>JBAMHX010000005.1:20558942-20588766 GCA_037177515.1 Pseudomugil tenellus
CCCCCCCCCCCCCCCCCCCCCCCCCCCCCCCCCCCCCCCCCCCCCCCCCCCCCCCCCCCCCCCCCCCCCCCCAGCAATAAAACAGCAGTAATAAAAAAAACATTGAAATTATCTTTGTATTTTCATGGAGAATTGAGTTTAGAAATGAACCACTGGATCACTCTAAACATAGGCACAGTTTCTTTTTTTGTTTGTTTTTTGTAACATTTAAGGTAAAAAATAAAAAGGGGACAATAAAAATATGAAAAATCATAAGCACACCATCATTAGACCTTTGTTCTCTGTGGTCAAGAAGCAATTTACATAAGTTATGACCAGGGAAGATTATGTTATGATAAAAAAATCAAACAAAAGAAGAAGATGTTTAAAATTACAGCAGCAGCATCAAATGAGAAGTTCCAAAGACTTTGTTTTTGCATACAGTTGTATCCTTGCTCACATAATAGATGCTGTAATAACTAAATACATTGGCAATGGGAGCACGATTTATAAGGTTGAAGGACTTGCCACTTAGCTCACAGTTACTCAATATAGATATTTATATAACTTTATATATTCTCAGTTTTGGCAAATAGGTGGAAATATTTTCCTCTTGTATGATTCGGAATGAAAGATGAGTGGGAGTTTGATGGCATAGCCTCTGGAGCAACAACGTAGTCTCCAAAGGTTCTGACTTGCTTCTGCCCAACAATAAAGAAAAGCAACTCCCCCCCTTCGTGTTTGCCCCTGACACTGATTGTGGCGAGTTTTCTTTACAATGTATGATACAGGTGATGGGGTGAGCAGGTGAAAGGGTTCAGAGGAAAGTGAGGGGTTGGAGTTGCGCAGGACTGACACTGAGCTGCCCGAGGCTCAGACCATGGCACGGTACGGTCCCTGCATCTTGAGGAACTGGATGATAAAGGAGGGGCCTCCTGCAACTATCTGAGGTGGCAGGTGGGTGAGGGGACAGTTCTCGATGCTCATGATGGACAGCTTGCTGCAGAGGGCCAGCTCAAATGGGAGACTGTGCAGGTTGGGGTTGTCATTGAGGTACAGTTCCTCCAAGTTCTCAAGCGTGCCTGAAGACAGAAATGAACCGAGTTAAATCTCATACTAGACCAGGTCTGAAATCAAAAGTCTTGATGATAGTAACATAATAACATGGTTAAAGTTGGTGCATCCTTTGTCCCAGAAGTTTCCAAGTTCTTTCCTCGAGATCTACCTTCCTGCAACCATTTGCCCAACACATCTGAATAAAATGAATGGCTCATTAGCAGGCCTCTGCAGAGCTGGGTGCCATGCAGAAAGGGAATTAAGCCGCTTCATTCAGCTGTGTTGGAGAAGGGATGCACCTAAAAGTTGCAGGATGGTAAAGATCTCGGGAAATCCTGCTTTATATTTAGCTATTTTTTTTTAGCTTTGCTTTTTGTGACACAGCAACACATTTTAAAGCATCACATCAACTAATTCAATAAGTTCAGGGGTAGGCAACTCTGTTTTGAGATAGCCGTAGTCCTGCAAGCGTTGTGAGTTTCCCTACCGCAACACACCTGACTCTAATGATGTCCAGCTCTACACAAGTCTGCTGATTAAGTCAGATGTGTGTCAGGTGTGTTGCAGCAGGTAAACTCACAGCACTTGCAGGAATGAGGCTCTCCCCTGAACAAGTTAAACAATAAAGCCTTACTTAAGAAACATTACAAGTAAATGAATGTCAAAGAAATGCCCCAAAATTGTCAACCGTTTCTCATGATGAAAAGAGCAAATACTTTCCATTAAATAAAAAAAGCATGATAGTGCTTTGCTTAAAATCATGTCTTGTATTTGAAAATGATTGTATATGTAGTTATCGGCATATGAATATACAGTAAGGGACAAGATATTTATAATATTTAAAATTACGAGGCAAATGAGCTGGAATTTATTGGCTGAAACAGGATTGAAACCAAAACGAAATACCTCATTTTTGTTAAGAATTTTAACCACCAACATGGGAATGGTAGAGGTGGGAAAAATGAAAAGGAGAGAGATTAACCTTACTGGAAGCAATTTAGTCATGCTGATGAATGCCAGATCTGTTTAAAAGGCCAGTTTGACAGGCAGGAAAGGAGCAGAGACCAGGACACAAACCCAGCCCTGTGTCCTTTTTTGGAGTGAAATACACTGAAACTGTTCTATTTTACATAAAAACCTGCACTGCCGCGGTGGACAAACACTGTTTAACAACCAGACACACTGCATTCAAACTGGGAACCAGGTTGCACCAGGTTGCCATAAGGGACAACAAAAGAAAGGTGGAAAACCATCTGGCTGAAATGTTTAAAGAACTTCAAACTACAAGGATAAGACGACTGAGTTCAGGAGTCTTGCCAAGGATTATCAACACCGCTCTGAATTAGGCTACTTGTGTTCCACCTACCTGAGAGCTTTCACCAACACTTATTTTCCTACAAGGCAAACAGCACAACGCCTGATGCCACTGTGCTCCACACAGCTGTGAGCCACACAGAGGAACGGGAAACTACCCACCCATCACTTGTGCCTGGATAAGGGTGGGGCCCAACACATCCTCCATTCGTACACTCAGCACGGGTTCCCGTCAGGGCTGATTGTCAACTCCCTTATTGTTCACGCTGTACACAACTGACTGCAACTCAAGTTTGCCAACAACACTGCAGTAACACTGGGGGGGGAAATGGGTGGGTCTCATCTCCGGCAGCATGAGATGCTGTACAGAGGCTGGTCATGTGGTGTTTAGCAAATAACCTGTTGCTGAACACAAACAAAACAAAAGGACATGGTGATGGACTGGGAAAACCATACCCCCACTTTAAGATTCATGATGTAGGGGTGGAGAGGGAACCCTCGTTTTGGTTTCTGGGATGACCTGACACACACCAGTAGTGGCCAGCAAAGCTCAGATGAGACTGCACTTCCTGGGAATAGTCAGGAAGTGTGACCTGGAGGAGAGATCTGCTGAGCACTCTATAGTAACACAGGAAAGTGTGTTCATTTGCTGCATTATCGTGTGCTATGTTGGCTGGCCTGGAAGGGACAGGAAAGCTCTGCAAGGGGTCATAAAAGCAGCATAGAAAATCATAGGCAGCCGCACAGGGCATCCATCACACTCCAGTCATGGTCTCATTAACCTGCTGCCCTCTGGCAGAGAGTACAAGGTCCTGAGGACACACACATTATGACCCAGAAACCCTTTTTACCCTGGTGTTATCAGGATCCTCAGGCAATCAAAAAGTGCAATACGGGAATAATGTATGGGTGAGAGACTGCTTTAATATCTTCTTTTAGTATGTTTTTAGTATCTTTATTTATTTAACATGTTGAACTATTGGGGAGGGACTTCTGAACCAATTTCGCTGTGATATTCTGTGAAATGACAATAAAAATCGATTTAATTTGATTATTCAGTGATATGTAGAAGAAACTGACAGATTGTAAGAGCATGACAAAAACCTATTAACGGCCAGAGTCTGTAGCAGTCTGAAAAACTGCAGGATGATGGATCTAAAATCTTTAGTGAGGCTGCAAGTTTAAAGCATTACCAATTGTAAGGAAATCTCTCTGAATTCCAGAGAGCTGCATGTCTCTTAACTCTTTTCCCAGAAATAGGTTCACTTGCAGCTCCCTCCTCCATGCATTTAATCTCTGCTTTAACCCTTAACCTCAGCTGCAACCTACCTATCACTGAAGAAAAGGCCAGAGGGTAACACTGTGGACTGGTAATTTCAGGTCCTAATAGCTACATTGCACTTTAATTAGAATATAAAAGAAAAAAACATTTTGTTTTTATAAAAGTAAGGAATGATTTCTGAAATATGAAGCAAAGCAAAATACAACATATGGTGCGTTAACCTTTATCCCTAATTTAAACAGCATTACCACATGTCGAAACATGGGATGTAGAGGTCTAAAACCTTGATGTAAGCTGATCTCTGACCTTGTTCAAACCTGTATGTCAGCTGGTCAAAGATCCCCAGATCAATTATGGTTCCCTACAATCACCTATACAGGATACTGTTGTGAAGTACTTACCAATCTCCTCAGGAAGGTGTTGCAGCAGGTTCTCCCCCAAACCAAGATGGGTTAGGTTGGTGAGGTGGCCGATGCCTCTGGGTAACGTAGTCAGCTGATTATTTGTCAACACCAATTTCTGTAGAAAATGAGTCAAATCAGGTTTATATATTTAAACAATGTAGTTTCTGCATTCACATCAACATTAAAATGTTAAGCACAGATCCAGGATGCTGAGCCAAAGTTTAAAACAGAAAACTGAATTCTGGTTATGAGTCGTTGTCGTATATAATATAAACATACCAAACAGCTTGAAAAACTATCTGCAAATGCACTAAGAAGGCAGAGTCTTCTTACATCACGTATTGTTTATTTAGTTTATTTATTTTGACCCAGTTTGCTCTGTTTTTTATTACGTTTGGCAATAAATAACAAATACATCCCAAAAAACTGCAAAATGTGAAGGGGTCTGAATTCACTATATGCAGGAGCACTGCCCATTTCTCCAACTGTGGAGACCAACTGTGATGATTATCTAACAGGCAGCCAGCATGTCCAGTAAGCTGTTCCTTATGAGCTAAAAATATCTGCATCTAGTGAAGACTCTCAATTTTTTGATTTGGTGTAACAACAATGCACACATTTGAGTGTCTTTCCATCCTTTGGCTACTGAGTCTTTGTGTTGTTGGTCTAATTAGGTGTTGGGGGTTATCTTTAACCTCTAAAAGAAAACATAAAGAAAAGTTTGCTCAATTCAAAACCCACCTTAATTCTCTGTAATTGATGAAAAAAATGGAAAGGAGTGTCTGGAACAGTTACCTGTAAATCTTTCAAGTAAGCAATCTCGTTCGGTAGACATTCCAACTTGTTTTCCTCCAAGTCAAGCTCTCGTAACTTCCTCAAATTCCCAATGCCATGCGGTAGCTTCTTGAGAAGATTATTGGACAATATTAACACCTGAGAAGACAATGAACAGAATTTAGGTGACATGTTATTCTAAGGAATAAAACATTCCTTCTAGTATATATAGTTACATCTTTTTAACTAGATATTTTTAATGTAACAAAAGGGAAAAATAGAAATCAGAGAAGATACTAATTGTGACCTCTTGCTCTACTCTTTTCTTGACTTCCTATGACATTTTGATTGCTTTTCATTGTATTGAGTTATTTTTCCCCTCATTTTAGTAGTTTGAGCTGCATTGCTGTTAGTTTTCTCTGTGTCAACTTAACTATTTATTAGCTGCAAACTAAGGCATTGATCTCTGCTTCTTCTTTGTTAGCTTAACCTTTGTTCACCAATAATAGATGGTCTCTGATGTCCGATAACATAACAGGTAGCGTACTCATTACAGCATTAAGTTTTCCATAAACGACATGAAATGCAGTGATAAACATGTTTTAGAGGAAAGGTGATGTCTAATGCTTACTGTTGACTTCTGCGAAACAAGAGAAGTCTGTAGAACACACACTCACCTCTAGAGAAACAAGACCACAGACATCTTCTGGGATCTTTGTCAGCTGATTGGTGGCCAGGTTAAGTTCAACCATGCTAGTCCACGTGCCAAAGTCCAACGGCAGAGATGTTAACTGGTTGTCCTGAGGACGACAATGACATACCTTTAGAAGAATTACAACAAGAAGCTCAGAGGGTAAAGAGGCCAGTGCTGCTTCTAAAACAAGAGCACTGTGGCAAATATGTTACCTGATGCCAGGAAAAGAAAATGCTTTCGGGCTATTATAAAATACAGACGTACAAGGAACAAGTTAGGTTTTTGCCTTTGCATGCTTAATTAAAGGCAGGTGTTAGCATCAGCAGACATGGCTGAAAAACATCTGTCTAAATATGACAGCTCCATGGCTGTCAGCCTCAGTAAGGGGTGACATATTGTACAAACCAGAAAACACACTTTCCCATTAATCCTAAATGTAAATGTAAAATTTCATAATAAAGTGCTTCAGGCTTTTTTCCATTATGAAAAGTTTGACGAGGCCTAAAGTAAGCCAATCTGTAATATATGTACTAGCTTTAAAAGAATAATAAATCAATCATTAAACCTTGTTTAGCTTAAATGTATGATAATATCCACTTTCCAAAAGAGATAAAAAAAGATTATTTACCTTCATGTTAAGCTTGCTTAACACTTTGGCTCTGGAGAAGATACCAAATGGGATCTTGTTGATACGGTTGTGCTCCATGTTGAGGGAGTAAATGGTGGAGAACTGGGACGGCCCACCTACAGGGTACGACTGGAAGCAGTTCCTTGCCAGTGTTAGACTCGTCAGATTTACTAAACTTGACAGCAGGCCCTGACAAAACAAACCACAGACGTTATGTAAACCATACAGGATTTTCTTGCTGTTGCATTTCTACAGTGAAAGCTTATTTTCAGAAAATATGGTCTCCTAGGGGGTCCTAAGAAAAAAAACCCAACACATTCATTACGATCACAGCATCGAATATGCTAGACCCTAGACCACAAAACCAGTCGTACGGGTAAAATGACATAAATTTGCCTAATTTGTGTAAAAACCCTCAAATTCACCCGTGCAATTAAACGCCTATTGCTAAAAATATCGCACTTACGACTGGTTTTGTGGCCCAGTGTCACATATGTGGAGACTTTTCTTGAATGAATTGTTAGTTTTTTTTAACAAAATAAAAGTCCCAACAGGCAGGTGTAGATCTAAACTAATAAAACATTTTTACAAATTAGTACTGACATTGGAGATTAAAGTGTGTTCTTCTTACCTCTGGTAACACTGAAATGTTGTTGTTTTCAAGGTTTAGCTCCTCCAGTTCTCGACATTTGGCTAATGACCTGGGAATAGCTGACAATCTGTTATATCGTAGACCTAAGCGATTTATGCTCGCCAGATTGCCTGAAAGCAAAAGAAAAAACTGCTTTAGTTTCTCTTATTATCCTTTCTGATTTATTTTGTTTAGAATAAACAAAGCAGATACAAAAAAAATAATTACTAATATAGCATTGTTTAAAAAAAGCCTTTGAGGAAAAAACTATCCCTAAATGCTTTGCTCCAAATACCTATAGTCTCTGGAAGGTCCAGTAACTCATTGTGCTGCAAGTCGAGGTTGGTTATTTGTGTGCAATTTCCAATCTCCTTCGGTAGATGTTCCAACTGATTATGGGCAACATCCAGTGTAATGAGGTTACATAGCTCCCCTGCAAAAAGATGAACAATAGATAATAATCAAACCAAGATGCTACAATCCAAGTACAATTAGTGCATATGACACATCAGCATCACCTTTGATTAAAAAAAAAAAGAATCCCAGAAAACACCTGATCAAGTGACCAATAGGACCAAGTTAACAGTATGAGAATAATATTAAAGTATACAGAAATAATTAAAGTGAGATTCATAATGAAACTCTGAACGGGAACGAACACGTTCTTGCTTTAGGCCACTCAGTCAAAAGTTTGCATTTTGTTTCCTCCAACCTCCTGCTGCAGATGTTTTTCTTACCTATCTCTGCAGGTAGCTGTTTAATCTTGTTTTCACGGATGCTGAGCATGGTAAGCTTGGACAGGTTCCGGATGTCTTTCTCCACTGTTGTGATTCGATTGAAGCGCAGATACAGTGTGGCAAGAGATGTCAGGCGGTAGACGACGGCCGGTATCTCTCTGAGCTTGTTGTGCCGGAGGTCAAGCATTCGAAGCTTCTTCAGGGAGTCCAGGGAGTCGGGCAAACTGGTCAAGGAGTTCTCACTAAGGGCCAAAGTGACCAGACCTGATAGGCAGCCCACCTCAGCCGGCAGGCTCTGTAGCTTGTTGCTGTACAAGTAGAGTTCTGCCAACTGAGTCAGCTCCTTAATGGAGGTGGGCAGCATGTGAATGGACCGTTTAGACAGGTCCAGCCTCATTGAGTTTTCCTCCCGACACTTGTTAAGCTCTTTGATAACCTCTGCATTACTGGATTTCTTGCGTGTACCTAGTGCTGGGTTTGGCCTTTTTATTGTATTGTCAACAGAGAAGGCAACACCTGGTGTTGAGCTGCTTGTGTCCTTTTTTCCTTCTTTGGCCTCTTTCCCTTTGGTCTTTGTTTCTTTACCACCGTCTTTGACTAAGCTGGCCAAAGCCTTGGCCTCCTTTTCCCTTTCTTTACCTGCTGGACCACCTTTGGGGTCCTTTTCTTTCGAGTCTCTCTCTTTGCCTAAAGTACTACTCATATTGATGTTATCGGTCCTCCAGCAGAGCTGCTCATGGGACTTTCTTGTAGGGTTACTTATTAAGAAACAAAGGGACGCAGACAACTTTTAAAGAAAACATCCCCATGCAGACCAACACATTTATAATTACCCTTAAAAATGGCCTTGTGATCCAAAAGTTTTTGGAAGCTAGAGATATTGTGTTCCTTTGCTAAAATGCCATGAATGAGATAAACCTTTGAAGTAGAGGCTTCATGACATTCAGGGGCCACATGCTTGAATGTTTGAGCTGCATACAATCCTAGGACCTTGGGATAAAAATTCTTGCAGGGTGCAAAGTTCAGTAAGTTTCCATTTTAAATCCCTCCGATGTTTGCTGTGGGGAGAAAAAAAAAACATTTTGTTTACATTTGCAATTTTTCCCCCAAACCTTTTAAACATTATGAGCACTTTGAGTTTCACCTGTTGAATGGCAGGGCCTGATAAAATTGCGGGCTTAGCATCAGTTCCCGTTCTCATAAGTCTTTGCAGCAGTTTTAACAAACTATTCTAAACAAAAAGGCACACAAAGACAATCTAGATTTTTTTTAATACATTCAGGACACACACTAGAGGAAAATACATTTTAGTTTGGTTCACTTTTCACTGCACTCTACTCAAGTGGACCAAACAGCCATAACTATGAACAATGTCATAGTTTTGGCTGTATTTAATTTGACTCGAAGGTGGCAAGTCAGAACTAGGAATGATGTCTTTACAGAGTGCAAAGCATTCACTTTGACAAAGTCGGAAATCATGGAATACAAGCATGGATGCCACCAGGATCCAGATTGTCAGAATTAAGAGGCTAACATGTTAACAACACATCCTAATGTTAGCAGAGAGACAACATTAAACGCTTTTATCTAGTGTTTTGGACATGAATGCATTTATGAAATTAATCTCTGTGTGGAAGTTATAAAGCATTACCACTATCAATGTACAATTAAACAAGTAGTTTTAGATGTATACATATGTTTATTCTTGGCTTCATTCAACCTTGTTTTGTTGGGCAGCCATCTTTACTAGTAAACTTGGGGTCGGTGGGTCTGTGCCCACTTTTACAGTACGATTTTGGACTGAACAAATCAAACACAGCATTACAACTGCTCAGGGCAAAATTCCCCTGAAACAACCAGTAACAAACAGACAGAAGAAGAAGACTCCTGACTTATGACCAGGACAAAAATGGCTCATTGACCGTAAACAATGAAGCAACAATGAATTTATGCTGTCTTGTGGGTTCTGTTCAAACCAAATACAATTTTCACAAGAATCTGCCCAGTATGAACAGAAGAGCCAGCAATTATCTGACATGTTGCACTATGATGTGTCTAACATCACTTCCTCTCGTTAGTTCAATTAATGGTCTACCCCACGAATCACTAGCAAGAGAACCGAGACCCAGGTGAACAAGCAGACCAGAGTACATTTATTTGGTTTAACCAATGCGGATGCACAGTCACACTGCTCCGAACAAACTGTAATGTCCCTGGAAGCAGACCAGAGTTTATTTAAAGCAGGCCAAACAGTGCCAGTGTAAATGTGCCCTTGAATAAGCTCCGAACTAATAGGAAGCTGCACATCAACCTCTTTCTTCATGTAGCGAGTACAGGGCAGGTTATGCTTTCACGACAAGGAAAGTAGGGAAGAAATAGCAAATAAGCTCATATTAAATACAGGACAAAATAAACCAACTAGCAATAGGTACTTTCAAATACTACAGACAGTACTACAATACTACAATGAAATTATAGTAATAATAATATAAGTGAAACAGGAAGCAAAAACAAACTGGTATTTCTTTTTTTTACCCCCTCATTTTATTATGAGGTTATTTCAGTGACATCTTAATGTTAAGGGAAAACTTTTTGGTACTGATAAAGTTTTTCCCACATTATCAACTCTATACTAACTTTCTATCTTTATATTACTCGTGATATAAATAAATCCATTTATTTCAGCTTGGATCTTCAATCTAATTAAGGAGAAATTAATAACCAAACTATAAAAAAGAAGAAAAAGAATAGAAAGAAAGAATCCTAGATTGCTATATGGTATCAAGTATACCTGGCTTTCACAGAAAGTCCCCTTCCTACACTAAGCTCAACCTCCCACTATCTTCTATTAAACGAGTATGACCCGGGGAGGGTTTGTTGGGGCATAAGATCATTTTCAATAATACTTTCTCAAAAAGACACAAAGACAAAACATGAACTCTTTTGGATCTTTACATGACAAACAGACCCAATGTCTCTGTTTAGTCTCCGCTGCTGCTGTGCAAAGCTCCTCAGCTCAAGTACAAGCTAAGCTGTGGCAGAAAGAGAAGCAGGTTTGGCTCAGGTTCTGAGCTAAAACAAAAGGTTATGACTGCTGAGAGTAATCTTTAGAAGTGGCCTTCAAAGCATAAAGTCCCCACCACAACAGGTCATATGACCTTTTGAGTTAAAAAAAAAAGAAAGTTTGGTGAATTGTAGCACCCTTACATGCAAACATGCCCCACATTGTGTTCTGTAGTAATACAGGGAAACCGTTGTTCTTTTTACTCATCATAAATAATGAGATTGACAGGCAACATGGACTCTGACAGGCATAACTGTGTGCTTAATTATCAACATTAAATGAGAATAACCAGGCCAGAAAAGTTGCTGGGGCCATGTAAACTTTGCTGTACAAGCCATTTCCTTTTATGGTTGTACTATTTGTACCCTTCTACATAAATCACTGTGGCTAACTGCATGGAAATTTATATGCAGCGATGTCTCTCCCTAAAGCCTAACGTTTGACCCCTAATTCTAATAAAAGACCACTTCAAAAGTTTATTTACAAGTTAACGATAATTAATATTATTGTCTACGACATTTATAATTATCACACTGACACTTAATTTGGATTATAATCATTTATTTTTAAGAAAATCTGTTTTTTTGCAAACATTAAGTCAATGAAACAAATATTAACAAAAGTTTTAAAAAAAACTTTGCTTTAGTGGTCTCAGCAAAATAACTTCACAATTAAAGTTATTTTAATTGGAGGGGGTGAATTTTTTTTATAACTCTTTTGTTTAAATGTTATTTAATCCTGAAATGTGGTATACTTATGGCTTTTGATTGACAGGTGTCCTTTACCCACAGCAAGAAGACAGAGTGCAACACAAACACAGTTTTTAGCCAACTGTCTGCCTTAGCTTAAGCTCACCTACTTCTGTTAGCCGGTTAGCATCCATTAGAGCAGAGTTAGCTCAGTTAGCTCTTAGCTACAGGCAGCCCTGGAGTTTGATAGACATCAATCATGCACCTGCAAGCTCACAGCTACCCTCTCAGCTCCACATCTTTGATTATTTTTGTATTTTCTGGTTGCAACGATATTTATGGCACTGCCAAGATGGCGATGGTAAGAACGGCCCAATGAGCTTTAATTTTGTTCTCCAGAAACCTGCTGGAAGGCTTCGTCCATCTGTGTGCCATTCTGTGTGGAGTTTACATGTTCTTCCTGTGTATGTTCTCTTTGTGTACTCTGGTTTCCTCTCCTCCCACCATCCAAAAACATGCATGTGAGAATAACTGGTCACTAAATTTTCCCTTGGAGTGAGTGTGAGCATGAGTGGTTATTTGTCTCTATGTTGGCCCTGTGATGGACTGGCAACCTGTCCAGGATGTACCCTGCTTCTCCTGCTAATTGCTGGGAGCGGCTCCAGCCTCCCTGCAACCCTGAATTGGATTACGCTGTATGGAAAATGAAGGATTATTGAAATTACTACAGCAGCTGTCACTTTAAAAGAAAGAAAACAAGAACAACAATTTGTAATAAAGTTGTTCAAAAACCACAGAGTTGTGTGCTTGTGATACTGAGTCATGTCTTGTGGCATGTTAAGGCAATGGGGACCCATCATTACCACCATGTGGCTATTTCAGATGCATTTTATAAATGTTGTCAAGTAAAACAAAAGAAAAAAGTAAAGCTTTCTGCCACAGGAGAACAATACTTTATATCTATCAACTGATTAATAATACATTAAAAATATATTACACCACAGAAATCCGTTTTGGAGGATCTACTTATCGGACTGTATAATATACTCAGCATAAACTCACATTAGCTTAGTGTTGCTAAATAAACATAGCCTACTGGGTGTTAACATTACTGTAAACCTACAGCCTTACTTAGAAAGCATTTAGCCACCCGTTCCCCACAAAATCTGTAACACAACAATCAGCATTGGATAGGCTGGAACAAGCAAAGGTGAAAGGGTAACCCAATCTTTGTGCATAAACTTAGTGGAAAGCTTAATAATTAATTGTACTTTGATCTGAAAAAAACCTACTAATTGATATTTTAAGTGTCAACAGCCTTCATGTTGCCTTTTACAGTTGATAGATGCATGTCCGCTTATATGAGAGCCGTTGGGTACTTTATATACTACCGTATATGTTTGGATGTGCTATTAATATGCAAAAGTTTTTTTTTTTCCATTGTTATGTAAAGCAATTTGTGCTGCTTCCTGTATGGATTTGATCTGATATTTTTTTAAAAAGTGTTTTGGACCAAGATATTGAATTATGATTAATCAATCATGTAATCCAGCAAAAGCTAATTTTGCAAGCACTTTGTTCCTAACCATTCTGTGTGTAAAGTCAATATTAGGCTTAACTCAAAAACGTTTTTGCACAAAAAGCTATTGTGTCATCATGTGGTAGTGTCCATCAACTCCACCACAGCAAAACCATAAAGGGATTCTTGAAACTTCCCATATACACACTAATGAGGTTTCCATTAAGGATAACTTGAGTCCATCTACAACTAGCAGTGCATTTAGGCAAGAACAGACCTCTTAGGATTTGCTTATTCATTATCATGCATGTATAATGACCATATCATATGACATTACCAGATGTTCACTAGCGTTAACTAATCACAGGATTACTAACACAATCAGTCTTGAGTATTCTGATGTGACACCAGAGTTGGAGGGCTGAAATATCCTGACATTAGTGTCGGTCTTGTTGCCCACTTTTATGCAGGAGATAACCTAGTCTGTCAGATCTGAAGACTTTCTATACAATACTGTTTTCTAAAGCTGCAAAACAGTGGTGAGGTGGCAGCCATTGCTACTGAGACTACACGGCACTCCACATGACCCAGGTATCATGGCTGCTACGTGTTCAGATGACAAATTCCTAGAAACAGATTACCGACAAATCGGTGGCCAGCAGATCAGGAAGTCAAGACGCCTTTAGAGATTAATATATTTACATAATACGGACAGCAATAAAATACAAACGAAGGCTCATCGATACAGTGTAGTTATAAGATTAACAATAATACATAGAAGTGAGCTATATAATACAACATTGTGACCTAATATCAACTGTTTTGAGTTAACAAACCGCGTAGGCAAGACAAAATGAAATGACAAATGTTAGCCAAATCAGCCAAGGAACTTATTGCAAAATAATCTACAACGCATAGCTTGAGAACAATTTACAAAAAGAGAAAAACTGCTGTTAAGTATGGGAAAAACGACTGACAACAAGGCAGGAAATAACAGCTAAGCTAAACGTCAAAAGTAAAGCAAACGTCAGTTATGCCAGACTGCTAACTTGCTAACGTCAGCTAGCAAACCATTTAGCCCACCAGCTAACAGTCTTTCAACTGTGGTTTTTCTCAAACGAGGAAGCGTAACATTACGTTCAATAATATGACATTACAAAACGTAAGACCATCGTTATACATCGGGGATGGCACTGATGTTTCGCTTTACATATTTAATGCTAACATCCAGTGGTTAGCTTAATCTCAAGCATAGCTGTATTTAACGTAGGCCCGAACAGAGCGGCTGACGGACGCCGACCGACCTGTCCACCGTGAGTTCGCCCGAGACTAGAAATCTCTGCAGCAGCCAGCTGAGCGCAGGCAGCGGACACCAAATGAGAATCCCCGATAGAGGCAGCTGATATCCCAAGCCGAGCAGCCACAGAGGACACACAATGCGTTTGACAGTCATAACACTAAATCTGTGTGCCGTTACGGTACAGAAAATTAGTGGAAGGAAAAAGAGAAAACAGTCTGAAAAACAGCGGCCATTCCGAAGCTGAACAAAAGAGTGCGTTCATATTGGCCACTATAAAAATGACACTAGCGCGTGAAACGCTCCGTAGCGAGAAGTGGGCGAAATTATTATGTTGTGTGTGTCGCGTAAGTGTGTTGAGGGGATAAAAACGTGTAGCGATAATGTGGTAAAATAAGTGATTTACCTTCAGAGGTGTGACTCCGCCATCCTCGCTCCTTCCTCCTCTTTTCCTACACTGCTGCTCTGCTCCCCTCCCTCTCCGGCTAACAAACTGCGTCATTCGCACGCCTAACCAATGTTATCACGAGACTTTCAAACGCAATCAAATATTCATCATTTTACAAATATTTACATATACGACACATATATAGCATATATGTAACTACCAAGTAATTCATGTTTTCTTTTCAGCTCATAATAACAAGAGGTGTGATTATAAATACAAATACAAATCACACAGTTTAATCAAATTTTATTCAAATAATTCAGCTTTGCATACCAGTCTAAATAAATGGAGGAGTCAAATTCAAATAGGTGATGAAAATGGAAAAATACACTATATTTACTCTTCAAGTTGGATAAGTTCTGATGGAGTTCAGAAACCTTTATGACATGCCAATAATTATTGTTTAGATGGGGGTCTTACTTTTGATTAAGCCATCCCAGCACATTTAAAAAATTCTCCTAAAACCACTGAAGTGCTCTACACTTAAGGTCAATTTTCTACCAGAAGTTTAACCTCCATTGCAGTCTCAAATTGCTGAATTGCTGAAAGTGTTACAGTGTTTAGCACCATCAATCATTTCCTGATTTGTTGGTCCCTGCAGAAGGCAAACATCCTGTAAGATGCTGAATCCATTTATAGTGGTCCTAGTCTATACTGTGTAGAACCTTCCAGCTCATTCAAGGAAAGGTGTCTTTTTTTCCTCTTTGTTTAATGCCGCCCATACTTAATCTCTGAGTGTTGATGGATTTCCTTCTCTAGCTAGGTTAGGGGTGAGATGCGGTACCAATTTTGTTCCATTTTGTGATGAGCAATTTACCTGACGTCCACTGCATTTTCAGAGTTTCATTTGTACTTCTCCATAATTTTGTCCTTGAGCTATTTAAATATAATGTAAGATTTACCGAGCCATAATTTCATATAAGAACAATCGCAGATTTCTCAGTTAAAACCCTTTTGAGTTACACAATGTTTTTACTTTGCACATTTACATGAAGGTCTTTATGAGATGATCAATTTTGCAAGTTTATCTACTTGTTGTGCATGTGGCTAAGTCTGCCTCTCTCCACATCACCAGAGGAAGTGAAAAAGCCTATTTAGATACTTCATGAAGATAAAGATGAAAGTCTTCTGCATCAGTAATCAGGGGGTATATTGTGCTAATGAGAGCTGCACTGAATGCCCGACAAGAATGGTGTCATGAACAGTGCACTATGTATGCAACAGAACGCTAAGTGAATCAGACTTATCAGTAAAAATCAGTTTATGTGGAGGGTTGCAACTACTAAGTGTGGTGTCCAAGATAAAACACTTTCTACTCCAATTAGCAGAACTTCCAGATTAAAATTAGCTGGAGAGCAAGAATACATACAGAAACAAAGCAAGTATTTTTTCATTTCTGTCTTTTTTTTTCGCATGCACATATTCTTTTTGTTACATTTCATATGGACTGGAGCATGTTCGGTGTCAACACTGTAAAGGCTACAACACTGAGTGCATCCACTAATGATAATGGGCTGCATGAGTGCAAAAAATGAAGAAGGAGGTGTAAATGGATGCAGTTTGTCATTACAAAATACTGGCTGACAGTATCAGCTTGAAGAATAGAAGTCCTACAGGATAGTCATATCCAGATGCAAAATTCCTGATTATTAAAAAAGTGAAAAAGTAATATGGTCCAGACCCACAGTAACCATGCACTGGAATAAATGGGTATAGAAACTGGATGGATGGGTGGATGGAGGGAAAGAGTGAAAGCTATTAATTCAATTCAATTCAATTCAATTGCTTTATTGGCATGACTGTAGATTTACAATATTGCCAAAGCCATTACAATAAAAATTACAATTATAACAGTCAGAAAAAAATGGAATAAAACACACATAAATACAAATATTTATATAATACAGATATTAACATGTCTTCAAAAGATAACATTGCTATCCTCTGTGCTGAGTTGAATAGTCTGTTATAAAAAACACAGAAGGCGCGAAATTGAAGGAACAAACCATTTTAATCTTATTATTAAATGTTAGCTGATTAGTTTTACTAAGTTTATGTGTTGAAAAACTAAACTTTTAACAAATATCCCCCTGTTCAGCTTGAGAGTAATGCATCTGTAACATGTCTCAGTTTTGAGTCATTTCACATTAAAGTTACATCTCAGACGGGGATAATATTTAGTAATATCTCTCTTTTAAGAAGCTTGATTACTGTACACACGATTCATCCTGCTTGGCTCATGTTAGCTGTCATAGAGCATCAAGGTACGACATTGCACTGAATTATTTCAATGGTTGTTGCCAAAAAAAGACCTAATTGTAATAACAGCATCATTCAAAAATGGATTTAAAAAAAAATCACTAGTTATATAAACATATCACAACATAGGCCTACCTGTTAAAGCAGAGACGTAGCACTTTGGGGCTGAAAGAGAAACTGGAGCTAGTTCTAGTTCTTGTCTGCTATGCAGGTGTTGTTTTAAATTTACATTAATACATCCTGTTGCAATCCAAATATAATATTTAAAATAATCCAATTATTGTTTCCATTTTCACATGATTGCAATGCAACTCCAAAAATGAAATAAATTTATTTATCACATACTTGATAGTCTCTTGGTAAATAGATCTTTTTCTATGGTTCCAACATGCTAAAGTACACATGTCACGATTTAAAAGTATGATAAATGCGGGACTTTGAAACAGGGACAGATTTTTTATGTTGCTGTTGCAAAAACCGCCCACAGGGGGCAGTAAATCCCGGTGCTTGTGCACTAAATGCAGAAGAAAGTCACGTGAGTGTTGCGGAAGCGTTGGCTTGACAACCGCTGTAATCTTCCACTGCTGAAGTAGGTTTGGGTAAATCAATATATGTATGAATACACTTGATCAGTCATATTATATAACAATAGAAATATATTTTTGTGTTTAGTAAAAGATGGTTAGAAAAATAAAAAAGTTACCGAGAGGGTTAGCTACGGCTACGTAGCTAGCTAACGTGCTAGCTACACGTCTGCTAATGTTTGTTAGCCTCACAGCTTCTTTAATCGGGTTATTGATGTAGCTAAATGGAACATTTGGGGAGTTTTTGGTGTTACCGTTCAAATCCCCAAATTGTTTAGTTAACGAAAACACCGTATTATCCCAGAGGGATAAATTACATTGATGTCTTTAATCAAACGTAAGATTAAAATCTTTATTCAAAATACCTTGAAATGTAGGCCTAACTTAAAGTGAGGAATCAACGAGAATGTAAGACTTGCCAATAGCTACAAAGCATGATAGCCCATTCTTATTTTTTTCTACAATTGCTTGCCGATATTCAAAACGTATACAACCATTTGTATATTAGTTGTCATCTTTTCTTTGCAACAACCCATAGAATAGGCTTTAACTCGTTAACCTGTTGTTTAAGGTCCCCAATCCTAAGCCCTCCGTGCTCAATACTTTCGTAAAATTTTGTATTATATTGGAAAGGTTTAAAGTGTACAAACTATTTGCTTACCTTTCAGCACGCACAGAAATCAGAATGCCGGAGGTCAAATCAATATTACGAGAAGTTCTGCCTAAACAAGGTTTGTATCGCAACACTTTGTTATTCGGACAGCAGCAGCACAAAAGCTTGTTTGTGGCGTTAAATGCAACATGTGAATTCTTAAGAAATGTCCAAAAGCTTGCACAATTAGTTAAATTCTGCCCTGGGCTCTTTCCCTCATGTTTGTATCGAGCTCTCAGCTATTGATTTTGTTTGTTGCAGTTTTATTTATGTCATGCATGTCTCTAAGCCGGCTTACTGTATTTCTAGTATTATTAACAAGCTGTTTAGAGCCTGAACGCAACATTCATAACTTCCCCATGTTTAAAGAAGTGGTTGACTAGTGTTACCTGAACATTATCTGCAGATTTTCAGTTAATTTCTTCTGCGAACGAAGACAATCATTTCATTGGAGTATTCATTATCTTTGCATCTGATCCAAGGTTCACGTTTTGTTTTTGTCCCCCAAACAGGGCAGCTTTCTCTGGAAGATGTTCCCACCATGGTTCTGTGTAAGCCAAAGTTGCTCCCACTCAAATCAGTCACCCTTGAGAAACTGGAGAAGATGCAGATGGAGGCCCAAGAGGCCGTCAAACAACAAGAACTGGCCATGAAGGAGCAGATACAGTAAATGTGGACTGGAGGGGAACTTTTCTCTAAATGGAAAGTGCAGCTCCAGTGTTTCAAACACTGGTGGGAAAATGTTTACATTTTGAGTCAGGGTGGTCGACTTAAGAAAGAAGCTGAAGTTCACTTGAAATGTCGCTGTTTTATGTCAATGTGTTAAGTACGAGACATTAGCCTGGAATTACATGTTCATGGTGAGTTTTAGGATAATTAAATGTTTGTGTTTGTTGAATATATATTCATTTTTATCCTTACTGGTTTCAAGTAACAACTCCATTTCAGTGCTGTGAGTTTTAACCACGGTATGTTCTGTGTTAGTAGTGATAGTCAAAAAACAGACACCTTTAATAGTGATTTAATGAACAAACATGGAGTGATACTGGTGTATTTTGCTCCCCAAATACAAAAATAAAAACTAAGCCATTTTAGAAAGTTTTTTTTGGACTGGTAATAGTTTATACTCCATGAAACTGCCATAAAATGATACCTTCTATGCAATGTCTATGTGTGATATAGCAGGTAAAGAGGAAAAACTCAAACACCGCATTCAAAACAGCGGCTTGTAAAAGAGCTAGCAATGCACTAAAGCAACATTCTCCCTTTATTTTCACACTTCTCATAAAGCTCTCAACACAAGCCAGTTATTTCTGACAAACAGCATTTTGGAAAACACAAAAGGAGTGGCAGTGGAACCAGAAAATAAAATACTGTACAAAGCCACATGGAATGACTGACACTGAAAGGTGTGGCACTTCACGGGATAGCTTATGTAAATGTTTGGATAGAAACACCTTGTAAAAAGTGATCTACTTCAGTTTCAAAAGTGCAGTTATTTTTAACCCCACCTCAATATCAGAATTTGCTGTCAGAAGGGAGAAATTTTACTCAACTATTCTGAAAAATATGCATGTTGAAAAGTAGTTTCATCCGCTTCTTTCCAGGAATTCTGATACATGAAAAGGTCTCAGTATCGCTGAAGTTTCACAACATCAGCATCTTCATCGCTGACAAACCTCTTCTGGTTCCTGACAAACAGATTAAGAACATCGTTAGTAAACAGGGACACACTTCCAGACATGACTAAACTGTAACAGTGTGCATCTATGAAAGTAAGTCACACGCACCAGGAGGGACACTGATCTCTTAACTTCACATCGATGATCCCCACCATGAAGCTCTTGTCAACAAATTGCCCCAGGATAAAGTATGCGCGAGGAACATCAATGTTTATTTCAGCGATATCCATGTAAACTCGTTCGTAGCCCTAAAGAAGAGAAAGAAACGTCATATTTTAACCAACAAACTCTAGTGAAATTAGATGCAGTACGTAATGCAAA
Organism: Pseudomugil tenellus; assembly: GCA_037177515.1. NCBI lineage: Eukaryota > Metazoa > Chordata > Actinopteri > Atheriniformes > Pseudomugilidae > Pseudomugil > Pseudomugil tenellus. The sequence continues at coordinate 20,578,957 of JBAMHX010000005.1, forward strand.
CAGTAGGTGGCACCTTACCCTTCTCATTTGGTCCACAGTGATAATGGAGGACAGGGACAGAGATTTAAGTAACTGCAGAACCATTTTTGGTGTTTTCTCCCCATTAGACTCCAGGACCATCACAATTGCCTGAGAGGAGCACCATAAACATTCAGAACTTGACATCCACCAGCAAGTATCCACAAAGTCTTTACTCGCAGTAGAAAACTTTTACTAGCTTAAGCATTAGACCGCATCGAGACCACAAGATGCAGCGTTTTCATTCCAGAGGATGAAGAAAAATAAACTCTTAAGCCACATGTTATTAGCATGCATTTACCTCATAGACAAACTCGTGGTGGAAATGGGGAACCTCCAGATCTCTCAGGCATCTCTCAGCCTCCTTGCTGTCTCCAGATATGATGTACTCCTTCAGCAGCAGGTTCATCTGATTTCACAACAAATTCATAATGATTAACTTAAAGCATTTCACTTGTAGCCTCAGCGAACGGTTAAAAAACAAAGACTCAATCATGATCTAGACATAGTTGAATTTGTCGCGGACCATGCTGAAAATGTGCCATTAATAACACAGATAAAACTCCAACGGAACTGGTGATGTACCTCTTTAATGAGCTGTGTGACTGGTCTCTGGCCCCCTCCTGTTCCCCACTGGTTGTCTATGCGAAGCCCACCCATACTCATCTTTAGCAGGACAGCAGCCCGGTCTAGTGCTGCCCTGAGGATGGGGAAAAAAACAAACACACACACAGAAGCAATGTTTAAATTGACTAAACAATATTTCACTCACCCCAAAGTAATTGGAGATGAAGTGATAAGTTCATTTTCCTCATGACTTCTTACTAAGTTTATAAACATTTTCCCCAAGTTTTAGAAACTTTTATTATTAAAATGTTTGGATGTCTTTAAAGACTCTTTGGATAGGACAATAGAAATGATAGCAGGGGTGAGACTTGTAAAGGTGCAAATGTTCCAATGACTGGAGTGTTAATATTTGACCACTGTCACTTTATTTTAATAAGAAATAAACAGGAAAATATCTTGTACCTTGCATATTCACAGTCAACTTTGCCTTTGTAGCCCTCAATGTAGCTCTTGGACAATATTTGGTCGCTTACAGCACGTGCAATGAACTGGCCAACCAGCTGAAAGAGAAACATCCGTAAGTGTAACCAATACAAAACACATAAAAAGCACATCAAGCACTTTACTTTGTCATCCTGTATCAGGTTATTGGTCCAGCATCCAGAATCACTCTTCTGGGATGTGCATGTTATTTTCACTTGTTTGAAAAATCCAAAAGCACCAAAACCAGTACACATCATCTTTTAGTCTGAAGGCCGCATGTAAACACCGACAGGACCGATGACTGACAGTGGCCTCTGGGGCACGTGTGACTTTGTTTACAGTGGTGCGAGTGCATGTTTTAGGGAAACGAAAGAGCTGGCTTTGCTCTTTTAGCCTCCACAAAGCCTGCGCTCACTGTTGCTCATTGTCCCTGTACAGACGAGAGGGAGCTACATGTTATCAGACCCGTCGCTGTGGCTAGACTGGCAGGCATATGGGGTGGAAAGTGAGTGTGTGTGAAAGTGAGAAATGCTGTGTGAGAGAGCAGAGGGGGTGGGGGAAGGGCAGAATCATAATGCCCTTTAAATTCACTGAGAACGGAGGGAGTCGGACACAAATGACCGATGAGACCAAATTCGCTGGTTGGAAGGAGGGGTGGGGGGGAGGGTAGCCAGCAGACCCCTGAACGTCCTTTGCTGATTTTGCATTTTACAAGCACAGACAGACAATAGCCGGCAATCTCATGTCTGTGCAGCTGAAAAGGAAAGAGCTCAATGCAAACACACAGCACGCTGGCTCTTTCTCGCAAACCACAACCCCCCCCCAAACAACCAACCAGCAGAGTAAAAACTTCTCAAACATGCAGGTGAAAGTAAACAGTATTGAAGTGAACAGCACTTTTTGCAGACCAGTTTAATCTCTGTAGATTTTTTTTTAATTGTTTGGACGTGGCTTTCATACAGCTCTGTCAGCATACATTTAGGAAATAGCAGCAACAACCAGTGTCTGAATGTTTTAACATCATCATCATCTGCATGTATTTTATGCTCGATTAGGTCAAAAACACAGTAAAAGGTAGGACAATTGCACCAAAGCAAACGAACCTGGGGGGCTCCCGGTGTGTCCAGGATGAGATCCGGCAGCTCTCGGAGCAGTTTGTCAAATGAGACTTCCATGTCGCTGTGTGACAGAACAGAGCTGCACAGGTCAGCTAGCAGCCTGGAAGTGAGCTCCCGGTGACTCGCTTTGGCCTCCAGGGCCAAAGACACAGCCAGTGAGGGCACCTCGCTACGCATGGGCCCCAGGTTCAGTTCTGCCAGCAGCTCCTGGAGGAGGAAACACAAATCAGATTGGCATAGAAGTTGTGATCACGACAGAAAAACATATTGGCAGATTGTTTATCTGCACAGAATGATGCTCTGCAGCACTTACAGCTACTTCATTTGTGTCTCCGTGTTCAAAGTACTCTTGCACTATCGGGGTGACTGTTTTCTCAAAGTCCTTCTCATCCAGCGGAGGAACCACAGTCTCGTACACACAGTTCTCCTGTCAAAAGCATAGTAATATTACAGATCTTCTATTGGAGGCCACATGAAGGTTTCTGTGATAGAAAGCTTCATAAAAATAAAACTAAAATAGATTTAAGTGAAAAACATTTTTCTAACCATTGAGTAAATGTAAACAAGTCCAAATAGATTTAATTTCTACACAACTGATATTAAAGCAGATGGCACTGATGTCCACCCACATTATAGGTTTTGAGCTGAAGTAAAAAAAAAAAAAAACCACAACAAAAACTCTACTTTGCAAGCTGGTTTATCCTCCGTCTATAAGTAATAAGTCCCACAACTTTTGGTATAATGAACAAATTCTGCATCACTGTTCAGTAACTAGCAGCAGATGACAACAGTCTTGCTGCATTTATACATTTACAAAAACACGTCAATGTTTTACACATTTTCTCTTTTTGGTTCTTGTTAGTAGCCAAGCTTATCAATACATCCTGGACAGCTCGCCAGCCCATCACAGGGCAGGACTTTGGACCAACTATGACATTTTTTTCTGTTCTTATTTCCCATTTAAGAAGTCATTGCTCATCAGTTTGTGTATTGATAATAGTTGGGTGGCGATGAAGTTTCTAGCTGGCATGTTGTTCAGTTCAGCAGAGGTGTGTAGTAGTGAGTAATTAGTGAAACTATGGGAAACCGATGCTGGGCTCTCTGATGAGACAACCTAGCAGCAGCATGCGTTATGATACTAAAGCAGAGGACTCATAGTCTGGTCCTGGAGATCTACTATCCTGCAACTTTGTGATGCATCTCTTCTCCAGCACATCTGGATGAAATGCCCGAATTCCCTCATCTGCATGTCATGCAGCTCTGCAGAGGCCTGGCAACGAGCTGGTCATTCGATTTAGGTGTGTTGGAGAAGGATCACATCTAAAAAAGGTGCAGGGTGGTGGATCTCCAGAACTGGACTTGGGCATCCCAGTACAAGGGCAAGGAAAACCATTAAGAGTTATTACCTGATCTTCATCATAGTTGGGGTCTTTCTCATCCAACTCTACTGGTCCATAAACTTCACCAGATCTGCCCCACACACCTTTTCCTCCTGCCCCACCTGCAATCAGCAGTAACAGATGTTAGACAGAGGGGATACCACAAATGGTCCAGGTTTTAGTGTCGCTCATATAAGTTTAACCACAAACACAACGGGTTTTGTTGTAAGAAAAAAACTTTAAGAAGAATTAGGATGTCTTTACACCACACCTTTAAAAATAATCAAAGCAAGATTTTTGAAAGCCCATAAAACAAGAGCGTGAGAGCTCATGATGTCACAGCTTTAATGTAATCCTCTTTTTCATTTGAAATCTTGGGAATATCTTGTAGCCCAGCATAATCTGTAATGGAACAACTAATCCCACACTGAATTACCTCATTGGGAGCTTCATTAAACATATGTGTGGGAGGTTCGCCACCCCGTTATTTTAAATCACAATGAGCTCAAACATTTAACACGTTAACATCAAGCAGGATAATTGTTCAGTTTTCAGTTGGGGGTGCAGCAAGCGGGAACTTCAGCCAGACAGTCAAAGTTAACCATAAATAACTAGTTATTTAACGTTTGAATTATTTGCATATTAATTCCAAACATTTACAATATATAAAACACAAATTAGTATATTTTATAGAACTTTGGACATGCATGAATGCACACTGCTGCAATAAATAATAGTAATGTTAATAGTTTTGTTATATTGATCTTTTTTTTAATCTGTGTGTGGAATCCAAACTAATCCCAATGGACAGCAGTTTCAATCAGATACATTGTGTTATAATCCCTGTGTAAGGATTGGACATGTGTATCAACATATAAACCTAACTTTGCTTACTCAGACACCATAGCTGTTCATGTGTTTGCTTAATGGTAGACCCCTGCAATGTGAGTTTTCACACCTCATATTTACTGCATTCTGTATGAATGACTGTAACAGGTTCTTGTGGTAAAAACTACAGTATTTTGTACCTAAATGTAATGTTGCCCATGTAGGCAAACACATGCTATGCTGCAGCAGCTTTTAATATGCAGCTCAGGCTGAACCTTTACTGTAGATGCAAACAACAAACTGAGGGGGTGTAAGGTCAGCACAAGCAGATTGCAGACAGTTTAAGAAGCCCAACACAAAAGCAGCTTGTAAACACGCTTTAAAACCCCCATTAGTCCCACCCAGTATGTGGACATATCACTTTATTTCGCTCATCACACATTTATTGTGAGAATCCATCCTGTTTCTGCATCACAGTGACTTTGTTTGGAGGTTTTCCCTTCACTTGAAATTCTGCACACCCATTGTGAGTCGTTCAATACTACTGATGCATTAAGTTTTAATGTGAAAGAGCTCCAAGTTGAAATGACTGACTTTCACTGGTGTGGCAGTCCTGTTATGCAACCAGCAAAGAAAACAGACACTGTGCCAAGACAAACTAGACATGCCCCAGATCTGCTGCCCATCGGAAGTGTATATAGCTTGAACTGTACTGCAGTCTGAAGGGACATCCAGCACTGCCCGATTATGTCACTGAATGAAATTGCACAGCAAGAAACGGATAAACAACTACAAATGTTGTCTCGGTCGAATCTGACCTGCTTATGAGAGACTGTAAAAGACAGTAAGCAAAAATCCACCAGGTCAGAGGAGGAAACATTGGAAAATAATTATAAAAATACACCCATCCATAGCAGTCACTACACACACACATAAGATCATCTCCCTTTGACAACACTAAAACAAAATAACAATCAAATGATCCATAATGATTTGACAAATCAATATCTCTGATATAAAAGAATAGTTTTGGGCTAAATTGTGAATATAAAAATCAAATCCTTTGTGTCAGAATCACAAATAAAACCAAACTCTTGTACAATATGCTGGCAGTAATTGTATTTATCATGTTATGGAAATGTCCAGATAAGCTTTGCTGAACAGATGGCAAGACAAGAGAGGAGCACATAAAGGGTATGAGCTGCTCAAGATCAACTGGCCATTTGTTTACAGACTAATTGGTTTACAGCTTGTCACTGGGAAGCCATCATGTGATGACAACAGCATGAATTAAAATGATGGAGTGAATTCTCTTGAAGCTCTGGGATGTAAATGTTTACGACTCTTTCATTTATGTGATTAAATTCAATCTGTCATAACCTTAAAAAAGGGGAAAAGTCTTCTTACCTTTCTTTGGAAGGCCTCTGCCTTTCCCCAGCCTGGATTTTCGGTCCAGCAGCTTGCTTTTGGGACTCGTGGGTGGTGCAGAGGTTCCTCTAGATACATCCCCATTGTCACTGAGGGAGTCCCCCCTGCCAGAGTCCCTGGAGGAGTTCTTTCTCAGCCTCCTTTTGGCCTTTGCCTTGAGACGCGCTTCATGAATAATGTTACTGGATGAGGATAACCAGTTGCCATTGATCTCATTGGTGATGTTTTTATTCGCGACAACCTGTCCACCATTGTCTTCTTCTCCAGAAATGAAGGAATCGCTGAGATCATCAGCATCTGTTGAACAACAAAGCAGGATGAGTATGTTAAAGTTGGGTGCAGAAAATGTACATGTTAAGCAAAGTCAAATGTATTTTCAACCTTCAACCACAACGGAGAGAGTGAGTAACAGAGTTAAAAACCTGTAGCTGGTGCACGGATGTAAATGAACCACTTCCACATGAAAAAGTCCCACCGCCAGCTGATGAGGCATTTAAACAGCAGTGTGTGTGTTTGTGGCTTTTACTCACCGACAGGGTTTGCGTTCAGCCAAGCTTCGCAATCAGCTGCCATTTTACAGTAGGAAAGAGCTTTTGCAACAGAAACGTGAACAGAGATCTCGATTATATCTGTAACATCGAAAGGAAAAGAAAAATTATGCAAACATAACATGTTCAGACATGTTGCAAGCCAACGGCCCTCTTCTTTCATTCAGTAATACTGTTAATAATAAACAATGGCTGACGTTCCTCTAACGGTCTCTAACAGAAACAGCGTCTTTTAAATACGTAACTTTATCATAAAACATACAAAAGATTATTACTCGTATATAAATAACAACTCTCCTTCGTTCATATCTTAAGTAGCTGCTTCCTATTCATCGCTATTTTATCTGTTCACGAAGCCCAAACGTTAGTGAAATAAACAGTTCGCAGGTTCAGTATTCAGCAGTTAATTTAATCGACAAAACTATGAAATATCGGACAACGACGCATAAACATGCACCTCTATAGCTTTTACATGTTTATCAGATAACTCAATAATAAAAAAAAATCACCAACCGTCTTTCGCACTCAGGCTTCAAACTCTGATACTAACGCAGTTGTTATTGTTTTACACCTCCTCCCACTGGCAACGCAGACATGGACGCCCGTGTTTCTCTTCATCTATTGGTTGAGGCGAGGGAAGGGTTTAACAGACAGCCAATGAAAATGCACCACGGAAATTCCTTCTCGCAAGTTCTAGGTGGTTTTTCTTGCCTTGTTTGGACCAGGAAGTGCTGCCTCCTATCGGTGAAATCGGGGAACTGAAATAGCCTTTTTTGGGATGTATAGTCTGGGATGCAACTATTTACAGTTTTTCTCAGTCGCTTTGGTGCATTTCTCACAACAGTTAGTTCAACCTCCACAACATTTAGTCATATGTGCACATCATAGTAGTAGTTTCTAATTCCTTTCAACGAATTGCAAATGCTTTTGGACATCCATCAGTTGCTTTCATACATCTCTCTGCTGTTTGATAACATTATCATTTGCTATGTCATGTCAGTCAAAATTAAATATACTTGTATCTGCTGAATATTCATTACATATAAAACTAATAGTTCTCATCTTTACATACAAAAATGTTGAACTACTTTTCAAAATCTGTCAAGCAAATTGAATAAATATTTTAAATAGTATTTTTCCTGAAACTGTCAAATGTTTTTAGACACTCTTTACATAGACATATTTCCTAAGAATGAGAGGGGTCTAGCTGGACACCATCTGGATAAGTATGTTGTCGTTTGGAATAATGTGAGTCTTCACCACTCAGTTGTCGTCGGCCAGTGGTTTGGAGCACATGATAGGATGCTGGTGGAATATTTCCCTCCCTACTCACTATTCCTAAATCCAATGGAGGGATTTTTTCTCTTCCTGGAAGTGGAAGGTAAATGACCGGCATCCACATACCCAAATGGTCCTGCTAGCAGCCATGAATGCAGCATGTGATGACATCACAGCAGCGTCCTGCAGAGGGTGGATTAGCCAATCGAGGAAATACTTTACTCACTGCATTGTAAGAGATGATATTTGATGTGATGAAGATGAAAATATGTGGCCAGACAGAGAGGAATGTCTGGATGAACATGAATGATTTACAGTACAGTATATGTTGTATGTTCATTTCCAGTTGTACTGCAATATTGTTTACATTTGTGCACTGCTCTACCCGAAGGGAGTTAACGTTTGTTGTAAATAAAAGTGTTTGTTTTTTATTTTGCACAATGTTGTGAACAAATTAGAATTGCAATGATCATATGCAGTAAAAATGTGAAACATACATTTTCAGAATCTACTCAGTTACCTCACTAAATACAATAATTTCTAACTTTATTATAGTTTTCAAATGGCTGTGCAAATAGTATTTAGTGGTTTTGAGTATTTTCAGGTAGTATCATCAAAGGTCTGACTTGTTTGCATCAGAAAACATTTACAGAGTAAATTGTCAAACTGAAAACATGACAAAGTCTTTTGATTGTCTTGTTCATAAACAATGGTTTCAGGACTTTTCATTTTGATGGCACTGACACTTTTATTGGCATGAAGACTTGCTTTTAAGGAATGAACAATCCATTTTATGCAAGTGATACGCTTTGGCTGGTTATCCACTAGGTTTTGCTGTTTGTACTAATTGTTTTGAGAAATGCATTAACTGTTGTGCAAATGTAAAGAGTGATGTGAGAAATGCACCAAAGCAACTGAGAAAAACTGTAAAACATTTAAAACAAACAAAAGCTTGGACTATATTAATAATTATGACGATAATAAAATATTGCTTCTAGTATTTTTTTAATTAAATCATTTGTATGGTAAACTGGCAAATGTATGTCAACCTCCCATACGATGTTAATGATGGGCAGAGTAAAAATATGAACATTTATGAGTTTTTAAAAAAGACACATTTCAGATTTACAAAGAAAGTGAAGTTTTTCATATAATTCTTTTGTAACTCAGGTTTAATCAAAAGTTAAAATAATCTGTATCTAACATTTCTAAATCAACCAGCTAAAATGTCTATTATAAAAGATAGAAATATATAAATTTTACTACCTCTAATAAGACATAATTGAAACTACATTTCCCAGAATAAAAACATATGTTAGCAAGGTGGATATATTTGCGAATGCTACATATAATCTAAGAGGAAGTTTATTTTTTTTAATAAACTGAGTATATCTGTTTATTTACCTAAAATGTAAAGTTAACTGGGAACCGCAGAGCCTTTTCAGTTTTGATAACATGAGTTGTGTTTGTCTCCACCATCAACATCATGCAGAAATAATTAATGATGTAGATTAAAGCTGTAGCAGGAACAAAAGAAATCTGATTAGAAAATTGGATATAACTGGAAAAGCACAGGCCAAAAGTCAGTAAAATCTGACTTATTTAGCTATAAATTAGAGCTATCTTAGATATCCCACTTAAACGCCTCTGTTACTTGTACAAGAAAGGTCAGAGCACATCTGAACAAGTTCCCCAGATAGGAATCAAAGTCATCAGTAAAGATCTGAGTTTGTAAAAGCAAATAAATAAATAAATAAAACTATGAAAAACACTGGATAGTACCACCGCCTGTAGACAAAGAAGGAAGAACCCAGGTTGCTGTATTTCCACTAACATTCAAGAAAAGAACTCAGCAAAATAACAAGAAAAATGTATTTTGATGAATACAGATTGAATAGCAAATTGTTTGCTCAGATGAGTGGTTTACCACAGTAAATGCATATTACTGTTAGTAAAATATGTGTGAGATTAAATGACTGCAAAAAGGTAGTTGTCACATCATACTTGTAGGTGTCGCTGGAAATAAGACTTGAGGCTGTGTGCGGGTTTTTTTGCCTCACCACTTGGAGGAGCCCTTTTACAACTCTCTTAGCTAATTTCTACTACACGTACATATAAAAACTGCATATTGTCTTGACTTTATATATATATATATATATATAT
>JBAMHX010000005.1:20588866-20600996 GCA_037177515.1 Pseudomugil tenellus
TCTATCTATCTATCTATCTATCTATCTATCTATCTATCTATCTATCTATCTATCTATCTATCTATCTATCTATCTTGATGATAACTAACTGTTTCAGGAAATGCTACACTTCCCTTTTGGCAGGTACACTCAGTGCACCTCATAAGAATGAGATTGAGCCCTCACAAGACCAACCTGAAGACTTTTTCTCAACATGTGTTGCAGCTCAGGGAATTACTGCATGGTTCTCCACCCAACCCTACTAGGGTTGTCTAGGGCTTCCTGCACATTACTAGTGTAGCCTGCATGCTAATAAGCAACATTACCCTCTTTTTTAGTCAGCTAGCCTGCTTAATGGTTGAGTTGTTTTGTTCCACTTTGGTTAGCTCTGCTAACTGGCTAACAGATAGACGAGATCCTTACGATTTGTGGTATGGACGAAGAATTGCTCAATTTTCATATGACGCCTGACATGCTTACAGATGACGAGTGCAGCATCAGGTGGTTTCTCAGAAGGTGATTCTGCAGCAGGTGCTCATTAGGACAGAGAACACCAATTGGTATTTACTAGCAACATTTGGGCACTGGTCCAGGCAGAAGGCACAACGACGGCCCTCATAGGGCTGTGTTGCAGAGCGGTTGGACATCCCAAGGTCAGCTGCCATCTCTGCTTTTAACCAGAATCACTGGGAACTACTTCCTCCTGAAGCAGCTGGCTACAACGTGAAAAAAGTTGCTTGTCTTTCTGGACTTTGAAACAGAATCGATATGGTCTTCGATGGCTCCAAGGTGACATCCTAACTTTTCTTGAGAAAGATCCTGGAAAAAGGACACTCTTTCAAGACTTGTGTCATGTGGGTTGAAGAGGGAGATCCCACCCCCAGTGATAAGTTTCATGAAGGGAGTCCTGCAGGAGAGACTGCCATGGAAAACAATGGTTCCTAAGTAAAATCTAATGCTGGTTTCAGGAGCATTGATGCACCATTTGAACCACTCAAGTCAGTCTCTATTGATATACTGTCATATAAGACTCTTCAGTTCATCACTCATACACCCAGTTTAGGCCACATTAATTTAAAATGATGTTGTGCTGGGATACTGAAATATCCCCCCCAAACTTCCTGATTTGTTTTAAGAATTTGTCATTTGAGCTGTCCCCTCCCCCCTCCCCCCCCCTCCCCCCTTACATCGGCAGAGCAGTGGCACATGGACAAGGGAATGTTGCAGGTCACACATGCTTGTTTTGCTGCTCTGTCAAATGGAAGGTCGTTCCCTAAGCAACACCTTTTGTGTTGAATTGTTAGAACAATTTTTTGGCTTATGCCACAAGCAGTGGCATAGCCACTTCTTGTTCTTGCTTTGAAGGTGTTTGGTGAGGGTGATTTTGGGCTTTCCCAAATATGTTTGTCAGGTTTTACTATTTTGATGTGACTGCCAGTGACCGAATCTTTTAGCGAGACATTGTGTCACAGGGTGTCACCATTGAGTTCTGCTAGAGCTGGAACTCCATTTACCTACTTGGGCATCTTAGGAAATGTTGTCATATCCCCATTTTTATGTGTTGTACCGATTGTACCAACCAAACCTGAATATAACTATGTGAGGGAGAGAAAACAGGTACAATGTTGAGGTGTATTTATGCTCCCTTACATATGTTTTCATATGTTGCTGCTCTCATACTTGAAGGCATCTTGTTTTGGTTCCATAATGTTCATACACAAGAGGGCAGTGCAGAGTTGGGAGTTAATTTGTTGCTTTGACACCAGCTGGTATGGCAAATTTACAGTTATTTTGTTATTTACAACCATTCAGAAATCCCCAGAAGCAGTAAAACTGTGATTTTTTTTTTGTCATTCTCAGCTTCTTCTGTGTTTTCTGGTATTTTGCATTTGCCAGTTTCTGTGTCTTGATGTAACTTTTCTTCTCTGCTTTGTTCCTTCCCCGATTTGCGTGTGGGCTATACAACTCAATAATGCCTCCACCTTTTCTGGTGGAATTCGGCATTATCTGCATCAAGTGATGAATCTGCAAGGACCCTGAAAATGCAATAATGATGTGCATAACCCATGCAGAAGATGGACGAAATTGGTCTTCCATCTTCGTATCTGTCTGCACATCCGTGTTCTGTGTTGAGCATAAATGGACCTTAAGTCAGGCCCTCACTGCAAATTACTGAGTGAAGTGTATTGCAAATGACAAAAATTAGACTATCCATTAGCTTTACATTCCAGGAGGGTGGGGCCCTACTGAATTGGAGCGGTGTCATTGGCCTTGGTAGACAAGTTGAACAATTGTTTGCCTCAGAAAAAACACAGAGATGTGTATGATGAACCTAATGTACCTGGAGGTTTCTGTAGTGAACGGTGCTGCGGCAGTGAGTGATCTTTGCAGTGTCTTCACTGGTGTAGAAGAGTCCGCAGAGTTTACAGTAGAAACCCGTCCTCGGCACAATAAACTCCACTCCTGTTGAATAGTGAAAAAAAAACCTGAGTATTGTTTTAAATCCACAAATAAGTTCATAAAGAGACTTCCAGTGAATCAGAAAGAAGCAGCTATTATTCAACATGAAGGTTAGTTATTGTGCAATTATTTTTCATTTTAATCAGGATTTTACTTTTATGAGTAATACTATAATTATGCATAGTATGTGTAATAAGATTTGAATAGCTATCTTAATCTTATAATTTATCACATAATCTTATTTAATAATCAGCCGTAATCTCAAATAACTTTTTTTTAGTTTTTCTCATTATATCACTTTATTGGTGCTGATGAAATCAGCGCTAACTTTAAAATCTCCTCCACAAATAAAAGGAATTAACAGATACTCCTACATTGATTTTAAATTTATATACTCTGTATAATGTTTACATAATGCATCTAGGTTTCTAGATCAACTGATGATTAATCCACAGTTTCTTGTCTATATTATGGTGTTTGTTGCATGTTTTTACCTTATTGTTTTCTCTCGCAGTGATGCAGATTCTAAAGATCCAGGATCCAGAACTAACTTTGATATCTTGAAAAACCTGTTAGCAGCTTCACCTGGATCATTTGGCCAACACCTTTGACCATTTATTGTGCAATTACATTAATTTTACTGAAAATGACTTATAAATGGCATATATATCAGATCAAGACCTATTCTCAGCTAAATAAAATAAATAAATAAATTTATAAATATAAAATCATTTTTGCAGTTTGTAATGTTTGTGTAAAATTGCTAAACAAACAGAAAAAATCACTTAAAAAATCATCTGTACCTGTAACATTTTATGGTACTCAAATATGTTGGTAAAATATAATTTAGCTGCTAGTCTACTGGGAATGTAATGGGAACCTAACTCATATTTTGTGCAATCTTGCACGAGAACGATATCAAATATTTATCTTAATGACACTATTCTACCACACAGATAATAATCTAATTCACCCTGACTATTTTTCCTAATTGACTGGGGCCAATCCATATCGTGAACAAGAAACCTGCACAATTATTAAACTAACAAGAATTGGTTTACTTGTATTACCTGTCATCAACATATAATAAGCAGAATTGAATAATTTTATGTTTCACTTATTTAGTATTTACTTATCATTCAATCTAATACACTACATATAAGTTAAGTGGCCTCGAGCATACTCAGCATGGACGACTGGATCCAAGTCAAGATTCAAAGTAATCTCTTAGTTTTCCTCAATGAGGATACTTAATATGAATTGTTGTAAAGTGGTGATATAAAAATAAAGCTGAGTATATGTAACACATCTGGCCAGCTGTAGCTCAGGTGGAAGAGCAGTCGTCTCTCAACCGGAAAGTTGTGTGATCAATTCCAGGCTTCACTTAAATACATGTCGAAGTGTCCTTGTGCAAGACATTTAACCCTAAACTGCCCCCCAATGTGCCAATCAGGGTGTGTGTGAATGGGTAAATGTATATTATGTAGTGTAAAGTGCTTTGAGCTATATAAGTACAAGTCCATTTACATGTAACAAGCAAAATTAAGGAAGTACTTTTTGAAAAATGAAACAATAGCTTCATACTGTAGGATCAAAATGGATTTCACAACATATCAATGGCTGCCAGCCTTTCTAGGTGTCCTTGGGTAAGACATCAAACCTGACATCGCCTGTCATAGCTCATCAGTGTTGAGAATGAATCTGTACATATAGAGAGGTGCAGTTTCTACTTATGATTCAAAAGGACTGTATCCATTTGGGAAAAAGGATGACAAATCAAATTGCTTAAAGGCATAATAAAATGTGGATCTTTACCATTTTTAATAAAACAATAAAACCTCAACTAACTGACAAGAACAGAGTATGTCAGTGTTGCATGTGTAAGACTTGCTCTCTCTGACCCAGTTTGCTGTGGGCACACAAAAACACAGTCTTGGAACCTCATACAACTAAAATAGACACAACTCACAGCACTCACTGTGCTCCTGTGTGTGCTGTTGTCTTTTGTCCCTACACTGCAGTGTAGCTTTCACAAGACTCTATATAGCCGGCCCAAAACTGGCCATGTGCTCAGATATGTCATCTAACCCTGACGATGATGAACATCTCTCCAGGGTGCATTTCACAACCAGCTTACAGGAATGGGTCTGCAAGGGGCACAACCATTCCACGCAATTAGACTGTTAATGCAACAGGTTGTCTGTCTATTTAATAATGGTTTGCAGCAATGCTCTGGCTTAGGAAGTGACTGCAGTGTTAGACAATCAGGGTGACATCAGGTTTTGTGGCCATTTGTCACTCTCGCAGATACAAATTCACAACTAGACTGAAACAAATTTCAAACTCTGATGTGGATGCTAAAATATCCTTGTCTTTGCTTAGACATTTCTAGATTTTTCACGTTGTGTGTTGCAAAGATTACATTAAATTAGGGGAACTAAGAAGATCTTTCATTGCAAATGATTGAAAAGTTAAATAACTGGGTTTAATCCAGCTGGTGAAATTTGATGCAGTGTGAAGAAGTGTCATGCTTACCCAAAGGGATGCTGTGTTCACTGGCAGCTTTTTGCTGCTCCAGAGATGGCGAGGGAACCTCCGTTTCTACAAAAGCATTTATAAAAAGCAAAGTTGTGATCAAAAAAACAATTGGGCAACAATTAGTAGGCTACTGGTTTACTAATCACCCATTCCTGAAAACAGCATCTTTTCATGTTATTTTTAATTTCATCAGCAAACATTTATAAAAATACCTCTTTTTAGAACAACGTCCTGCTGTTGAACACCATTGTTGGTTGCTTCCATGACTGGCTCTTCCTCTTGAGTTTTACTTTCCTCTGATGAACAAATGGGCTTTTCCATGTCCTCTTTTTGTAGCTTGCTGTTGGACATTTTACTGTCCTCACAGCACGTCTCTTCCAGGGCAGCTTTAAACTCCTCACTTGGAAAGTCACTGAGGTTGGTGACCGTCAGCTCAGAAGTCACTGGATTCATTTTCTGGTCTTCAGGACTCAACGCAGCCCCTTCATCCTCTGTTGTCTCATTTACTGATGTTGCCGCCTCGCGTCCCTCATCCTCACCAGATTTCTGCTCTGATTTCTCCTCAACTGTCTCCTGCACCTCCAAAGATGACGATCCCACCGACACTTGCTCGACGGTCGTTTCTTCCACAGCAGGCTCTTTAGGACAGGATGGAAACTCGTCTAGTTCGGGAAGGTCTGGTTCAATAATGAAGTCATCTTCTCCCACTTCATCTACAGTGACCAGTTCCTCCATGTTTTTAGGGAACCAACACTCTTCATCTGTGTCTTCACTATTCTCCCTCTGCTTCTCCTGAACAAATAGATGAAAAGAAAAGTAAAAACAACAACAACAACAACAACAAAAAAAAAAAATAACTATAAGCTTCTTGTAGTGTTCAAGAAGTTATGAACATGCTTACAGTGTCTTTATCTTTAGTGAGTTCTGAAGACTCTTTAGGCTTATTGCTATGTTCAGGTGAAGCAGATTTTTCTTTTGACAAGCAGTTCTGTGAACAAAGGAAAACTCTTGCTGTAAATGTATAATGGATATAAAACAGTTTTTAATTAGTCTTTAAAAGTCACTCACAGTATTGTCGGTATTATTTTCTCTGGTTTGTTTCTCTGCAGCTGTGTGCCTCCTGCTGTATTTTTTACTCCTGCTTCTGCCTGGTGAACTCTGCCTCTTGTTGTCTGATGTTCTGGACAAAGGCTCCTCCGACCGAACGTGGCAGTCGCTGCCGTCCCTCCTCTTTGACTTTGTTTCATGCCGCTGATATGAAGGTCGGACCGACTTCTCTGACTTGTATGCTTGATGGATGTAGAAATCCTCTTCCATGTTCCTGTAGGACCTTAAGGATGAGCCCTGAGGGCTGCCTCGTTGGTGCCAGTCTCTGTTGCTCCTCATCGCTTCCCCGCCTCCTCGTTCATCTGCAGACCGCAAGCTGACGTGATTGGAGTGTTTCTGATAGTTCTTCCGACGCCCTTCAGCTGCCCGTCCATTGGTTCGATCATCATCTGCGCAGCCTCCGTTTCTCCAAGAATCATCACACTCCCTTTCCTCCTCACCTCTTCTATGGTGGGAAGCCCAATCCCAAGAGCCCCGGTGGGGGCCAAGGCCGTTGCTGCTTCTCTCTGGACCCCTGCAGGGACCGCCTTGGGGGCTGTGGGCAGAGCTGCATGATGTAAAACTGGGGCTGTGTGAATGAGGACTGAGAGAGCGACTAATGGGACTGCGGGAGCGAGCCCTCTCTGGGATGTACCTGCAGAGAAATCACAAAACCGATCAAAACAAAAGAAATACATCATTGATCAAAATGAAGCAGTAATCCTGAACATTTTTGTATGATTTGCATTTCCCTGCTGTAGCAGGAAAAGTAGGCTCACTTTTCAAGTTCTTGCATTTCATCCCTTTCCCGTTGTGAGGTAATATTATGGATGATGGATTGAACATCCTTTCCTGGTTTCTGCACAGAAGAGACATTCAAGTTTAAGTATAAGGAACAGCCTAAAACCAGACCATCAACTCTCTCTTTCCTTTTTTACCTTGAGCTGCAGCTCCTTGTACCGTTTAGACATCCTTATGAGAAGTTTCTGATTGTTGATCATAGCCGGAGTCAGTTGGTAGTATTGAACCATGGCCTGTGCTGCCTCAACATACGCCATCTCCAGAAATGCCTGGAGAGTTACCAGAAAGTTTCTTGTGTTAACAATAATCCACCTCAGACAGCTTCTGTCTTTAAGGGTAATTTGCTTAAACATAGTTCACATTTGCACATGCAAACAGATCTTTGAGGACCGACACTTAATGTATCACATTTAATCACTGCTATAAATCACCAGAACAAATGCTTTGTTGCCAAAAGCAATATCACAGTTTTAGTGTGTGTTTTAAATGTGATAGGGGTGATATCAGTGTTGCAGAACTGTTAAATGAATCTGTTGTATATAATTGAGATGTCATGCACTAGTAGTTAAACAGGAGACGTGTTATGACAAAGATCATGGTTACTCAAAACAGCTGCAGCAGAAAAAAAACATTGATGTGTAGCTGTACATACACAGGCAAATTATTGCACTGACTGTGTTTTGTATGCAAGTATGTAATTTATATGTACTTTATAATGAGGTGGAAATTGATAATGAAGCTCTACCTGATGAGTTGATCGCATCAGGATGTAATTGGTGACTTTGCCAAAGGGTAGTCCCAGGTTGATGACATCATTCTCAGTGCAGGTTCCTTCAGGCAGGTTACAGATGTGCACAACACGGCCTGGACCGGCATTTCTGGGGGAAAATGACTGAAAAAAATAGATACAATCTCTGAACACATAACATGTTTTAAGCATTCAACTCATCAACAAAAACCCACTGAACATCTGCAGACAACGCATGTTAGGGTGAGTCAATGGCACTGAAGCCAGTTTAACTGGTTCTCAACTATTAGCTTCATTATATTGATTAAAAACAGCCCAAAACTATACATTATATCTGAATACAAACAACAAATAAGTATAATTCATTATTATAAAAAAGACAAGACTGTGTCTGTGTTGTGCTTCCATCTGTGCAGCAGATCATAAGTCCATGCAGCATTATCTTACACGATGCCATCTATTAATAGCCCCTTGCCAGGACTTGCAGCAGTGATAATCAAAGTTTTCTTGTTTGGATTTAGAGACTTGTCAGCTGATGAAGCCCAGACATTTCACAAATTTGACCTGACTCTTCAGGCAGCCAAGTATAGTGACTTGCATTTGTCCTTCCCACTTTTGTAATCAGAAGGAGGGTACGGATAATTGAGGCTCTTCTCATCCTATTATTTCATGAGCCCTCTTCATCCTCTTATCTGTCTTCATGACAATTTGTTTTACAAAGAAATGTTTTTGGGAGCTTTTTATGGGTAACTTTTTCACTCACCTCCAATAAACTCTACAAATGCCTAGAACTTAAAAAAGAAATGCAAATACCACATTCATGCCCCACTAGCTGGTGGACATTGTATGAAAAAAAAGAGGTTGCAAATTTTGCTGGTTAAATCAAATACTTTTATTTCTGTAACCATTGTGCTACAGCTGCAGTTTTGTTGGCGCCCCTCCTCTTCTTTTCCAGCTGACAGACAGTTCCATGTGCAGGACAGGGTCCATGCTCCTAATTCTACTTAATACCAGCAGCCAGGCTCTCAGGTTTTACAGGGAATTTGTTCAGACAAAACCCATCAATAACACTGATTTTACTCCCCTCAACTGTTAAAGAACAAGGAGGACGAAATGTGTACCATTTCAAAGTCACCCAACCATGTGCTTTGGATTAATCTGAAGAACAGATATTATTACAGCAACAGTTTGTATATTCACCAGTTTACTGACAAGTCAGCCAGTTCACTGAATTATGACAATTTCTCTCATATTTGTTATTGAGACAACACTTTAACATTCATGTTATCATCCATCCATCCATCCATCCATCCATCCATTTTCTACCGCTTATTCCCGAACGGGGTTGCGGGGGGGCTGGAGCCAATTCATGTTATCATGTATTTAAATAATATTTGTTGGTACAGCTTCAACCAATGTGTCAGTTGATCTCCAATAACTGGATCTTTGTCACAACTTAACAGTTTCTAGCCAGTAAAATGGCATAAACAGATTCAGATGAGGGAGTGATGATTCTATTAGAAGAATCATAACAGCACACAGAATGCATAAAGGTCATATCTGGTTGGGGCCCAATAAACAGATCCAGGAATAGGCTGTTTATTTCCTTGGAATATAACAGAGAACAAGAGTCTTAGTGGTCTCTCCCGACTGTCACAAGTATCCAACTTATAAGATGTTGTTTATGGTTTAAAGCTCACACAGTTTGACTGAAGCATTGCAGCAGTCAACTTCAAGGTTGGCTCTGGTTGTGTGAGTCATTGCCTGGTTATAGGGAGGAACCTCACACTATCACTGCCTCCTTACACTTTATATTTACACATCCTGTTACGGCTGCCTGCACTACAGTGTGCAGACGTTACATCTGAGCTTTTACCTGCCACGATGTTCAGTTTCACACTATTCTTTAACACAGTCATCACTGTGACTTTGTTAACTTGGTCTGTAAGGTGTATCTGATGACAAACATTTCACACAGGGCTTCTGACTGATATTAGCAAGAATTTCTCCTCTGAATACCTCTAATCTCCACCCTGGAAGATACACGGACATGGTCAGTTTGATTTCACAGTTCCTCCCAATGTTCCTATACAGACTGCTTGCACGTCCACCCGTCAGATCACTTTACCAATCGCTTACTGTTCTGAAACTTTACACCGCCGTCTGGAGGTCTTTAGGTCTGAGGCACCCAACAGTGGTTAGCGGTAATCCTGTGTTTATTGCTGTTCAAGTTCTGTTGCATGAAGCTACTGTAGAACTTGAAGTTTAACCGCTGGATGCAGCAGCGTAAACTACACACGCCTGATTGTATGTATATGAGCTCAGACAT
The DNA here is from genome assembly GCA_037177515.1 of Pseudomugil tenellus. Taxonomy (NCBI): domain Eukaryota; kingdom Metazoa; phylum Chordata; class Actinopteri; order Atheriniformes; family Pseudomugilidae; genus Pseudomugil; species Pseudomugil tenellus. Next base: position 20,598,808 of record JBAMHX010000005.1, read on the forward strand.
ATATGTTACAAAAAATGTTTAATTTTAATTTTTTTTTTTTTTTTACAGTTGGTTAAAATCTTTAGTGAGATATTCTTATCAAACGATTTTTCTTAGAAAATTAAATTCTTTCTTCTGCATATTCACACATTTTAAAGTTAAAGTCAAACATTGTATGTTGCATGTATTAGTGCACACATATGTGTAGTTGTTGTCTTTCTCTGTTCAAAAGAACCCTTTGAAAGCCATAAAACCACACATGTCCTGCTCAGACAGGTGCATGTTTATAGCGACTAACATTAGCTCATGTGGCATAGCCTGTAAATATTTTCACACTAATACTATAAAATCCTTTGTCAGTAACCACACAGAGAGACAAATGACTTGTCACATCACAAAGTTTGGGCTCCTGTTGAACAGATTCTCCTGATTATAATGAAAAGAGCAAATTAATGACGCAACATATACTCACACATAAGAGTTGGGGCTGAAAGGGATCCCATTTAAACAAAACAGCGTCTGAAATATGGTCGGCCTCTCACATTTATTTAGTTACTTTCACTCACAGCTTCACTACATTTTCTTTAGTATGCACTAACCTTCTTGTGTATTTAAATGCCCACCAAGGAGGTGGCAGAAGGTATGTATCTGTTTGTTAGCAGCTTCATGCAAAAACTAATTAACGTATTGTATTATTTTTTACTTGATTTAAATTAAACTTTAAATTAAATTTTGGGAGTGATCTGTTTCACCACCTGGACTCAGGAATGTTTTGAAGGATTCTGTATGATTGTGAGATAAGGCCATTTTCAGTATATATGCATGTAAATTCATTATAAATTGTCAGTGTGTTTGTCCAAATAAAATGTAGAAGAATTTACCTACAGGTTTTACAAGATAAGTTAAATCTGGATCCTGGGAACATTCTGGATCTTTGGAATTTTAATCACAAGTTAAAGATGAAACAAACATCACAATAAAACAAAGAAACTGTGGATTCATCATCGTTGTATTTAGGAATCTAATAGTTGCATATAAAATGAATGTAGGACCTAACTTAGATTGGAACTCACTATAGCAGGACACAAGCTACTCTGCAGAGGTCTGCGCTACCCGGGTACTTATAGCTTTACATTTTATGACTGAAACACAACCTGACTTTAAAGACTTTTCCTTTGTCATGTCATTTTTTTCTAAAACACTGCTGTTACCTCAGGACAAAACATAAGTTAAGTCATTCAGTATTTGTGTTTTTGGGAAGATTTCATTAAAATGCTTTGAATGTTACTTAATTTCTCTTGAAAATGTTTTTTAAAAAAGTCAGAGTGAAGTTTAGTGATAGTATTCTCTGGAGTTGTACTCTGTCAAATAGTTTGATTTGAGAAAGCTACAACAAAATAAAAACAATTTATAAATTAAATAAAGACATATGCTATAGTAATCTGCAGCTATGTGCTCTGACATCATGTGCATGTTAAAGTTCTTTGGCTGCTGAAAGATGAATTCTGTCATCTATCACTATCAGCAGGGTTCCTGAGTCATTTTGGGCACCTGTCACCTCACCCATCATCTGATCCATGCTTTCAAGACACCTGCCTTATTGATGGACACATATCAGCAGCTGCTGCTTTCAATCCGCATCAAACGTGAACAGTTTTAAATTTGCAAACTGACAAGAGACTTTAATACGGAAAATGTTCCCTCTTGTGTCTTGTGTATCATGTAATTTTTAATAAGGATTGTGTAGTATACATGTCTTGTCGTGTTGTTAGCATTATTGTACTATTTTAGTGTTAAATAATCTTAAATGTCAGGGATTGTGTTTATATTTTTGTTATATGCAACAACTTTGTTAAATGTAATTTTGTGTGTGTGTGTTTCTTATGTGATATGGAGTTTGTATCTTTTTCTTGTATTTTCTTCCTGTTTCACTTAACAGTCCAACCGGATGCAGGAGTTGTAAACTAGCTTAATGATATGCAAAACATCCGCTCTATATGTTTCTTTGCATTTTACCTGATAATAAACATAAAAACATAAAACAAACAAACAAAAGAGTCATATTGGTTAAACAATATTTATTCTGCATAACCGTGAGTTTGAAGTATGTTTACAGATGAACGGGCTGAAGGGAAGTTTAAAAATCCTGATTTCACAGAGCAGACAGACAGAACATTCCATAGTAGGATTAAAAACAAGGTTAGGCGCAG
>JBAMHX010000005.1:20628417-20647101 GCA_037177515.1 Pseudomugil tenellus
ACACAATTTCTCCCCCTTGCCGTGTCCTCAATTTCAAAGCTCTACCAAAATTTAATGTAAATTAAGTCAGACTATTAACCATGATTTTAAAGTTTTGAGCAAACAACACTGATGAATTTTTAAATTCATATGTCCACGCTGTAAAGACCAAGATGAGACTCAGCGGCAGTTGCAGCAATTTATCAGTGTAATTAGTTAATTTTAACTATAAAATATTATAGAAATCCTGAACTTTATATAACTGTAGCTCTGCAAAAAAAGTTTTTGTTTGTTTGTCAACAAATTGTTACTTCTGAAACTTCTGCTTCCTAGTTTCCGCAATGCACTGCATGAACAATTACCGCATCTCAGCAATATGTTTCACAAAACAAGAAATATTTGTCATTTTTCTGTTCGTCTTCCACAATTTATTTAAACAGCCAAGTCGGTGTTCTGGCAACATGTTTCCATGAGAAAATGAGAAAATTTATCTAGCTAGTTATTACTTTTACTTTCTTCTATATATACAGTTTACGTGTGTGATGGATTTTTAATTTCATACCTGCCCTAAATGAAAATAAATAAAAGAAAAACACCACAAAATGGTTCCCAAGCCTTTTTAACACGTTTTAAGTAACTATTTATAACTTACTTCAAATTTCTTTTCTCAGACTTTAAGATTTAACAAGCAAGCTATCTTGCTAAAAGAAGCATAGTCATCACCATAGACAATTCAGACTTGTGTGAAAATTGTTCGGTCTGATATCCAAGCTAGAGCTCATGCAAGTCAGAGCTGTAGTATTTGACTACAAAAATATGCAGCTGAAACACATATCAACCACTTAAGGTTGTGTTAAACAAGAGTTTGTATATAAAAAATCATCAACATAATTTTCAAATTCTGACATCATAAAATCAAGACGACATTAAACACAAACTTATTGCAATATTGGGTGACATCCACTGCTATTGTTGGCTTTTCTTTCAGTAAATTGTTTGAGATGAAGGAACTATTGTCACATTATTATCCTAAAGGTTTGCAAAAACATGTGAAAAAAGAAAATTCCTAACTTTTATTTAATATAAATGGATTCAATAATATTGATAGGGAAATGTGTTGATCAGATTTCCAAACTCAGGGCTTTGCCCATTACCCACCTTGCTTCAAAAGCAATTTTCAGCTAATTTAATCTTTTGGCTAATGTCCATCAGTTTATAATATGCTCGGTTGTGTTTTCTGGATCCATGTTGTTGTTTTTTTTGCTGCTTTAATGTTCAGCAGCTACTGAGGGTCTGTTATTTTATACTGTAAACATCTGCACGATCACCCTCATGACAGCTTCATGCTGTCACCATCATATCAGTTGCATAATGTCACATTGTTTTATATCCTTGTAGACTTTGTTACTTCATTAAAGTACGCAAAAGCTTTCAAGATGTACTCTGTGTCAAAAGAGGGGACTCTGCATCTGTCTGCTGTAAAAAAAACATGACAGCTGTCATCATCAGACACTCATCCCTCCACCTCACAGCACAAATCCTGGTCCTCATTTCAAAACACACGTTTTCTAATTGCCAGCCGAACACATCTCGAGCTGAAACCCCCAAATCCCTGCTGTTATCCCAAAACAGCATATTTTTGCTTTAAATACTTGGTGATCATATATGAATACAGAAAATGATTCAAAGCAGGGTTACAAAAACAACCAGGAGAACAAATGGAGGCAAGATTAGACACAAAAAAGCATCGGGAATGTGTATACTTTCCTTATGAGCTAAATAAGATGTGTGATTAAGACATGTTTCTCATTTTCACAACAGAATTACCAAACCATGAGGGGCTGGATGGCCATTGGGGGTTATTTTAATGTGACAAATGGCTCTCACAAAATGGCTGTATGAGATCGAAGAGATCAAGTGACAGGTTGCTTATTTTCTCTTCTCTTTTCCTTCCTGCCCCAGTATGTGCATCTCCTCTGTTATTATTCTACAAAACAATACAAACACACACACACACACACAAAACAGAGAAACAATCTCCATCTCTCTTTTGCTCCACACTCTATCACTCCACAGCAGGGGGAGTTTTTGCTGATCTACATTGATTGCTATGGGCCATTCCCCTATCTCAGCCTCTATGTAGAAAATAAATAAATAAAACTAAGCTTTCACATTCATCAAACCAACACCTGCCCGAGCCAGGCCCAAGAGAACATCCATACTTTCGTCTCCCATTTTTTTTCCCACTTTTTCTTTGTTTTCTTCTCAACCAGTAACAGTCATGTCCTAAGCTGTCAGGAGGGAGTGGTGTCTCCTATTTGTCTCTTGTTTTCTATATAACAAATTGAATGCTCTGAAATTCCTCTAAACATACAAGCTTTGTGGAAGTCAGTGACCACAGCTGCCCCTCAGTGACTGACACAATGGTTAACAATAGAATGGAATGCCCGAGAGCTTCACCGACACCAGCCGTGGAGTCTAAAACGGCAGCTTAGCCTCCCACCAACCCCGTCCTCTCTCGTTGATGCTTTCACCCCAACTGGCTCACTCCAATCTGGGGTATAGTATGTCCCCTGGGGCTGAACATGAGTGGAGTAAAAAGACTGCATATAAAACACATACATGCAAAAGAGGAAAAAAAAGAAAAAAAAAACTCTCCCAGAGACTGAATATATTTCTCACCTTCTCCAGACAAATCCAATGGAGAGTTGAGTATTTTTAAGCATTACAGTGGTTAACAGAGTAGGTTCAATTCTCTTTTTTTCTGCCAGGTTTTTATTACATATTTATGCTTATAAATCCATGGAGTGATAGCTTTGGATGTGCTGCATTGAATAATACATTCAATGCTGCACAATAACAAGCTCCGTTTCTTGTTAGCTATTGTGTGTGCACACAAGTGTGGAACCACAAATTCCGCCAAGCAATCACACGAGCGAGCACACATTTAGTAGTCAAACAGCTGAAAATCTGAGTCTGACAATCATTATAAGAGACACTCAGATGAGTTTTACTTATGTATGTTAAAATGTGACTTTTTATCACTTTGTGCCAAACTTCCAAAGTTATATTTCTATGCAGCTCTAGTAGAGATGATGTGCAGATGTATTTGGAAGAAATACTTTGTTTATCAAGTTAAAAATAAAATGGATCTTGGGAACTATTGATTTAAAAAACTATATTTTCTTGTAAGATTAAAGGTTTATACAAATATAATTCATCCTTAATTTGATCACAAACCTGTGAGGATAAAAACTTTATTATCTGTCTTTATTTTTGCTGTCAAGCTTGTTAATTCAACGTGTATTTTCCTTTCATTTGGACTTTTTTCACTTCTTCTGGGGCACTCTGTGTGAAACAGTTCAATAACGTAATCCGTGAACAGCACAAAAGAAAATCTGGCAATTTGCCAGATTGTTTGCGCATTTAACACGCTTTTTTCTTGGTACAATATTTGTTACTACTTTTAAAATCGTCTAAAAGTAGCAGAATAAAATCAAAGTTGAACATGTCAAATTTGAACAAAATTGGCTATAGTTGACCAATCATTTTTTAGCCAAACATGGCAAATGTTTTAAACTTGTATTTAGTTTTAAAATTAGTTTTGGCCATTGCATTATTCAGTCTGAATTCCATATAGCCACCAGATATGGCCCAGATCTACAATCCCTTTCGGTCTTTGGGTCACACTGACCCTTGCAAGAATTGCCTTGACCCCATGTCAAAACCGGCTTAACATGACATTCGGGCCACATCTGATTCATGCAACAAATAGCATGTAAAGTTAAATCTATAGCTCTGGAACATGTTTGGTCAGGGGTGTAAACAAGGCCCAATGGTTCCCCAATTTAGTCTTCAATGTGACTGCTGACTGAAAGTTTACTTTTCTGGTGAATTTTTGCACATCATGAGTGTTCTTTCATTTTTAACTCACCTCAGTTCCAGAAAAATAACCCACTTTATTTCCCCACAGATTTGTTGATGTTGATTAGTTGTGCCATCCAAATTGTTTTATTGTCTGTTTGAAGAAAGTTTATTTGTTTCCCAACTTAACAGAAATGCTTACAAATTGCTTAAATTGTCCTAATTGTCTACAACTATTCTATGCTTTTAAAGTATATATGCGTCTGCCATTGTCACCGATAAAGCAATTCAGTGGCATTTGAATATACTTATGACATTATTAATGCCCCATATTGACAGCAAACCTTGTTGTTAACTTCCAACAATAATACATTTGATTTAGCAGTGTTTGACCATCTCTAGGACTTGTGTCCATGCTATCACTTTGTGTACATCTTGTCACCTGGTGGTAATTCATGAGTCCTTTACGCATGCCCGGAAAAAACAAACAAACAAAAAAAAAAAAAAAACACACACACACCCCATCCCCGCCCTCATCTCTGCCGCATTGATTGGTTGGCCAAATCTCTGAGCAGAGATCCGTTAATTGATCTCAGGCTGCCTCATAGATTCCTCCCCCCAGTCCTCTTTAACTGGCCCTCACACACCCAAAGAAATACTGCTGCCAACATCAGAGTGACAACACAAATCGCCTCTTCCATGAGCTTTAATTAGTCCTCACGAGAGGCCTGTCTTATGGATGGACATTTGAACCAAATCAGAGTTAGCAACTGGCAAAGCTAAAAAGTACATCTCGTTTCAAATTTCTACAAACTGACAGGTTGTATTTTGCTGCCAAGTGCAGCATTCAGTGGATAGACCCAGGAATAGTCCAAGCTCTCACTATACGGCTTACATCAAAGAGAAAAGTAGATCATATAGCAGCAAACCTGCAGGTTTTGACACAAAGCTGGTGAATCAGTGACGTCTGTATTATAACCCAAGTCAATAGCAGATTATGGTAATGTGAAATCTAACTTCAGGGAACGGTGACTAGAGTTCTTAGTGTATACACAATACTTCTTGCAAGCACCCTCACTGACAATGTAAAAACAAAGACACATGTAGACAATGATCCCCATTCCTTCCTGATCCCCATTCCCCATTCCTCTGTCTGACAACAGAAAGAACTCATTCATTGTTTGTATCATGGTTTATCTGGTCTCGCTGTCCTTACCATATATATAGTCCTTACTATATATATATATATATATATATATATATATATATGGAGAGAGAGAGAGAGAGAGAGAGAGAGAGAGAGAGAGAGAGAGAGAGAGAGAGAGAGAGAGAGAGATTGTGTTTGCACAGAGACCTTTAAACTCAGTCAGCTCATATATTTAGGCATTAAGTACTCAAAAGTAAGTGATGAAGAACTGATTCCAACTTTCTTTGTTTTGTTTCTTATAGTTTGAGCTAAAGAAATGTGACAAAATAAAACCACTACGAAAGATAATGAAACAATTTGATCATCACTATTAATGGTCGTGCTAATCTTTATTGGTCTTATCGTCCAAGAGCAGAGGACACTACTATTATTACAGTTAATACTGTTTCCTAGTAGCTGATACTGTGCTGATAATGGGATCAAGCAACGATATTAATTCAAATAAATAAATATTCTCATTTAATCACTGCAGTACAAGCTGATATGTTTCTCCCAGTCTCACATCACAGGATTGTGATACCAGCTGAGTCACATAGAGGACTAAAGACCCGGAGCCGGGCCCTCTAACTGTGAAAAATTCTGGATTAATTGCTGTATCCCTCTCAAGCCTCCTCGAGTTATGTGCAAATCTCATTGGTAAATATATACCAATGAAGCTATTTGACAACTCTCTCTTTCTTGTTACTGTTATTCAGTGTTGATGTGGTGCATTGCTCCGTCTAAGCCGGCTAAATAAGCTCCATTCTCATTGTTCCGGAGAGTTAGTCCTGCTAATCTCAACGCCTGCAAACGTTGCTTGACTTGAACGAAATTTTGCATGTCCCACGAGATGAGAAAGAGAAACAAAACGTCTGCAACGATCTTGTTGGTACATTTCTGATTCTGCAAAACTGCAAAATCTACAGAACAGTGAGTTAAAAATGACGAACTTTAAATTAGATTACAGGATAAATGATCTACATGCTGCTGCAGTATGTCTGTTTGTTATCATTTATTACTCAAACTATGCAGCACGAGTACTATCCTCTACTATACTATAAATATGTAAATAAATATGCTTCTGGTAGTTATGGTGATGGATTCATGGTTCAGGATGATGGATTTAGGGATCAAGATAATGATTAATTCACAAATTACAGACCCCTGAGTGTTTGCTGTTAGGATTTCAGTTTTCACTGTGGAAGCTGCAGGGACACTTTCTTCTCTATGTTAGGCTATTAATGATGTGGTCCACATACATTTTTTTATACTACGCCCATCAAATTATAGAATATGATGACTGAAAGTAGATGCCAACCTGGCCAAGGCTGAGTCTAAGCTGCCCCACCTCCTTTGCAGTGCCACGCAACTGTCAGCCGTTTACCATCAGGATTAGCCACAGTTGTTGCCACGTGTCAACACAGCAATGAACAAATGCTGAAGGTGGTTTGTGAGGAGATGGCATTAAGACTACAGGATGTGACACAATAAATGTACAATTTCTTTACAAACTTTTTTTTTAAAAAAAAATGTTTTTGTAATGTCCAAGGAAGGGAATAATTTATCTACATCACTTGTGTTTAGCTGCTCTGAAGTAAAGCTAACAACCAGTCTCTGGAGTACTGCGTTTACCTACAGTGATGTTTTCATTTACACTTTTTAGTAAGCAATGGATTGCACACACACATCTTTTGGTGCAAATTTGGTATCGAATAATCAACACAGAGTAAAAGAGAAAAGAAAGTGCTTTTCCTAAAAAATAAACAAACAGTCTTGCCATCTGATTTTTCCCCAGACTTGTTAAAAAAATATTTCACACTTCTGTAGAGCTATAAAACCCACCTCACCAGTTAGTCACCACACATCAATGCAGAGGAGCATTCTGGCACAACTGGAAGTCATGGGAAAGCACGCTAGATCAGTTCACATGGATGACCTTCAGTGAAGCTCTAAGCTGATCCCCACGGGTTAAATATCATGAGTTTATTAGTTAGGCTGGTGACAATCGAGCGATCAAGAGATGACTTTTTTTTGGTATTTGTTTTATAAAAAAAAACAACAACAAAAAAATGGATCTTTTTACAGATCTTTTAGAAAAGAATTAACTTCATTTTTTGGGCAGCATTAAGATGATGAAGCAACAGAGAAAGTTTTCTGTTTAGAGGCACTTAGACGGGTTTTTGCTGTGGTCATACAGGGACTTAATGTAATACTGAAGTCAATGAGCTGACAAATGAAATGGGAAAAGCTACTTTTAGACCCAGTTCTGTGTTTGCATCTATATTTCAGTGGCTGAAATATTCCCCTTAAAGGTTTTTTCCTTTTTGCAACCAAATCTCCATCCCTAGTATCTTTTCCCAGATCTTATGTTACTGCTAACATGCAGACCATAAATGTCACTCAGTAAAACCTTTATAAGTGCATGAGACTGGATGTGATTGTTAACTGCTGTTGGATTCCTGTGGCTTGCACAACGACCCAAACACTGACAATTCAAACACACCACTGACCAACAACTTGCCAACAAAGTTGTAATATTAGTGCAATTTTACTAACAATATATATTTTTGAGACATTTTGGTCTGTGTTTAGATCTAAAGTTTGGAACATAATCAGTAATTAGTTGTTTCTTTTGTTCACTAATGTGGGTGAGATCAAAATATCCAGATGTGTTTTTTTGCTAAAATCTTTTTTTTAAACAGTTGCTTGTGCTATGGGTTTGTTTTTATGGGCCACATTTCTGAAACCTACTTCAGCCCTTCGAACAACAAAGTTCCATGTTCTCCATATTTTCTGATTTATCTGTCATGTTAAAAGCATGTATGAGCACAACCTAAAGCTTAATAAAAGGAGTATAACCAAAGAAAAACTACATGATCGTATGCAGAAAAACTTGGTTTTTCCAGTGTCCATGATTTCTTGCTCTCCAGACTTTTTTTCTCTTAGAAGTTGTCATAGTAACTTAACTTCCTTGAAGTCCTATGCATGCTCCAGCCCAAGATAAAGCTTTCAGATGATCCTCCTAAACCATTTTAGAAGCAGACGCTTTTGAAAAGGAACTTTTGTGAATATTGCAGGGTTGTACTAAAAAGCTATTAAGCATGTGCTTCAGGAAGAGATGAAATGATTAAAAAAGGAGCCACCACAATACCTGTTAAGTGTAGACAAAGCAAGGAGCTTGCAGACAGCTGCAGCCATTGGCCTTTAAGTCCACATCAACAGTAAGAACTGCTGTAGAAAAACACATGGAGAGCGCAGACCTCCATCAAGCTTATTATTTTTCTCACGGAAGATCATGTCCTATATTTTTTTTTCTTTTGCAAGCAATCTGGGTATTTTTCATTGAATTATATACACATAAATGGCCCTATCTCACACTGATAAAGAATCTTTCAAAACATTCCTGATTTCAGACGGTGATCCGGATCACCTACACAAATGTAATTACTTCTTCATCTTCCCATTCTGGATATATCCTGAAAATGTCATGAAAATCCATCCATTACTTTCAAAGTTATGTTGTTCGCAAACAAACAGACAAACAAACAGACAGACAAACAAACAAACAAACAAACAAACAAACAAACAGACAGACAGACAGACAAACAAACAAACAAACAGACAGACAGACAGACAAACAAACAAACAAACAAACAGACAGACAGACAGACAGACAAACAAAGAGGCAAAATCTCCTGAAAACATTACCTCCTTGGCGAAGATCAGAATAATTACCCAACAGAGACATCATGCTGTGATGTTTGTTATGGGGATTCATTTTGCTTTTCTCTTTCATATTTTGGATCTGATTCAATAAACTCTTCACATATTATATTTTGAATACAACCTTTATGTGATTATTATGTATAAGCTCAGGAGAAAAGTTCGTCAACTCCCAACCAAAAGGCCATTGGATCAATTCCTGGTCTCTGCTTTTGACAAAGTGTCAAGCAAGAGACTCAACCCCATGCGTGTTGGGTAAAAAGCACCTAGACAATACAAGTGTAATATGAGTGTGTGTGTGTGTGTGTGTGTGTTTGACTATAAAAGTGTTTTTTAAGACAACTAACCGTTCTGACTCAACCAGATACAGCTGGCTTTAGGACGCCGCCATGCTCGTAAAGTGTGCTTGTAAAAATATTTCATTCATTTACAAGCTGTGCTGATTTTAAGACGGGTCATATGCAGTTAGTCCCTTTCCCACCCCCTCAACAAATCACCAGAAATGTGATCAATCCGAAGACCCTTCCACCACATCCTCTTGCTTTCACTTTTTGGCGAAAAGCTCTTATATTCTTAAATAATAACAACTAATTTAATTTCTTTTAAAATAAACAAGAAAAACCAGAGAATAAAAATCCTCAAATCAGGTTTTTAAATAAAACACAAATAACCTGAAAATGTTTCAACAAGCAACCAAATGACAAGATTTATTCACGTTTATGATTTATTCATTACTGCTTTATGTAAAAGTCACCCTAGAGTCAACTTATTCCCTGTCATGTCATGTACTGCATCTCTGGCTGCTTTGATTTTGAAGCTTGAGAAAATTACCAAACCCCAAAGAACATAAAGATCGACCATAAAAAGCAGAAATACTGAGGCCCAGTGAGATTTAGTAGCCATGTTAAGTTTCAGTGAAGACATGTGGACTCTGCGCAGGTAACATGTGTTTAGACAGTCATCTTTCCTTTCTGTGAGACGCTGAGTGATATACAGCCAGCAGGTGGGACAAAGCAGCGACGTGAGCAAAGGGAAACGGCAGAACGAGGGAAGGTAATGATGCTAATGTGTAAAAACATGTTCTCATTCCAAACCATAAAGAGAAATCCCCCACAAACCAGAAGAAAAACAAGCCACTGAAGACATTTACCCACAGTGCTCACCTCCCACTCTTCCTGTACCTGGACACAGAGGCGCTACCCCTTGTAAAAACACCTTGACTTCGTTTATAAATTTGACCACATTGTAGGGAGACACTGAGACAGTGTTTGTCAGAAGACGTGAACGAGACAAATGCTGAACCTACAACACAACCACATGCATGCATAGAATATCTTTTTTTCTTTTTCTTTTACAACCGGACAGGCCCGAGGTTCGCTTTCTGTTGATTTCTGTTCTGGAAGAAGTTTCTACAACCAAAAGCTCTTATATTTCATTTGAACTTATTTAAACCTATTTAAGATTTGAAGGTATGTTTAAAGAATCGGGGGGGGGGAAAGACTAAATAAAACAAAAATCAGAGAAAGTCTTTCATTTAAATTAAGAACAGAAAAATAATAAATGTGTGAAATAAATGGTAACACTGGTAAAAAAAAATTAAATACCAATACAGACATGAGGTGTAGAATAAAAAATGGATATGCTATTAGAAATAAAATGTGTTTCTGTTTATATAGATGTGAAGTCATTTTTATCCTTTAATTGTGTGCATGAGTTGACAGTCTTTACAAAAGTCCACACGACCTCCAGACCTGTGAAGCTGCTCCATCCACCCTGCATACGCTCCCCCCATCTGTAATGTGCTTCTGTTTTTGCTTACTTTTAATGTGTTCAAATATTGAGCTAAATCTAGTTTAAGTTATGGCTTTTAAACATATATTTCTCATTTACCTGCTTTCACATATTTTTTTTATTCTGTATCTTAAATGCTTGATTGTCCTTTGCAATAATAATAAATAGTTATAGTGGCTGCTCATTTAGCATTATCAATGCTAAATAAATAAATGTGCTAAAAATGTACTCAAGTTGCATTTGAAGTTTATTCTGTAGGTTGTAAAACATAAACATACATACATAAAGCTAAATACATTATAATATTTAGTTTTTGTTGAGTAAATTACATCTAAATGTATAAATAATAAGTCTAAATGTTATCAATATCATTAGCTTAGCACAGTAGTTTACACACTACTGTGCCGTGAGAGATCATTAGGTTTGTCATGAAAAATTATCCAATTTCCCTTAAACGCTATTAAAAAACGGCTCAGTGTTCATGCAAACAGGCCCAGGTTTCACACAAAATATCGTTTGTTAAAGACCTTTTTCTTTGTGTTAATTTGATTCCTATTCAAAACATTTAGATAAAAAAAACTTTATATTGTTAATATATGCTACAGAGTTTCTTTTTTATTTTTATTTTTTTGTTTGTGGTGTGCTTTGGTACCTTTTCAATGAAAAAAATGCTCCTTGGCTCAAAACAGGTTGAAAAACACTGATTTAGTGCATTGGAATGACATTTGCAGTGTTTGAAACAGAACTGTGTACCTGCAGTGGTTTAAGAGGATAACTTTATCTATGACATCGTGCATCAATAAAGCTGTCTAAAAGATAAAACTGAATTTGTAAAGTTAAAGATAAAGATAAACCTGTACAGACATCAGGCAAGATAGCAGCACATGTTTTCAATTTACCGATTGTTTAAATGAAGCAGTAGATCCGTGTGGCAAACCCACAGCAAAGCAGTATCATATCCATGTCTACCACAGAAAAATGCCACTACATGCGCGTTCACATGGAATAAAGAATATAATAAAAAGAAAATTTAGAACAATGTTGAAGATTTTTCAATTTAGAACCAATATCATCAGATACAAATATAATGCACAAAGGAGGTGTAAATAACTTCACACTCTGTTAAATGTTCACAACATGGTGATAAATCTTTAAAATAAATTATATTATTTGCTTCAGTGAACTTGTCAAAGAAAAAACATCTGAGGTGAAAACAATCTATAGATCGTGTTATACACGTTGGTTAAATGAAGATTTGTGCATTGTAAACAACTTTTCTTTGGTTTGGTTTTATTATTAAAGCCCAGATAAATGGAAACACGGACAAACTGCACAAACTGCACATTTTTACAGCTGAATAATTTCACCAGATTTCAGCTGACAACTGACATAAATGAAGCCAAACAACCTGTAAATACTCTGAACTACATCATCATATTTTGGGGTTTTATCCTCAAAGTACTCACTCCAAAATCTTAATCCAATTTCACTGTGTTTAGACATTACATAAGATAGAATAAAACGTTAAAAATCCTATTTATTGAGAAACAGCCATGTTTTTCCATCTTCTTTCCAAAAAAGAGTCCAGAGACAGCTTTTAATTCTATTTAACTTAAACCTATAAATCATTTTTAAATCCCCATATAAGCAAGAGTCACTTGATTATGAATATTTATATCTATTAAAATGCTAGTTAATAGGTTATTGATAAATCTGTCAAAATTTCAGAACAATTTTTAACTTATAAACATTGATTTCACCTCAGAGCTGATGGGAATTTATAGCTGATCATTTCCAACATTTAATCAGCAAATTTGAAGAGTTTGACAAAGAATTTATTTTTTCTTTTACTGTCAGAAGGCTTTAAAAAATATTAAAATAACAAAGCAATATAATCCTGTTCTAATTATACTTTGAACATCTCTCAATATCCTAAAATACATTGATTGTCCATATATAAATAAACAGATAAAATACTATTATTTTACTTGAAAACAATTTTTTAATGTTGTTGTCACGTCTGTTTTTTGTTTTGTTTATTGTTTTTTGGCTTTGTTTTGGTTTGGTTTTTTTTCCTTTTTTTTTCTTTTCAAGGAAAAGCTATCAGAAGAATAAAATTAAATTATATTGGTTTTTTTATTATTATTAAACTCACTACAGCAGACCTATGTAATTTTAAATGGTACTATTTATTAGTGCTAATATCTAGTATTTCAATACTTCTTTTTAGCCAGACTCATGTTGATTTTTTTTGTAATCAAATAAGTGGTTTGATGGATCTGATTCATCTCCAAGAAATAAAGTGAATTTTTATTGTTATGCATCTTTTTTTATGCAATCATGTGACCACCAAGCATGAGCTTCAACTGCGACACTGTCGTTCACAAAATTTCCTCTTACCTCTGCAACGGTTCGCTCATCTCGGGGGGGTATCCACCACTTTGTCCTTTTCCCAACATTTTTGCTTGGGCTTTGTTGACGTTCCCAACGCTACTTGTCTGATCCCAAACTTGCTGCATGGCGAAAATAACTCCCTAGCACCACCTGCAGCCTTGACACCTCTAGCCACTCCTCCAAAATAGCTACCACAATCCAAAGACAGCAAATCCTGATCAGGCAACTTTCTCCTGCCAGCTCTGGTTTTTCTCTCCCCTGAATGAACGGACAGATGACAACGCAAACAGCAGCAGGGTACAGATGGCTACTGAGCCCCTCTGCAGGGTCTCTTCCTCTCAGACGGTACTGGCGGACAAGGCTAAGCTCCCCTTTAGCCTTGTCTCTTCAACTCTATCTGAAAACTATCCTTCACACACCTACATACAGTTTCTTCACTTCCTATGCTCTCAAGAGATGGGAAATTAAAGTAGTGCCTCTTCAAAGGAAAACTGAGGGTTGACTGAGTGAAGTTAAAGAGGAAATAACAGAGGAGGTGGGATCAGGGGATGACAGAGGGGGGCTGAGTTGAGAGGGACCAAATGGGAGTTCCTGCTCCACGCGGCACAACAACAGGGACAAGAAAGTCCCTCCAGCCACTGCTGATTATCACCTCTGCTGTCACATACACCCACACAGACACACACACACATCCGTGCATAGTCTGGCCAATGAAAGGATGCACTGGGCTTCTGGGAATGCCATCAGTCACTCGGTGGATGTCGGGATCAATTTAGCTGCTGAATCATTGGAGGGCTCCAGTTTCCAGGCCTGGAACATGTTGCAGATTATTCACATTTCGTAATGGTCTGATGGTCTGAGGTTTCACGCCTATGCACCAAAAGATAGGCTTGATAATAAATCAGCATTACTGGAAGAACATACCGAGCCAGCATATGTGTCCTCAACACACAACATGTCAGAGAGAGGAGACTCGGTCTGGCTTGTGTTGTGCTCCCAATCAACCCAGTCAAGCTAAAAAGGAGACATTTGTCAAGACAATAAAGTTATGTTTCAGGTCTTGAGCATAAAAAGTGTGAATGCAACACTGCATCTGCTGCTGGAAGGGTTAATGGAGAGCTACAGCATTACCAGTTCAAGAAACATGTGTGTGGTTGTAAAGGAGAGTGAAAAAAAGAGTTCAGACTATCAAGAGGAGCTTTATACATTTATACATAAAGCTCCTCTTGACAAAGCAAATTTGCTCGGCACAACACAACAGCCAGAGCGTCATTTTGCCTGCTTTAATGCTGGACAAGTTAGAAAATACATAAATAAAACATATATTCACCTTCCGAGCAGGTCAAATGTCCAAACTATAGCAGACCCACCTAAACTTGCTTCAGTGTGAATATTGACCTAAAAAGACGCAAATACATCAATAAATTGAAAAAATAACTTAATGTAATGAAGTTATTTAAAATAAATTTCTTAGATGTTTGTAAGCAGAAACCAGATATTTATGCTCATCCTTGTGTTTCATATATCCGCATATTTGAAGTAAAGATTACACAAAGTAAGAAAAACTCAAATACAAATGTATATAAGACTCTATGAATGTTCCCCAGTGGAGGTGTGTTTTAGATTTTAGTTTGATAATTATTCTGCACTTTTCCGTATGCTGACCAGCTGAAAAAGGTGCACAAAGATCTGAAGTGTAAATTCTACTAAAACTGGACATATTTGTTGTTAACAAAAACAGCAGAGGAATCCTCTTTTCCCCACACAGTAGCTCAAACCACAAATGACACAATTAAATTAAAATTTTCCCAAAAGATAAAAACCCCTCAAACATGAAGCAGACTTTGCTTGCTGCTGCTGTGCTTTGCTCGTACATATTCATGTGCTACCTCTACATAACAATCCACCCTCCCGTGCCTATTTTTGGAGCTGCCAGAAAGCAGATACCACTGTAGCATGAAGTGGTTGCTATAATGGTGCATGTTGGGATAACTGTGTGTTAAGCACAGCAGTTACATTTAAACTGTTTGTCTAGTGAAGTTCCAGCAATCTTTTAAAACCATCAAACATGAGTCACAGCTAATGTTATGAGAGAGAGATCCATGAAAATATCAGGTGTTGCCTTCTCTTTAATCTTGTCCCAATCTGTATTACGAAGGACTACTTAAATGAAAATATAAAAGTACACAGCAGCTTATAACGCTTGTTCCTTGGACACATGATGTTGCCAAAATTGTGGAGGGACTTGTGATAAAAATAAAACATGATAAAGATAATAAAGATTTCAGATTCTGGATATCCTCATTTTTTTAGTAAAAAAAAAAGGCCACTATTCTGGAAAATCATTTTTGAAAGCTAACACTCACACCGCTGCTGTTAATCCACCCTTAAAAAACAATCAGAGTGGCACCAAAGCAAAATAACTTCACTGCCATGCATCTGAGTGATCTGTATGTGTGCTGGTCGCCGTGTTGTCCACGCAGCATTGCAGATCATGGTAGTTGTAGTCATTCTGAATATGAGCTCAGTCTTTTAGCTGCTCTACAAAAAGCAGCATCAACCCCATTTCCCACAATTCACTTATGAAGCCTCATCAGCTAAGATTAGCGCAGTGTGAACTGAGAAGACGCTGAAAGGTAGTTCATCATATTCAGTGTGGTCAGCTGTGGCCGAAAAGCCCAGTGATGAGAAGTCATATTTGATGATCAAGAGTGGCAACAAGAGACCTTGTACAGAACTTACCAGCGACTCCAAGATTTCACCAGAGCTTAGTCCTGAGATAATTTGTGATGCTGTTCTCATGTCTGACTCAAACCACACTGTGGAGAACGTAAATACCTGTAGTTAAAAAAAATCCCAAATAAACTTGTACTTATTCAAAATGCTTATCGTTTGTCTTTCTGCTTAATTAAGTCGCACAGCAGTGACAGACACACAACTCAGGAGGTGTTACTGCAGCCAGCAGCAAAAAGAGAGAGCTGATGATGAGATAAATGATAGCAAACAAGAATAGTTTTACCTTCCATTCGCTCGATAATTAATTCCTCACACATTTAATGGAGAATTTTTCTCACACTTTTGAATCTCACACAAAGCTAATCAGAGGATGGATTTTAATCTCAAGCTGTGCAGATCAGCAGCATGACAAGGTGTGTGTGTGCTACTGGCTACCTAACCTCTGTATCATTGGTTATCCATGATAATAGATGCAATAAGAGGTGAAACTAGAGGTTTTACGTAACTGCAGAAGTCTTAATGAAAATTTGTTCGGCATACAGCCTGGACAGATTTAAGACATTTTTACGTGCATCTGCAGGAAGTTGTCCAAACTGATATGTGGACATTTGAAAGCTTTATGGTATAATTCACCATAAATGAGTGATTAAGGGAAATACACACACACATAGACACACACACGGTACAGTGCTAATCTTCCCAACTGAGTACGAATCCAAACTCTTTGCCAAATGCTGAATACTGTAATAAGCAACAGACGGCTTTTTTTTTTTAAACGTGATCGGTTTTCAGAAATTTCCCCCAGTGCAGCTGAGAATGCCGCTTGCAGCTGACCTTGGCACGAAGAGGAACGGTTTGATTCCCAAAGGCTTTTAGAAAACTTGTGAAGGCTGTTGGGACTGGGGCCGGCTTTAGGCAGGGTCAACAGGGGGCAACACCCTCTCAAACAAACACCTTGTCCACTCAAATCAAATCTGTAGAAAAAAGTACACGCTTCCTAAACTCTCCCTCTGCACTGAGCCGTCCTGGTCAGGATGCACTGCAGTGGTGGAGAATTGGCCAATCGCAACAATAATATTCATCACACCAGATTATATTGACAAAAAACTGTTTGTAAGAGTTACTAGTTTATGACGCAAACACGATGATGCTGTTTACAGCAGTGTCAAAAGAACCGCGTGGTCCCTTTAAGGATGGTCGAGTTAGAGAGAGGAGAGAGAGTACATCAGCAGCATGTAAGCAGCATTGGGAGCATTGGGAGCAGAGAAAGTTAACCGCCCTGCATGTCTAGCAGTGACTGCATTGTTACAAGCTTTAGCAATAAACACCACACAGCTCTTCTGGTTCCAGCAGAGTCCTTGTGAAATGAAGGGAGTTCACCCTGAAGCTAGCTGCAGCTTCTCCTCCACTCAGCCTCTCGTTTTCTACCAGCAAAACTGTTATTTTGGCACTGAAGGCATTATGTATGTGTTTGGTTCACCTGGTAAAACAACTGTTCCTATGTTCACTTCCTATATCTGCATGACCCACTTTCTCCTCTACTGCTGAACGACAAAGAACACTAGAGCCCACACAATGTTAAACATATAACAATATAAAAAAACACTCATGTACGAAACACAGACGGAATACAAATAAGATGCTTTAAAGTTTCCATTTGGATTTAACTCGGTGTCATGTATAATAATGTATTTATTCATTTTCTATACCGCTTAATCCAATTCAGGGTTACAGAGATGCTGGAGCTTTTACACCGGACAGCTCTCCAGTCCATCACAGGGCCTATAATAATACAATAAAGTAGGTTTCATTAAGAAAAAAATCTGTTTTAGCCATAAAGAGATTATTTTGGCCCACCGTTCCGTAGCTCTGAAACATTCTGGCCCGCTGGCCAAACCAGTAGGAGCCTTGGTTTCAGGTGGGACACCCAAGCTGGACAGATCTCAGGGTAGAGACCTGACAAACTGCAATCCTTTTATTAGTAGTTGAACTCTCTTAACAGTCCAGGCCATTTAAAAAAAAAAAAAAAAAAAAAAAACACCTAAAAAACGTGCTGAATCATGATATGTGCTTATGATGCTCCTTTTACATGTTTGCCTTCCCTTCATGTATGCATTCCTAGCTTTGGTTGGGACACCAGTGATAAACCCTGCAAAACATCTCATTGTTGTAAAACTGAGCTATCAATTCAAGTCACTAATGCACGTGACATTTATTTGCACATGGATTCACATTGAAGGTCAAAAGTGTTTATCGTAATTAAATAAGAACAGGTATCTATTTCAGCTGGCTCCTTCTGTGTGCACCAACTCGCATCGGTTACAAACACAAACAGGGTAGATGTGTTAATCAGGGTTTAAATTGAAGCTGGCTGATGCATGTGCACACACAGCAACCACATAAAATCACCACAAAAGCAAAGTCCGAGATATTCACAGTTGTCCTTGTGACTAAAAGTTATGACCAATCATCTTTTAGCCAAGAACCCAGAGAACACATGACCTCATAAAAGCAGCTTAAAAAAGGCTCTCATCAATGACAGCAGCGGCCTGTAAATTCCAGTGTTCACGACAGAGCAGCAGTTATTTTATTGTAGGACTAAATTTACACTGTGACACACACACACATGTCACAAAATCCCGAACCAGCACCATCCAATCATGTTGCCAGCGTTGGGAAGCAGAAACGGTCTGCTTTAGGCAGCCAGAAGCAGAATGTGAGTGCACTTTGAAGTTTTACTGTCTCGCCGACACCAGCCGTGGGACATGAATCACATCCTGTATGAATGGACCAAGTCTTAAACCTGAGTTTGCTAACACGGTGACATTTTATAGACTTGAGCAGAACATACATAAGTGAGCGACAGTGATGTGACAAGTCTTGTAAAAATCAAACAGTCTTGTTGTTTGGTAATGTAATCGTAATCTGCATGGTGTCTTTTTAATTATGTTCTTCTTAATGATTTTAAGTTCATTTATTATTTTATTGTGATTCTTGCTCCGTTTTTATTC
>JBAMHX010000005.1:20647201-20662413 GCA_037177515.1 Pseudomugil tenellus
GTCTTTTTAATTATGTTCTTCTTAATGATTTTAAGTTCATTTATTATTTTATTGTGATTCTTGCTCCGTTTTTATTCTATTTCTGTTTCAACATCTTTGATGCTTTTAATGTTTTTATGTAAAGCACTTTGAACTGTTGTGTACATGAAAGGTGCTGTACAAATAAACTTGCCTTGTTTAATCTGACATGTAAAAGTAAACACAAATGAAAATGTGTCACACTAACCTTACGTTTCCATGAAAAACCTTTAATGGGCCAAACAAAATAAAGGCAGCTCATCCAGTCAAAATGTTAGTATGACAAATTAATTTGGAAATTAGTTTGTGGCAGAGAGAATATCATGTTACTGTAACAGAATTAAACAGTTAAAACCTGGCGGTATTACAGTGTACACCGTAATGGAAATACTTTTTCATTACAGTCAATGAAATGAAGTTACCTGTAGCAACATGCTGTTTTCACCTCTCAGAGTGGTTTAGGGAAACTAAAAGTCTTTATGAAACATTTTATAATTAAGCCACAATCTCCAAAGGAATAAAGAATGAAGGAAACTAATACTAGTTAAATAAAGCGCATAATGGGGAAATAAAATCCTGTTTTTAGAGCACTTGATGAAGTTTCTTTATTGTGGCAGCTGTTCAAGAACAAGCTGCAACCTAAATACTTTTGAAAATCGGGAAGGTAGAAATCAGACATAATGCAAAGGTTTTCTACATATTTATAAGATTTTCACTGGATTGCAGCGGGGGGTGTCCAGAAAGAAGCGTCTACATATCCAAGAGAAGCAGAGAGGCAGAAAAAGAAACATGTTCTTTGCACCAGTACTTTTATTTGAGCAACTGAAAATGCAAGTTGTTATGTGAGTTAATGTTTTGACCCTGTAACCCTGCAGGTATTTACAACTCCTCCACAGTGCTTGTCAGGGACACACATCTTATTCACAGCATCGTTATTATCAAGTTTCCCTCCATGGCGTAAAATAACAAATACAATTAACAAAGTTTGTCAGAATCAGATGGCAAAAATACTCATTTAAGGCAAAGAGATCATTAAACAAGGATATACAATAGGGGACATATTAAAAACACACATTTAGCCCTCTGAACGCATCTTTGGGGGCTCGTGTGCAGATTTTGGATTGACTGCATGTTTATATAAAAGCTTTGGTACAGAATGCATTTATATATCAGCACTAGGAGAGAAAACAGAGAAACAGACAACAGACTGATCAGCTAACAAGCAGTTTAAACAGGCAGATGGACCACCATGAAGTGCGAGGACAGAGCGAGCCTTTTCCCAAACCTCCCCCCCCCCCCCCATACTGCCATTAATAAGCACCTGTTAGACAACAAATTACCTTGTTGACTGTAAAGACTGGGACAGTTTTATGCATTTATCGTTATAAGGAGCTTTATGATGGGAGTTAGTTTTATCTGCACATTACACAGCTCAACATTTATGATAGCAGCAAGCAGGGTGGAGGCTACAAATATATGGTGTTTATTGTTTGATTATGGGGCTAAGAGGGGATACCAGGGGTGACAAAAAGCAGTGAGGTGGTGGACCCGTTAGTAGGGAGAAAACGAGCCAGGAGTCCTGCCTGAGGGTCCGTCACCACGTGTCCTGGCTCAAAGCGGGAATGAGAAGCTAAAACACAATATGCTAGATTCTATCTGGTCTTTTAGTGCTGCAGAAAAACAGCTGTTATATTTCTTAGCAGTTATTAAACACTTATTAAACACTTATTCTCCATTAATCTTTGTAGATAGTGACAGCTGTTCTAGCAGCAACGCTGTATGAGCTTGATGCTACCACCTTTATGATTAACATTTGGTAAAAGGTTATTTCCTCTCTTAAAGAAACATCTGTATTTATGTCACATCCAAATTTTACTTTGTCCATTTGCACAGCAGACAGTAGACCCCATGATTCCTGCTTTGTTCCTGTTGTCATTCTGGCAATTAGGCTGCATTTACTTACACATACGTGTTTGAGCAAATGTGTGAGTAAAAATTATTCTCAGATGTATTCACTGCAGAAAGCTAAAGTCCTTTTCTGATCACATTAGACTTTCTCATTTTTCTGAGTGTAATTTATGCTAACGATAGCTGCTATACGTTTATCATAAGAAATGCAAACATTAAATTAAATACAAGAGCAAAAATAGACATTGTTCATTTCTAACTAACTCAAAAGTCAGCGTTATCCTTGATCCCTTTTAATCAAGCTGTTTTGTAATTCTTTTGAGTCATCAGGAATTGTTCTCCAGTCTTTATGTAGGATATGTTAGATGTTGCTGCCTTTTGTTCCATTATGAGTTGTGATGACCGCACACTGCTTCTGTAATGTTGACAGCCAGCTTTGAATGGGGATGGATGGGGGGATTTATAAAACCTTCTCCTGTTCTCCACGTGCACATTTTCTTAAGTTCCCTCATACAGTAGCGGATATTTCCAATTATCACCTGATAACATTTAGAGAATCTCTTACTGCTTCAAAAATATTTCATGTCTTTCAAATTGTGTGATATGTATGACAATAAATGGGAACTCTGCATAATTGACACATGCTGCTATTAGTGATATATTTAAAACTGTTATTTTTTCTTCAATTTTTCAGCTATGTGCGGACACAAACTTCATTTATCCAGTGAAGTACAGATGTTTGTGGCTTAATGATAATCCATCAATCCATTTTCTGTAGCACTTATTCCAATTTAAAGTTGTGGGGCAGCTGGAGAGCATCCCAGCAATGACCAGGCAGGAGGGGTCTCCCAACAGAGACACAACCATTAACTCCCAGCCACAATTCAGACCAGTTAAGCTAACGTGTGTCTTTGAACTGTATGAAGACGCCAGAAAACCAAGAGAGAACCCACACATACATGAGGAGAAACATGCAAATGCCACACAGAAAAGGCTGTTTTAACACCCCTTTCTGCCGGTGAAGGAATAAAAAACCGTCTTGCTGTGAAGCAGCAGTGCTAACCACTACATCACTGTGCAGTAAACCATAAAAATATAACAAATAAGGAGAATTTTAATGAAAAAGGGTTGCTATTGTCATGTTTTCCTTCAGCAGATTAAAAACACAGAGGACAACGCACATGTGCAAAAAAAAATCTATTAAAAGCATAAGTTAGATCAAATTAATACAGTAAACCACAAATAATAACAGTTAAGTGACAACAGAGCTGACACGGTACCAAGCATATGCTGGCAAACGCTGCAGGCCCAGATGCTCTGCAGGCCTGTGGCATGAAAAGAAAAAAAAAAAAAAGATATTGACGACACTATCTGAGGAGGTTCCAACCTTTCAGATCTGCTGCCAGTGCAAGGTGATGTTACACTAAAATGAAAGCCGTGCACGTGTGACATGTGGGATCTCCCCCGTTGCTCTGCAATTCCACAGCAACGTTGATCTCAAAAACAAAATATATCCGGAGTGTAAGAGCTGTGAAATGTGCGCCAGATGCTGACCTTGTTGCTACGGTTGTTACCCGCATGGCCAAAGTGATCTGGTGCTGATTCTGTAACGGATGAAGTTTCCTTCCTCGATTAGATTCATTTGGTGGTGAAATTTAAGGATTTCACACAGGAAAACACATGCATGAGACGCAGACAGAGCACAGAGGTGTGAAAAACGACACCATGGGGCACATGCTCACATTTCAACCAAAACTAGAAACTTTAAAGAAATTGCAATAAAAAAATTAGTTCGAATGTGTTCAAGATTTATCAGAATTAGGCAAATCCTACATGTACTGCAACATAATACACATATTTCTGTAGTCTATAATAAAAAACACAATTATTCCCATAAACCTTTTCTCTTTACTTTTAATGTAAAATCCATTGACTGTATAAATAACATAATAATATAAATTCACTTCTGCATGTTTGAAACACAAGGACTCAAACAGCACCACCTAGTGGTGTAATTCTTATTTCAATACCATGAAATACACAAAGCCTGTTTTTCAAACCTTTTATTGTTTTTGTTTGTTTTCTAATTACATAAAAAGGAACAAATACATTTTTGAAAAATCAAATCGAAAACTAGTCACAATATACGACAAGCTTAATGCCGAATTAAGTACTATATAAAGAAGGAGTACCAGACTGCTTTAGTTGTGGACTAATTTCAACATCACAGTCATTTTCTCCACTCAGAAGATGTTGTGGCGTCTGATGTTTTAGAATTAACTTCATATAGACAAATGACTTAAACACAACAACAACGCAACACAATACAGTAGCAACCACAAAAAGCAATCATCACCTTCGGACACGCGGAGCCAGGTGGCTTTAATAACAAATACATGTTATTATCATAAAAAAAAGAGTATAGATAAGAGAAGATTCATTTTAAAAAAAAAAGGAACTTGAGTGATGGTCTTTTAAAAGGTTGGCAAGTAACTGACACCCCCACCTCAACAACCCCCAAAAAGCTTTTAATGTTGTAGTTCATCCATTGTAAGCAAAGACATATTAAAACTGTCAATTGTACACAACTTGTCCAAAAGATTTCTGCCACCAGCACCTCCCCCATAGAAAACAAATCTCAGCTTAAAACGTTTGCTTAGAAAAACCAGTAACTTGAGACTTTTGAGTAATTTCTCCATCAAGACTTTCTGTGTAGGACAAAGCATTACACACAGAAACCCAGCAGAGCGGAGACGTTAGAAAAATACGTCTCTTTCTTGCATTTTAACCATATTTTATCTGAAATTTGGGGGGGTTTTTTTACAGATATTTGCTTGTATTAAACTATATCCACACTTGAATTTTTTTCCTATAACTAGATCTTTCTGTATTGTTTATATTTAACATTGCTTTTAAAAAAATGCTGCAGAATGAGTGAGACATTGTCCATAACCCTCATAGGAGGCTTCAAACCGAACTGTAGAAGCGGGGGGGCAGGGGGGGACGACTCTTAACCATGGGTGGTGTCATCCTCCACAAAGTCTTTAGCCTGCTCTCCTGTGATCACATCAATGTGACTCACCTAAAATAGAAAAAAATAAAGACGCTTAGTGCCCAATCAATGCTTCCACTTGAGCCGCTATGACTATTCACTCATTATCTGCATTATGAGATCTAAAAGCAATAAAGAATTGCTGTTTTTATTAACCCTTTGATGCACAACATGGGTCAAAAGTGACCCAGCCAAGTTTTTATCATCTGTATCTTTGCAATAACACAATGTTATGTTTCAGTATTCCAGGTATTCCTCAATTAACTTGTTTTTTGTCATTAAACATTGTTATTTTATTTTTTATCTTCATACTTTTTGATGGGAGTCATTTTTGACCCATGTTGTGCATTTAAAGGGGTGTGCATATGTTGTGCATCAAAGGGTTAAAGAAAACTCTTACTGAAGGAAAAAGATGAACGCTGAAGTGGTTTAAGATGCTATGATGAACAGTGAAAACAGTTACCATGTGATGCAGTCATGAAACTCATCAAGCAGATTATTTCAATAGGAATGATAAACATGATGATAAACAATTTATATTTGCCGTCTCAGTTCATCATTTGCACATTTATGATAATATTATGCATTTTGCAACATGCACCAAACTATCATTTTGCCATAAGACTCGTTTCCTGCTGCGAGGTCTCTACCCGGAACTGGGAATGGCTTACTATGGCTTGCTCCCAGTTCCTCTAGTTCAACTACCCCACCTGCACTGAGCAGACAGAGACCCCCCCTACCTGTGATGTGGCCTCAGACAGAGTGTCTTCCCCATCTACCTCGTCATGTAGGTTAGGTGGAGTGCTAAAGTAGGGGCGGGTGGATTCTCCACCGTGCTGCGTCAGAGCTGTGCTCAAAACGCATGGATGAAAAATAAAACTAGCTTGAGATCGTTTTAATGTACAATTAACACCATTAGAAGATTAAAAGCTCATAAAGGTCCATTTTGCATAATACGGGACCTTTAATAGATTATTTTGGCTGTGGAGGAGACCTGCCAAACCAGGTGGATATTTTAATGGGTCTCCAGTTTAAAAACTGGAATCTTTGTTCTTAGCAAATCCTACTAAATGCCTCATTTCTCAATGAGGTGCTCTAGGTGGGCTAATCAGAATCACGGAGGAGTGCAGAAGAAAGAGCTGCAACAGTCTGCTGACCAGCAGAAACTTTTTCCTTTTCCTGCTTACTCCAGACAAACAGGATCCCATGGGAAGCAGGATGTACAGTACATGCGGTATTCTTCAGCACCACCAGCAGAATATGTTGTATTTAGCTTATTGCAGCACTTCCCTTAAACATTAAAACTGCATGAATGAGCTCATTGTTGAGTTGAAACGTGAATTTACTTAATATGAAGTGTGTATCTTTAATAGTTGAAATAAAATGTCAGTGTCTGGTTGTTTTGGTAGCTGCTAAACTAGCATGTAGCATACTGTGTACAGACATCATGTCTGGTCTGATGGCAACGAAGTCTCTTTTGCCAGTTACTGAGATTTTAAATACCTGTTGTTGTTAATAATATGTTTATGGTGGTCTTTCAGATTTTAATGACTCAATCATCATCACTGCATTTTACCATTCCTCAAATTGGATATTCTTCGTCATCAGTACTATTGAGAAGATTTTCCTCAATAAATTTAGGTAAGTAAATTATGTGTGATTATGTGTGATTAATAACCCATCTGATAAGAGTACAGTTACAATTCAAGACAACTTCATGCACAAAGCTAAACTGAGTGTATAAATGGACATATCCGGCAGTCATGAAGGGAAAGCCTCACCTTGTTTCTGAATTTGACACCATAGAACTTGTCTGCTGACTCCAGCAGCTCCGGCCTGAAGGTGGTGGTGATGAACTGGGCGTGCCCTGCCAACTCAACAATCATATCTGAAATGGACATGAATCACATACATATTCACCAGGCCCAACAAATTAATACTCAATATTCTTTTCTTCTACTTTATACGGACATTTATTATCATTCATTCACTTTCCACACTGCTTAGTCCCATCTATCCCAGTAATTAACAGGCAAGAGGAAGAGTGCACCCTGGACAGATTTCCAGTCCATCGCAGGGCCAACAGATAGACAAACACTTGCTCGCACTCACTCTTAGGTGGATTTTGGAGTGATCAATTAACCCAACGTGTTTGTGGATGGTGGGAAAAAGCCAGAGTACACAAAGAGAACCCAGAGGGTAACATGCAAACTCCACACAGAAAGACCACGGAGGCTAAACACCACACCACCGTGTATTTATGATCAATGATGCAAATTCATCAAACACACTGAATTCTTCTATATCTGTGATGAAGTTTATATGCAAGCTGATACATCAGTGCTCACTATTCTGGTTTTTAGGATATATGACAAGACAATGGGCTGATTAGCATGACGATGCTACCAGAGGTGAGTGTGCCAAAAGGAAAAGACAATCAACTCCACGTCTTGATTTAGATTCCAGGCATGACGTGGTCTTTTTCTGCTTGTTCTTTACCTGAGACGGCCTTCCTGTGCTGGGCGTCGAGGGCCTGGTCGATTTCATCAAACAGGTAGAAAGGAGCGGGGTCACACTTCTGAATGGCAAATATAAGAGCCAAAGCCACCAGAGACTTCTGACCTCCAGACAGCTGCTGCATCTCCCTCATCTCACCCTGCTTCCCAGTAAACGACACCTACAAGGGAATCATGGATGAAATTAGACTGATTCTTGCTTCATGCTAATAATTCCACATCGGTCTGGGAGTCTTTAATCTTGTCCGAGTTGAACAGACTTATGGGAAATATTTCTCATACACTTATACAACGCTTATAATATTTTCACAATCTCCGTGGAAGTCTTTTCTCCCACGTTAATACACTGATGAGCATATGATGAGAAATGTAGGGTTTCAGCATCGAGGTCAGACGTGGATGAGCTGAGGGTTGTATTACTGAGCTTCAATGTGCTCGATGACCACTAAACTGAGTGACGGATGTGTTAATTTATTTCAGTATTATTAGAGTCTCTATTTTAGGAGGACAGATGAAGGATCAGAACTGTTATGACAGCTTTTATAATAGCCGAGATAAATTCAGTGTGAAGGCAATTATGTATTACTCACTGCATGACCAACCTTGGATTTACTTTTCTGGGTAAGAATCGGGTGTTGGGGAACATTTTGCCAATACTCCATAAATACACATTCAACTGTTTTCTAACTCAACAAAAAAGAAAACTCACGTGTCTGAGAAAGAAAAGAGTTTAAGAAGCACAGCTTATATGCTAACCAGCATTTTAGTTACATCAGCTAATCTAAAAAAAATGCTCAACCTGTTCAGATAAAAAATAAAACATTTCCTACTCTGATGCCGACTCCGGTGAACTGATCCACGGAGGGAACGCTGCTCTGGGAACCAGACCCCCTCTCGCTGTCTGCACCGCCCTCTCCTTCATCCTGAGACTGACTGCCTTCAGCATCACCTTTCTTCATCACCAACGTGGCTTTTCCACCTGGCACCAGTTTCTGGAAAACTTCGCTGAAGTTTTTCGACACCTGAAAGGAGGAGCAGAAGCGTCATCCTGCATTTTAATTAAACATCTGATATTATTTATAACCTACAATCACGGCAGAGTGACACCATGACTTTGCACTTTCTAACAGCAATTTAACCATCTAAAAAAAAAACAACATTAGGTCAACAAAAGGGAAATGCGGGATTTTAATTGAATGAAGACATTGCGTAACTGCAGACAAGCTACATGCACAGAAATTAGGTGTAGCAAACACTCAGGGTATGCTCATATCTGCAGGAGGTGTTGTCTACCTGTTTGAAAGTGAGCTGGATGGCCTCATACTTGCGCAGCTCCAGGACGTTCATGAGCTCCATGATGGACTTGTAGCCGCGGTCCAGCTCATCTTGGCGCTTGATGAGCTTTTCTTTCTGCTCTGAGAAATTGACAAACTGGTCGAGGGCTTTCTTGTTGACGTGACTGTACTTCTTCAACTCTGTGTTGCACTGCTCCAGTTTTCTGAACAGCTGTTGAAAGATGAACATTTCATTCATTTACTGTCGGCAGCTTTGCATTGTGGGTAAAGATTTGTTTACTGTATGGAAACAGACAGTTGTGTGCGCCTTTAAATTTGTTTCTGATTTATCCCTCATCATTTCAACCAGGTGGAGAGCTTTTAAAACAGTCTGAAAAAATAAATATAACCCTTAACTACAAAATATGTCAAGTACCTGTAGTACAATGAAAATAACATAAAATGACTTTGCTTCAAGCATGTTATTTTCTGCTAAAAGACTCGTATTTGGCAGAAAATAGTTTCACTCAGAGAGACTAAATACATGTATTTTATCTTCTACTATTTATATCTTTATGTCTGATTGTCGATGACAAATTGGCATCCACTTTTCAAACACTCAAGCTATAAATTCACCCATTTAAATCACTAAATGACCACGGGAACATGAACAAGCCATTAGTCCTCAGGTCCCTCATCCACTTCTGCAATCTCGCAACCATGGTGATTCCCAAGGAAGAAGATTAACTAATATCAAGTGTTTATGAGAAACTATATTCAGCCTCATCAAGGAGGGCAGCTGAGACACAAAGACAATGAGTACACACTCAGACACTTATTAAAAATGCAGCCAAGTCCACTCATCCCAGTCTTTGCTCCCAGACGGCTGGCTGAAAGATAAATTAGACATAACTCGTGTCTGAATCACTGAGTGGGTGAGATGTGATGTTCCTGGACATTATTTCTAAAGGAACATGGCTCCTGTGTTTGTGAAATTTAACAAGTGTGAGTTTACTGTAAAAAAGAAAGAGAAAAAAAGAGACACAAAATAACAGCACAGCCACTAAATTACTATTAGTACTGGTACTGCCGTTATGTACTAAATATTCCTGCTGAGTCTGTTTATGATTATGTAGCTTAACGTATGAGTCACTAGAGGAGGTCCCATCAACACAGAGTCTGTCCTTTTTTAAAAGCTGCTAAAAAACAATAAACTAGTTTGAGGTGAATATTTCAGGCTGCATAGTGTCCACAGAGTTTGGCAGTATATGTTACATTGCTAAAGGTTGCAACTCTAACAGTAGATGTACTAACTGAAAGCTAGAGCTTGTAACTTAAGATACGAGAGCTGTGGTAGACATCTACATGTGGAAAATTATGTAGAAATTACTTTCATTTCTGGGAATATTCAGAATCTTTTTAAGTGAATTCATCGCTGACTCAGAAAAGATGCTTTGGAGTAACTAATGAGTAATGTCATTTTATTATTTACCAGGTCGAATAGTTTCTCCTCCCCTTAATGTGAACCATCTCTTCATCAATATATGAAATGGAAAAAAAAAAAAAAAAAAAAACTTCTGCATGGTGAAACATCAGTGGATGTTTTCTATCATGTTTCTATTTGCAAATTAAACAAATGTCATGAATGAATGAATGAATGAATATGAATATATATATATATATATATATATATACACATATACATACACATACACACATAAACAAGCATTTAGAAGCAAACAGTCCAGATATTTCACTACAAACACAAAAGAAAATGACTGCTCTGATCTAGTACTAAATCATATCAATATTCCGAATGATCCATTTAAGTTGTGCATAAACAATCATTTGAACATTTTGTGAAATGAAGTGATTTTAAATAAACCAATAAAGTTTTTTTTTACTCTGCAATAATTTTTTAATCTAATGACATTAACAGCAAAAACTTCAACATCATGCACCATCCAGAAAGCCAGAAGCCAACATGTAAGACATTTAAGCTGTGTGTGTGTGTCTACCTGCTTGAGTGTGAGGGTCTGGTACTTCTCAAATGCCTCCTGAGGCAGTGATCCGAGCTCTCTGATCTTCTTCATGCACTCCTCTTTCTTTTTAAGCAGCATGCCTTGCCTGTTGGTCATTTTCTCCAGTTCCTTGGTGTCGTGGTTGATGGCATCATTCTGCTCCTTCTCAATGTTCTTCCATCGCTCCATGCTCTTTATGTGGTCTTTAATTTCTGCCTCTGTCTTGTCAATCAGAGAATCCAGATCTGGGAAAAGTGGGGGATGAGGTGGAAAGTGTCCAGTATAAGTGACAGGTTTCAGTCCAAATCTGACACTCATACCTACATAATATGGCTTCATTTATATTTCCGAAAATGAATGCTCTGACATGGATCCTGTTTCTAATCTTTAAATAAAATAGTAATAAAAGACAACAATAGAGAAACATAAATAGCCACTTAGAGAAAGCATCATACCGCAATGTTTTTAGTTGGAGCTGATAATGAAAGCAAATAATTTTTGCAAGTGTGAACTGTTTGCTACATTGTACCAACCTAATCTGAGTCACTACATAAATAAAACATTTATACAACTGTTAATTTGTCTGTGCAGGAGTATTTGTGAGTCACCAGTTCTTTGCCATCTGTAGGCTGCATAAAACCATTAAAATAATACCACTGACAATATTACAAGTTGTATTTTGTTACTATTTAAGCTGCTTGACATTTCTGGAGCCGCTGCTGTCCAGCAGCGTTTCCAAGCTGAAAAAGAACTATACATTGTTTTTATATGTGTAGTAATTCAGAAATAAAAACGCAAAAAGATATTATTAGAGGTAAAAAGAAAATTAAAAAAAGAGAAAGGGACAAAACAAGTGTCAAGATTAGACAGATTTTTGCTATCTGGGAAGAGCTGACAGTACAGGCAGGATGTAAAATGAATGCGGAATTAGCAGACGATGGGGGAACAATGGCTTTAATATTTTAAATCAGCAATAGATCTAAAATAATAAAATGTAACTATTTATATGTTATCAGAGGTTATTCAAAAAAAGAAAGTGTTAAATAAATGTTAAATAGGCAATCCATGCAAAGCTACACAAGCCTTTGCAGCTATAAAAACATGAGAAATGTTACATTTAAGTACTTTTTTAATTGTCTAACACAGTGAAACACTGACAGGCAATCTCAGTGACCCTTCAAGCAACATTCTCACTTCAAATTCTTCTAATGTCACAGAGCTATCTAAACTTCAGCTGCACTGATCTATCATGTCGAATGAACAAACTGGAAGTCTGCTGCTGCTACAGAGTTCAATCACCTTAGAAAATGTTTTTCGCCTGGCTTTTTAATTTGCTCTGAAGGAATTTAGGTTTGTTCAAAGGTCCCGTACAAGAAGCGCGTTTGAGGCTACCATCATCTGCCCGTTGAGAGTTTAGTTGAATGCCTACCTTCTGATCGAGACAAAGTGTCTTTGACACGTTTATTGATGCCGTCCAACTCAGATGTTGTGGCTGTGAGCACTGTGCCTCCCTCAGTCTCTCGCAGCTCGTTTAGCTCCTGTTAGCAAATATTAGAAAATAGTATAAATCTTTAAAAAATGATTTCCTTTTACTTAAAAGGTTTTTCTGACAGCTGTAAAAACGTAAATCATTGATGATTTCATAACTCAATATTTAGTTTGGTTTTTGTTTTTTTTAATGTAAAAAAAACAAAAACCCTAGATGTCTAGATGTTTACCTGCTCCACTTGGTCAAGACGTTTCCGTAGATTTTCATTCAGATATGTTTCCACCCTGGTCATTATTCCCTCTAGCTTAATTCTCTCATTCAACAACTGTCTGTTGTCCTGTGGGGACAAAAAAATTGTCACACCGCAATGTCTTTTTAGAAACAGAAAATTAATGCATTTCCAGTAACTGGACATCAATTTTTTTAATTGTCTGTCTCTATCAAATCTGTGGCAAGGTATGTACAAGATAATTCAGAGTGCTTTACATAAAACATTTAAAACATTGCAGATGGTGCAAAGACGCCATTAAAAAGCAGAAAAGAGCAGCAACAAAAGAGCTCTGCTTGGTTTATATTCTCTCAACATATCACAGATGTATTCTGGTCCTAAACCGTTCTGGGATTTATAAACAACCAGCAGGGTTTTAAAATCTATTGCATGACGGACTGGAAACCAGTTAAAGTTCTAGCAGCAGCATCTGGATGAGCTGCAGATGTTTTATGCTCTTTTTGGGAAGTCCTGTTAAAAGACCATTACAGTAATCCAGTCTACTGGAGATTAATGCTGGATGAGTTTTTCCTGGTCTTACTGGGAGACTAAATATTTAATTCTGTTGATGTTTCTGATAGTAAAAAGTATCTGAGTCACAGCTTAGATGTGGCTGCTAAAAGTCAAATCCGAGTCTATCAGCTCTCCAAGGTTACAGACTTGATTGGTGGTTAGAAGAGCCAGACTATCCAGGTGTTTACAGATGCTGACCCTCTTCTCTTTGCTACCAAACAGAACAATCTCAGTTTTTTTTTCTTCATTTAATTGTAATTTTTTTCGCATCCAGATGTTATTTTGCTCCAAACTGTGACACAGCAGATCTATTGGACTGCAGGCAAGACATAAAGTTGTGTATCGTCTGCATAACTGTGATAATTGATGTTAAAGTTCTGTTATAGTTGACCCAAAGGGAACAAATACAAGTTAAACAGAAGAGGTCCAAGGAGTGACCCCTGAGGTACTCAAGTCATGGACACTTGTCTCATTCAAAGCTTCCAACAGTCAGAGACTCTGACCTTCTAAATGGACTGAACTATTAAGGACTAATCCAAAAATTCCAACAAAGTTTTGCAACCTGTGCAACAGGCTTCTGTGATCTAGAGTATAGTACAGAGTATAGTACAAAGTATAGTACAGAGTATAGTACAGAGTATAGTACAGTACTTAACCAGAGTCAGTATTCAACCTGATGTCAATAAACACTTTGAGCCGAGCGTTTTTAGTGCTGTGATGAGATCGGAAGCCCGACTGGAATTGATCCAATTACAGAAATTATTCACTCTGAAAATATCAGTAATGTTTGGAGTCTAAATAGATAAAAAACATTTTTTGTCATTTTCAGATAGTTACAGTACATAAACACTGTGTAAGGTGCAAGTTTAAGATATTATACAGCTAGAAACATTTCATCATTAGATTACAATATTGTATCATAAGTGGTGTTATTTGGCAACCGGAAGCACTGCAGCATCATACATGAAAGCTACATGTTGTGTGGGAGGAGTGATAGCAGCAGTCGAGTGCACTGAGGTGAGAGCTGTGAGCAGCTGGCGGTGAAACGAGGGCAATGCTGGATCACAGGAACATCCCACACACAGCTGCAGTCTGCCACTTTTACCTCATTTCACATTATTTGACTACAATGACAGAAGGCAGAACACAAAGGGAAACATCAGAGTGTCTGTAGTATTTTCTGAACATGAATCAGGTCATTTTCAATTATGCATTTTAAATAGGACTCTGATCCCAGCTGCAGGATTGGTGACAACCTAATGAATGCAGAGACAAACAATTGCAAATTCATTTAAAAACACAAACAAACCCTTT
Source organism: Pseudomugil tenellus (assembly GCA_037177515.1). Taxonomy (NCBI): domain Eukaryota; kingdom Metazoa; phylum Chordata; class Actinopteri; order Atheriniformes; family Pseudomugilidae; genus Pseudomugil; species Pseudomugil tenellus. The sequence continues at coordinate 20,661,575 of JBAMHX010000005.1, forward strand.
TACATTCATGCACTCTGGATGTAAAAACTTTCCAAAGGGTCTTCAACACACATTGATGGAACATGAGCCTTGACATGTACCATTGTAACTTTTCATATTAAAATCATGGGGACCATTAATAAATTAATACAAAGTAATAACATTTTAACAGTAACAACTTTAAGGATAACTTTTGTGATAACATCAAGAAATGATGGATTTTGTCGACTGCACATCACATCTCAACATTCAGAAATCGTTCATTGTTCTACTGACCTGCTGCAGCTGACGAATCTCATCGTTGAGGTCGTCCACACGCCTCTGGTCCTCGAGACTAAGCTGAGACAGAAGATCAGTACCAAGTTCGGCCTTCAAGGACTCCCTGGTTGACTCCATGGCATGGAGGCTGGCCTCCAAACTCTGAAGACTGCGTTGCTAAAGAGGAAAAGGAGGGAAAAGAAGTTGCAAATACGAAGTCCCAGCTACAGCTCCATCAAAAAAAGTAAAGAATTAATGTTCTGATAAAGTCTGGGAATGTATGCATGTAAATAAGGATGTAGGGACAAATGTATACAACCTTGGGCATAAATGTCTTCTCAGATTGCTGCCTCTTCTCCTTCAGCATCTTCATTTCTGACAGGATACTGTCTCTGGATGCCTTAAACTTCCTCTGTTGGGTCTCGATCTGCTGCATCTGGTTCATCAGTTGGTCTATCTCATTGTTGATGCGTGGAGCAACAATTAAGGTAGTACACATTTTTTAAGGCTGAGTACTTTGCTTTCTCCCCCACTCATAAAACTTCACAAAATACAGTTTAGAAGGAACACCAGTCCATGAAACTTTTCAGTTCACTTAATTC
>JBAMHX010000005.1:20662998-20678071 GCA_037177515.1 Pseudomugil tenellus
TATACACACACACACACACACATATATATACATACAATATGGATTTTTATCCATATTGTATGGATTGTATGTAACCCAGAGCGCTTGAATAATATGGGCTGCAAGAGGAAGACGACTATGTCATCCCTGAAATCAAAGCAGAGTATTAGGAAAGGCTGCACACACTCATTAAGCCAAACTAATACAAGATAATTGATTTTCCAAGACTGAAACACTCCTCTGGGCATCCAAAGTTTAACAAGACTCAATGAACACTACACCCAAATCAATCAGCTGATTTAAAAAAAAAAAAAAACACACACAACCAAACCACACAATAGACCATGTTGATTCTTCTATATACACAAATAACACAAAAAGAAATGGTAACAACCTCAGCTATGAGTTACTCAACTTATAAATAAAAATTAGGCTCCTTTTACAGCATGAAGTAGTTTAGATGTGCAACGCACACACACACACACACACATCTACTGGAAAGACTGATCTCAAACCTCAAATGGTGGCAAAATGAAGACGGTGAGGTGGACCAGCTTAATCTAATGCTAATCGAAAGAAGAGCAGCAAGTGCGAGCAAGACCCTTTCACAAAATTGATCTGTTCACTGACTCATTGCTGCACAAGTGAAGAGCGAACACCACCTTCTCATCTGTGAACGTACACACATTAGAACCAGGATGGGCAGAACAAATATGGCAAAAAAAATTATCCCAGTAATATTTTCTATAATGATCCTCTTTAATCCTGGATAACAATACAGATTTTTTTTATTTCCTTCATTGGTCCTGTCTCGCCTCAGATCTTCTGCTTATTAACTTAACAAACAAAGATAAGAACCACAATAATTTCTGGTTATGATATGGTTGTATTGTACAGCCCTTGGTGCATTTTACCTGTGCACACATTAATCATTTTTATTTAGCAACTGCTTATTATCACACTGGCTCACATACATGCATTTAATCGTACTGGGGCGGAAGTGACTCAACTCAAACATACTGCACATGCAAACTGAAATCCTTCATGATCCACTTGTTTTGCCTGCATATGCTGTACCTAAGTGAGTCATAGCAAATATGACCCAATATATCCTAATCCTTCTTGACCTGCTTAAACCCTCCTCATGTTGGAACGGAGGCTGCTGCATAACCACGATGGACTTAATCCTCATTTCAAACACAGGCTCAGCCATATTGACATCACCCTATATTTAGTGACTGTTGTCTGATGCATCCGTATGGAGCCCCTACAAAAAACTACAAATATCTTTTTATCAACACAGAATATTTGTGTTTTTAAGTAATATTTTATGTTACAATTTCTTTTTTACTAGAACATTTCCTGGAATAGACCATTATAGATTTTTGCAACTAGCAAACCACACTGTGATACACACAGACCACAACAGGGCAAAGCTTGCAGAAAGCACGTCAACACATTTATAAAGTTTTGACCATAAATTCTGATTATGAATAACTGAGCCAAAAACAGCAGATAACATTATTATGTCAAAGTAAAAAAAATATTGCAAAGTTAAATAAGAAAATAAAATTATTCAACAACATACTGTAGCTGTTTCACTACTCACACGCTGTGGGTTATAAAAAAACACACAAGAACAATTTGATACTACTGGTGCATATATCCCGAAGAGCAAAGCTTTCCCAAAGACGGTAAACTCATTTCTGACGTGATGCATCAAGTCCTAATTAATGTTTCTCTTTAACTAACATTTAATAAGTCAGTTCATTTGCTGAAGTGTTTTAAGAACAGCTCGAAGCTTAGTGACTTTTAATTCAACTCACCCAGTCAACGAGGGAGATTAAAAAGATCTTTAAACCTTACAGTACTTATTTTTAAAAAGTTCTCTACAGCAGTGTTTGCCATAAAAACATTTTACCTTAATTTCTAAATAGCCTTTTGTTTTCTCTCCATGTACTTAATGAAGCCAGGAATTCATGGTGATGAACATGAAATAAACATGATTTAATGGAAAGGATATGTTCTATGTTCCTACGAAGATTTTCATTGAGCTTGGCCTCCAGCTCACCCAGCTCCTCCTCAGCTTTCCTCATGTCTTTCTGTAGCTCCAGGCGAGACTTTCTGGTGTCATAGTAGCCTCCAGTCAGAGCTCCACGGTGGCTCACCTGGTCACCTAAGAAGTCATAATACAATGTGCTACATGCCAGGAATGTTTGGGGCTTTTAAATAAAATACCCATTGTGTTACACATACTAGAGCGTTGTTAAGATGTATAACAAGATAATAAACAAAAATTATCATGTTGTCAACAACTGCACATAGATTCAGAAAGACTTTTCCATAAAAAGTCACACATGTTCTTTTAATGTTCAGGGGTAGCATTTCAATCTGTGTTGTGTATTGCAGGAGAACTCACCCTCCAGAGTTATACAGTCCATGGTAAAAGCTCGAGCCAGCTGGGTGGAGACCTCCATGCTACGACAAATTAGGGTCTTCCCAAATACGTGCTTGAAGGCTTTGTCAAAATTGGGGCTGTAACGTAGCTTGCTAATCATGGGAATGGCATCCTTTTAGGGAAAGACATGATTTGAAGACACAGCATGACAACAAAAGCACACAAAAAGTTACTGTAGAAACAATTTATAAAAAAAAAAAAAAAAAAAAAACTAAAAAAAACAGGAGCATACTGATCCAACGCATTTACGGCCTTACGTTGGTCTCTGGGTAAGCGGTGTCTCTAACATCCAGCTTGCTCAGTGGCAGGAATGTGACTTCTCCAGGCAAGTTCATTTTGTTAAACTCCATGAGTATTTTGGTACTGACTTCATCAGTCTCCACAATGTGGTAAAACAGTCTGAAACACATAAAATGTAAATTTGAACTAAAAGTCATTACTATAACAAAAATATGTGAAAGCTCCAGTTTCTATGATTGGGTACCAAACTTTATCATTTTTTAATTATTTAATAAGTTGTGAATTTGCAGATGTGAATTATAAACTAAAGGCATACAGACGTTACAAAATACACAGCATGCTAAGAATGACAACAGCACAGTCGTCACGTTGACAAAGGTCCTGAGCTATAAACACTGTAGTCTAGAAACTACCAGAACTGACCCTGAACTTGCAACTTTAGATCTCAGAAGAGGCTATTAGATTTAGCTGCTTTAATTTTGCCAAACTGGTGAAGGCACAATGTTTGACCCAACTATAACTAGTTATACCTGGAGTAGTTTGAAAGTGGTGGGCAGGGTGGGCAAAGTCTGGGTCCCCATAAAAGTCATTTTTACAGATGGATGTGTCCAATATCATGTGAAATGTCACAATCTAAATTCTGCAAGCTTTCCCCTTTTTGATTTAATTACATTTTTTACTTCATACTCTCATGTAATAAAGGATATTAATGTGTTTGATTAGCATCTTTTTGGATAAGCCAAGAGAGACAGAAAAAAAACATCATCAGTATTGTAAGATTTAGTGTTGGTGTTACAAAATACTCAGCTCCTCTTTGTCTTTATTTGTTTAAACTGGTTTGCTTTACATATTTACACTTAACATCAGGTGGGTCCTGCACTACAGCTCTGATATCTCATAAATGTTTGGTGGTAGCATTTCACACAGAAATATTAAAAGTATAGTGTTGCCAAAATAAACTGCAAAACCATTTCTCACCTAGTCCCTGCAGTCACCTCCACACAGGTGTAAAAAGCAGGCTCACACTCAAAGTTATTCATGACAATGCCATGGTAACCGTTGATGACATGCTGATTGATTCCTTTCCGCCGAAAATGTTCCAGGACTTTGTTGATACTGTCTATGCCGTTCAGAATGGCCTGGAAGACGCAGAAAGACAAAATATGATGAAATCATTATCTTTATGATTATCCATAAACAGCATGTTTCACAAATAACCAGAACTGGCTGTAATCATAATATGTTTAAGAACAACCGTCACTCTAATCCAGCAACAGTTACTTCCTGACCAACACGCCAACGTGATATAAGAGTGCACCCTGACTGTCACGACTTTAATACAAAAGGAAGCATAAAATAACTACTAATGTATGAGACAGTGTGTGTTGCTACAGTACTGCAAGATTATAATGAGACATTCGCTCCCCACTCAAAGTAACTTTGGCAGTGAGGCAGTTTTATGGATCCTGAAATATTGGTAGTTTCCAAAGAGGGCTGATAAACAGCGGGTAGTTAACAGCAGGGTAAATAACTCAAGTCACTCATTTTCATACCTACCATTTGCAGCTGGTTTATGAGCCCTGAAACTTAAAATGTCTATTGAAATTCTTTCTTATCTTGTTTAAGTCAAGTTGTTTCAGCATTGGATTTGACAACAAGCAAATGAGGGAACTAGAAATTAATTTCAGCTAAACATGTTTACAGAAACAGTGGCTTTAAAATAAACTAATACAAGAGATACTAATGACTGAGTTTTGTCATTTTTTGTTAGCGGTTTAATTGTTTGCTTAAATCCCACATATAAGGAAAAGTTGTACTTTGTTCTTTTCATTTATTGTAGTTTTTCTAGTCAGCTCAACATCTAATTTGTGCGCAATTTGATCAAATTAAAAAAGAAAACATTCAATACAAAAGTATATGAACAGATTGCATCTCTTTCTACAAACACTGTCATGTTATAGAGTTCTTGTTTAAATGATAATTATGGGATGAAAATCTGTTATCTTGAGAGCTGTTGTCTCATTTCATAATTTTATAACTCATGTAATAATGAAGTGAAATAAGTAAAAGCCTTTCCCACATTGTAAATTTAAATATGTATGCACAACTCCATACTTTGTGTGTAGCCAAAAAGTAGCTGCACCAAATATATTCCAACCTTTATGCTTAGTAGGTCAAAGCCATAGAAAAACACAAAGTATGAAACCACCAAGAGGCCAAAGAAAGAAAAGTAAATGTCAATTTCAATATGAAGGACATCTTAAAATGACACATGCACTGCAAATATAAAATGTTTGAAAGGATTGATAGATGGACGGAATGAGCCAGGACCGATGCAAGAAAAATGAATGCTTGACATTTGTCCATGAAGCTCCAAACAGCAGCTTGCTTTAATCTCTGCAGATATTATTCAGACGTGATATCTGATTGATGTATATGCCCAAAAGAAATGGCTGGATGAGGCAGAGAGGAGTGAGTCATATGTAAATATAGCCAGCTATCATAAGGTGCAAGTAGTGAGGCAAATGAATGATTCCATTTGATATACCTTTCCTGACAACTGGGTGAGTCACAAAGTGAGTCTTTCACAGTAATCAGGTGGGCTGAGTTGGACAGTTAGAAACTTTACTTGGATTTTATTCCTATTTTCCTCAGTAAGTAAGTGCAAGTGTGAAGGTTTACTAGATGTGTAGCCAATTCCATTAGCACTAGAAATTAAACATTAGCAACATTATCCCAAACACAGAGAACCACCAGTGTTACAATGTTTTGGTTCTTTGTTCCAAAAGTGACACCGAGTAACATTTTCTGTTGTTTACTGGCCAAAATGAATCCATGAGAGTTAGTCATATTAAAACTCAGCCAGCAGTAGGGTGCAAAAAGCACTATAAGAACATGTTTTTCCCTGCGAGCCAGTGGGTGTTAAGGATTTATTCCCCGTGGGACATCGTGGCAAGTCCAATGGGAGGAGTTGTCCCTCCATTTAAAGCAACAGCAGAATGACCCGACAGCTTGTTTGGTAAGAAACCCCTTTTTAACCATATGGGTTATTTAAGTTTAGTAGATAAATTGTTATGATTCCTAAAAAAAAAAATCCCGGCTGGTTTTGTTATTCTTTTCTGCTGCTTCTGCAGTGAAGTTATATTCCAATCCAACTAATTGTCCTCGTTTGTTAAGACGCCTCCAATGCTGGACATTGCAGAATTCAACCAGAAAAAAAAAGGCTTTATTATTAACTTTTTATTTTTTCGGTCAAGTTTTCCTCTTTTGTTTTTGGCAAAGCCTCTTTCAACCTCTATTTCATTGCAGCAAGTATATACTCAAACATAGCTTGTAAACAAGCGTACACAGTAAGTATATCTCAGCACCACTTCTTATACAATGTCCATTTAATTACCGATTGTTCATGTACTAAATGTTAAGATACACATTTAAAAAGAAGAAAAACAAAGCATTGAACCTTTGGCACTGGCCTGCAGCAATACTGCTGGGCCTTAATGAGGAGATCTTATACCCAGCAAAGGGGCTCAGAAGCCCAATCCCAGCTGGGCCTCTTGATGTTTTCAAAATATAAACCTTGGTACAATCTGGTGACAGCTTTTCCAAAGGTTCAGCTCCTTTCATCTGCAAGTACACGTAGAGACCTCATGCTTGGGAATGTAAAGTAAGAAGTCATCAACGTTCTAATTAGTGTTAAAAATCAGACAGTGAGAAGAGCTCTGATAACACAGCTCACTGTAAAACTCCTCTCTTTCCCACAGAGTTCTCAAAAATCACTATGGTGTAAATTTACCCTGTCAGAACAGGAAGGCTATACCTGGCAAACCAGTCAGCGTAAAAATAAATCATGCTCAGCTAAAAGAATAAGTGCTATAGTATTACCGAGCCCTCCTAAAAGCAAGTTCCCTTTTCTTTGTGCAAACAAGCACATCTTTTACACATATCCTGATGGGAGAACTGCTTCCATTAGGCAAGTAAATAATTACAAAATCATGCACAGTGACACAGACTTTGCCTGTAGCCGCTCTGAGGAGCTGCTGCTTCTTCTCCAAGTCCTCTCGTTTGGCTGCCAGGGCTTGCTGCTCTGCGTTCTCCTCACGCCACAGGTAGCTGGAAACATAAACACTCATGCCATTACACTTTTGTAAGTAGATTCAGGCTTAACAAACAAATCCTGATAACATCCAAAAACTAGAATAATGTTAAACATTACTGTGTTTATTACAACCATTGTGGTTTCATTACGGTGCTTTATGCACACTAAATCAGATTTTTGTCTATATCTCTGGAACTATTTACATTTATATATTTTGGTACTCGGTGTAACCCAAGAGGACGACCTGTATCGAATTTCACAAATATTAGATTTATGTCCTCCCTACTAGGTGGCGCTTTATGCACGGAAAATCTGATTTTTGGCTTTATCTCTGGAACTATTCATCTTATTGACATGAAATCAAATGCAAGTAAAAGGTCATGACATAAGGATGCATCCTGTCCTCACGTCATACTGCGCAGGTTCATAGTTTCAACACCAAATGAAGTTTTGTGACAGTACATGTGCAGCTTTATATTATTGTATTGTGTCTATTGGAGGATTGGGGAATAGTAGGATTAAGGCGTTCGGTTGAATACCCCTAGCCGTTGCTTCTGATGACATAGTCCTTGTTATAAACTAAGATTTTCAAGCTCATTTTAAAAAAATCTTGTTCTGTATTCCGTAAATAAGCCACATTGTTTAAGACCACTAAAAAGGCCAGATGACATATCCATTAGACAAAACACGCAATGCACCGTTAAGTAACTGCCAAGCAGAAAAAAAGCATGTTGGCTTGAGGGGGAAGAATTCAACCTTCCACCAACTTAATGCGAGAAGCAAGCCTGACTCATTCATCACCTAATGCTACACAATAAATAACACTACATGAAGCAAAAATAAAAACCTTGATCCAACTCTTAGGCTGAATCTTAGAGAACTCATAACTTATTGCTTAACTGATTAGTTCAAGGGTTTATTAGCAAAATGTAAAACTTAAATCTTCAACATCCATTGTTTTTCTTGTACAAAGTGTGACATATTTTCTCATCCTTTGTCTAAAATGATCCTTTATAGCTGCTGTTGCTTTAAGAATTTTATAATTATGTAAAAAACCTAAAGGCAGAGATCAAGACGATGAACGATGTGATAATTTTGATGATGTCATAAAGTTCAGGGAGAGAGAGAAGAAAAAAAGGCATCTCTGTCACATGCACCAAAATCTAAAGGAACACACTGAAGGAAAGAGGAAAGTAAGGCCATTTTCAGATATGCGATTAGAGACAATCAGAATTTGAAGGAAAGTGGTTCTTACTTTCTTTCACTCTGAAGCTCATCTTTCTTGTTCTTGACTTCATAATACTTTTTATCCAGCTCCTCCACACGTGTCTTCACCTCATTTAAATCCTGATCAAGTTTCTAAAGACACAAGAGAAAAGTGGTTCGTACAAACTCCCCTCTCAGCGGCCATTTTTTCAAAATAACATCATGTCCCTGGACAAATACATCAAAGCTTATTAAAGCCAATCTGAAATGAAAGGAAATAACAATTATCTTGAATGATATGTAAATTACTTCAAAGGTTAATATTCTTGTACAATGATACAACCAAACCCTTTATGAATCATGATGGAAAACTGAAGACAGAATTTTACAACGCCCTACATTGTACTGCTCGAGGTTCTTCTCCTTGTTTGTCTCCGTGTCCTCCAGGTCTTTGTGGATGGCTGCAATCTGCCTCTTTTTGTCATTGATGGCCTGATCCAGAGATTTCAGCTCTTTTTTAATCCACTTGTCTCTCTCCTCTTTGGAGGTGAACTGACTACCACGACCCTGCTTGGCATACAGGTCAGTCCTTTCCTGAGTCGCTTGAGCCAGTCTGGAAATAAATGTAGCAGCAAAAGGGATTATGTTCTAACAGGAAAGATACAAAGTAAACTCATTTTAATTCATATTGATTACCACCCCCTTCCTAAAAAATAGTCAATAAATGTGTGCACTGCTGTCAACTTCATCAGCTAACATTATTTAATCTTTTATTTCCTGCTAATAAGGTAACAAAACAACATTTAAAAAAAAGAAAAAATAAACTTATGTGCTGCAACCTGTTAATGTCTTAATAAAATGTTTTCAATATAACTTCACTGATCTATGGAGTTATGTTTATGTCGCCAGTTGCTTGAGAAACTATAGCTGATACCTGGAGATGCCCCGCTCCTCCTTTTCCTTAACCATGTTGAATTTTGGTTCAGTTTCCTGCAGTTCTTTTTGTTTCTCTTCAATCTTCTCCAGCAGCTTCTGTCGCTCTTTCAGGAGGCGTTTCTAAAAGAGTAGAAACAGACAATTTCTCAGAAAACCTTGAAATGATTCATAGAAGGGCAGTGATTAGGTTGAACCGACAAGGTTATGTAGCTGACTCATGCATGGTCAAAGCTGAGCAATAAAGAGAAAAAAAACAACAAAATGCGCCACAAACTTGTTTATAATGGTAAAAAAGAAGCAAAAGTGAGAAGAGAACATTTTTCTCTGTACCACAGCAGACTTGCACAGAGATCTCTCACAGGTAGAGAAAGGAAAACCTCTCCAGTTTTCCCTTGGGCCCCTTTTGTGTGATCAACCACTTCAACGTTTATCATGCCAAGACCACCTATGGTCTGCAAGGCTTTTTATTTTGCCCCAATAACTTTTGGGTGAGATTGTGCAATCCGTAGCCAGGTGGGCTTGATCCAACTACCCGCCAGCATGTTGCCTGGGACCCATCATAGTTCACATCCAGACTGAGCCAATAAAAGCGTTATCTATGATTATCATCTTCATACTCGCACATGCTCAAAAACACAAACTCGAGCCAAGGCCATATGGAGAGTAATTTATGCCAACTCTGTACAAAAAATCTCAAGCCAATGATGGTGCATAGCAGAGTGTCTGATGGCGCTTAGTCTGCTTTGCTTAAGAAATCATCCCAATGGAGATCCTCACACTTGTATTCACTTAAGTGTTGGGTCACATATTTTAAATCAAATATGAATATTTCATGGTTAGTGTTCAACATCTTTATCCGACATATTCAGCCATAATTACTAATTAAACTCAAAGTTTCCCACTTTATTTGTCCTCTCATTGGCTACAACTTTCATCAACACTTTATTACTACCAACTATCTTCTAAATCCTCCAAAATATCTCACATGCTTCATATTTGTTAGCCTGAGACGTGTGCATGAGCCCCACAAATCCCATCCTAATTGGATTATACATAAATAGTGACAGTCAATCAAATACCAGTCTGTCTCAGCTTTTGAACAGTTGTTTGTGACCTTTGAGGAAAAAAAATCTGGCTTGAGCAGATTTAACAATTTGAAATTAGTACTGGTATATTTTCTTTTTGTTTAATACTGGATAATAAAGTAATAGTAAATCAAAGGACACTTAAAGACTAAATCAACCAAGTATAACACAAAGATTTTATAGTTGTCAAAATTACTTTTTCCTCACATGACTTAAATTTCCCACTCCATTGACTTATAAAAATGAGGTTTTAATCTAAATTCATTTCCAGTTAATAACTGGGATGAGAAACGTGGGTTAAAAAGCAACGACTGCAATCCCTTATCAACGCAGCGATAAAGGGGAAAGAAGGGAAAGAGGGGGAGTGTTGTTGGTGCAGTGTGCATCACACGTGCACTGTGACGCAGAAGGGAGGCTTCCGTACCCTCTGTTCGCTGTTGCCTGCCAGCTCATCCTGCAGGTCCTTGGCCTTCAGCTCGAGCTTGGTCCTCTGCTTGATCTGCTCCTGGCGCTCCGCCGACAGTTGCTCTCGCTCCTCTTTCATAGCGGAAATCTTTGACTTCAGCTCACGAACGACACGCTCTGTCTCCTACAGGAGGGAAAATAAGTCAAAAATAAGGAAAAGGCTTGGAAATTTCTTTGATTATAGGGATAAAGCGTCGAATTAATCACCCTGCTGTGATTAAATGCCAATACCTATTCTGTAAAGAACACAGAGAAGTCACTGTGATAGTTGATTACATTAACTTTCTACTATTATTTCCTTGCAGATGTATTTATGGTTTGTATCACTACAGTAAGCAGTATGAGTCCAAACAATACTGGATCTATGAAATTCTATATTTTAAGATATAATATATAAAATATTGGCCCTTTTTTTCACCTCTACTTTGTCTCTGGCATCTTGCTGGGCATCACGAAGCTGTCTGGATTTATCTCCACAAGTCTCCCTCTTGCTGGATAGCTAGAAGTTGCAAACAGAACGCAACAGTGTTGGTTGGAGACGGAACAAGAAACAAAAACAAGACACAACTTTTCCAAGTGGACTCATCCGATTTTTATTTCAAATATGTAAAAGATCTGCAAACTTTTAACTCTGCATATAAATGATAATTCTACACCCACATCCTTCCAAATGTTGTTACCTCATCCAGTTTGGCACGGGTTTCATTCAGCTCCTGGTTGTAAATGGTGTACTCCAGAGCTCTTCTCATTTTGTCCCACTTCTGGTACTGAGCCAGCTCTTCTTTCTCGTCTTCCAGGGTGTGCAGACGCTCCTCAATATACTTTAACAGCTCATTGATCTTCTCTCGCTTTCCCTCTGGGGAAAAAAAAAAAAAAAAAAAACAAGTGTTGTTTTTGTCAAAAATGTTAAAAATAATAATTACAAAAAGGATTTCACTAAAACTGTTTGATTATCGTATTATTGATTATCAAGTATTCTCTAAACATTACATTTTCAAGTTTATTTATAATAAAACTGTCATTTAAATAATTGTCGTCTTAAGGTTTTGTAATTTTGCTTTTCAACAGGAGCAATGTTGTGTTACATTTACAGAATTTACTATTTTGATGCACAGTTTATACAAAACGTACTAAATACATACAGCAGTGTTGCTAGCACACTTTGGCAAAAAAAAAAAAAAAAAAAAATCAGGTAACAAACATTCGTATAGTTTATAAATTAAAAAACTAATTTATAGCAATCTATTAAATTAAAAAGCTTTTACCTGTCTCTTTCATGAGAGAAATACTCTCCTCCTTTCGTTCATCGTACACGCGTGTTCCTGCTACCTCACGTAGAAGCTTCAGACGCTGAGAGTCAGGAGCTGTGGCCATTTGATTAATCTGGATGGAACATTAAAATAATGCAATAAAAACACAGCTTTCCTATGATATGTGACCCTGTAAGAAACAAACTTTTACTAATTTGACACACCAATTAACATGTCTGCCGATACTGTATGTTGTGATTTTAACCCTTTAATGTCCTGGTCTAAAAAGTGGTAGAGGTAAATTTGCAGTAACTAAGATGATTTTCTTTATAGAAATAAACCTGGCTTAGCCATTTCTATGGTGTAATATAGCCGTCATAAATAACGCAAATCATTTCCCTGAATTTTTTGACAGCTATTTTACACCATACATTTCTACCACTTTGTTTTGGTATGTAAAACCCAAACCAAGTGTTTGTTCTAACACCACTGTTTCACATTTCCACCAGTTCTTTCTTAATGTGAACATTAAATGGTTAATATGGCAAGCTATGGCATCAAGAGTCTTTGACTTGGCACATCTTTATAAACAAATGGGAAGCTGGCACCAGACTCTTTCTCACCTTTCCTTGCTTGACAATGTAGTAGGGGTTACTGCGAGAGAAGCCAGCACTCTCCAGAAGGTTCATGACATCATTCTTACTGCAAGAAGAACAGCACATACAGTACATGAACTCACCAAGTTGTAGCATTCTGTGACTGCAGGGACAATAAGTCGAACCACAGCTTTACTTACGTCACCATCTTCTTGTCTAAGAAGTACTGGTCCTTCTTTGCTCCAATGACTCGGCGAAGGGAAACTTCCTCTTTGTCAATCTGGAGAGGGACAAAATTGTCACTGGTCAAGCTGGGAAAATTACAGAGCAGCTATAATGATTGGTTGTCCCACGTTATTACTTAACTGATTACAGAGTCAAACTCACTCAAAAACAAACTTCCCACAATGCTTTAAGCATCAAGTTATCATCATCAACATAATAAAACACTGAGTACTAGAAGCAGTGTAGTACAGTTATACTTTTTTTCTTTGTTTTATTTGATGAAAACTTTCAAAACGTTATTATTATTTTGGTTTGCTGCCATTATTCTGTTTTATTCGGCACATTATCATATACAATGTTTTACTTTTACTCTTTGCACTTTGTTACAATTGCTGTTGTCTCAAAGTGTGTTTTCAATAAAGTTGAGTTGAATCTAAACAATTTTGTATATTAAAAAGTAGTCTTCACAGACTCAAGTATATAACCTAAAAACTTTAAAAAACACACATAATCTTAATCCCCTTCTCTGACATGCAATTGCACACACACACTCAAACATCCAGTTTCTGTCTCCAAATATTAAAATAAAACATTATTTATTATGCATCTACATTTATATTTAGTTATTTACAGACAGAAACATGCAACAACAATGAGAAAGCGGTATTAAAATGGCCTTTGAGTTATTCTATCCAACATAAGTACTAAAAATGGTATTTGGGACAGCCACAAGTTACACTAATGGGATAAATATTAAATACTAATCGTTCCTACCGGCAATCGGTTGTCAGAGTTATCAAATACAATTTCCACAAACGCCGAAATGACACGTGGACCAGTTCCTTCCTACAGGGAAGAAAAGCAAAGTCATTTAAAAGATTTAAAAACGTATATAAAAGTAATCAACAGAATATTGAACATTAAATTAGTCCATTTTGTTCCAACAGCTTAATTTGCATACTTTCCACGTTAACAAATATTCTAGAAACTTTATATTCCAGCACTGTCAGAGAATATAATCAGAAAAACGAGCAGGAATCAGTAGAGTGTCTCATATTTATCAGAGCTTACATGAAGAAGGGCCAGGCGCTGTTCAGGTCGCAGGTGGCTGAACTCATCACTGAGGACAAACTGGATGGCTACATTAACAACAAAGGAGGAACCACACTTAGATAACAACAAAGTACATTAAATGTGTTACTACAATGTGAAGACATAAAAATGGGTTCATATACCATAGAAAAAGTTACTCTTTCCTGATCCATTTCTTCCAACTGAAACAAGAAAAATAATAACATGACTACAAATCTTTGGTGAGACGTTACTCAACAAAAAGCTCCAAAATAACACAACATCATGAGTTAATGAGATAAACATATACTCACCGATAACATTGTGTTTTGAACTGAAAGGGTCAACAACAGTTTGATCCCTGTAACTTCGGAATCCCTGAATAATGACCTGCACACAAACCAAGAAGTGCTTTTTAGGCTTCTTGAATGAAGCTATGAAACTGAACATGAGTAACTGGATGTGGATCACGTCATTGGCAAGGCAGGGCCTTAGCTAACGGTAGTTTTTATTCAGTACATCTACTAGTCTAACAACAACATGCAGTCAGCCCCAAATAAAACACTAACTAAAAACGAAACATATAATGCAATATAGTTTTGCACCAATGCTTTAAAGAAGGTTTAATTGCGCCAAGATAACCTACTAGCGTTAGCTTAGCTTCATGATTGAGGGATGTACAGGGTAACGTCAGGCAATGCTACCTAATGTTAGCAAATTAGTTACATGACTTGAACACTCATTTGAGGTAACCTTCTAAACCTTTGAATCCAATAACCATTACAATACACATAAAACCTGATGATCCACGCACAATTTATACAGTGATTACAGTAAAACTAATGCAGGGATTGTTGTTAGGCCAATGAAAATCGGCAGCATCTACAAGTGGAAGCGTTAGCTTACCTGTTTGATGTACATGTCTGTCTAAGCAGGGCTTCTCCTTGTCAGAATTTGGAGATAGAAATCCCCTTTCTACAGTAAACCCGAGAAGCCGGGATTTAGAAACACGCACTTAACGAATTTATAGTTGCATTCAAAATTAATGAAACACTGTGTGCTAAAAGAAAATAACATGGAAAATGGCGGCGGGGGCGGTATGAGAGGAGCATACCATCATACTAAAACGGGGTTCAGGAAATTTTTTTTATATATATTTATATTTTATTAATAGTAAAAAAATTAAATTCTTAATACAAAAGTATGTAAAAAATATTTGAAGAGTAATGAACGTATCGACATACATGTTTAGTATATGTCATACCTTCTTACAAACTTACCCATGTCATTGGTACATTCTGTTTTCTTTCTTCTGGGCGCCAAAGAAAGTCCAGTAAGTTAAAGCATCTCTCAATCACTTGAGTTTGAGTCATTGACTTTATATATTTGAGTTTATTATTATTATTATTATTATTATTATTATTATTATTATTATTATTATTATTATTATTATTATTATTATTATT
>JBAMHX010000005.1:20698361-20711516 GCA_037177515.1 Pseudomugil tenellus
CTATCTATCTATCTATCTATCTATCTATCTATCTATCTATCTATCTATCTATCTATCTATCTATCTATCTATCATCCGCGTTTTACTCCCATTCCCAGCCATGTCTCTCCACTCTCCTCTTCCTCCCCTCGCTTCACCTGTGTGGGAGGCACAAATCCACTCAGCTGGAATTAAACTCACTGCGACTTTAGAGATTGCACTTCTCTTTATTCACACACAATGACAAATACACACAGACTCACACAAGCTTGTTCACTCAGTAGATGGAAAGACAGAGGCAGGGATAGAACGATGAAATGGATAGGAAGGTAGGAAGGCTGGGAGTGGGTGGCGGCTGGGGGGTGATGACGTCATAGAAAATGGGAATAAACATTACTGTCATAACAGTGACAAAGGTGACAGCAGCAGCTCTGCACCTTCACTGTGAAAAAAAATAACAGACAGACTGTGTCCAAAAGAGAGATCAGTAGTTTGCTGCATTTCTTTGCTTGAGGCTAATGGCTCAAAGCTGCATGAGTCACCATTAGTATAGCAAGGTTGCATTATGGGTAATTGAGGTGCTGCTTTTTGAGTTGAGGTCTGGCATAGAAAAGGCCATATCTATTGGGATGAAGCACCACTTACATTCATAAAGACATGCATTATAGATCTAATTCATGAACTTTTGCAACTAAAGGTTTGGAAAATATCTAGTTGAGGTGAAAAAAACAACAACATAAATTCATAAAGATCCATATTTTTAGATACATTTATTAATTGAATTTCTATTTTACTTGCTTTTTTCTCCAAAATTTTCTTTAACTTGTTTATTTTATAGATTTAATTTTTACTTTTTATTTAATTATATTCTTTTCTGTTGTCTTCCTTCCTGGGGCTGTAACTGTTCAGTCTGCAGGGTCGTTGCAATGGGAATTATCTTTGTCTTGATAACAAGGGCCCTGCACCGCAGCCCTATGGCTGTAGGCAAGGACCTGTGACTGTCCTGATCTGGGTGGTTAGTGATATCGGACTCTGTATTCTCACTTGTGATGGTTCCTGGAATGAATGGTTCCTTATTGTTGAGCAGTAAAACTTTTCGACATATCCAGACGTGCACTACTTCCTAATAAGATTGGAAAACACAAAAGAACCGTAGTTCTCTGGTGCGCATAACCTCTGCATCTTTGCAGGATACATAAATGTTGTGCAAGAAACATGCTCATAAGATCAAAGAAATTCAAAAGATACAGCTTTCAGTTCCAGATACACTAGACAGGAATCACCATGAACTTTCAGAGCTCATAATTTAACAGCAAAAGGAAAACATGGGATGGATTGTTATAGAGACTGCTTGAGCTGAGATATTGTGTAATAATGCTTGTGTGTGCTGTCAAATGTAAATTCATTAATTTACACCCTTTTAACAACTAGGTTTTTTGAATCCACAGTAGTATCTACTGTCCCTTTAAATGCCCAATATGTGGTCAATTTAATATTTACAATTTTAAATTTGATGTAAACTACAACTTTCATTGGGAAGAACTACCACTCCCTACAGCGGCGCCATTTAACTTAAAACATATCAGCACCATTGTTGTAGTTTTTCTGGTTTTCTGAGCAGTTCCGAGGATGGAGTTAATAAAATATCTATCTGTTTTGCAATTTAAATATCTAATAAACCAATCTAGCTTTTACACCACTTGTACGTGATATATGTTAAAAGAATGGGCTATTTGATAAATATAATCTTATATTAAGTAAAGTTGGTGAAGGCTGGCAGTTCTTCCAGCTTACAGTTGTAAAAACGTATTTAAAATAAAATCCTTCATTTATTTTTCAGATATTTTATACAGTCAAACAATCTATGATGAGACAATGTACATAGTGGGTCAAAATTGAGATATTTTAACCAAATATTCTGTAAAATACAGCTTTCACATGTTACCATACCAAGCCAATAGCAGGGAATAATTAAATCATAAATTAACATCCTGGAGGAGTCTTAAGCAGGGACATGTCCATGAAAATGCAATGTGGCATCATATGTTTCTCTGATTTTGGGTGTAAAGCTTGTATAAAGTACGTTTTTATGAGGGGATAGTTAACATCTGGCCTACACTGGATTTCTTTTTGGTGAGGTGTTATGAACACTTTACCAAATACTAAGTTCAATTTCTATTGTATTAAACACATAATTCATGTAAAAAAAATGCAAATAAATTATTCTAAACTCATACAATGTGCTTTTCTGGATATTCTTTTATATTCCATCTCACAGCTGATGTGTAACTGTGATAAAAATGACATACATCTCCATTCTTTATGAGAAAACATACAAAACTAGCAGTGTATTAAATATTTATTTTTATAACAGTTATACAAAAGTATGTTTGCAGTGAAGTTGGTGGTAGGATGTGAAGGTACGCTGGCAGTCAGCTGGGGTCTGACATTTCCTCTTTATATATCACTCTTTACCAACCTCTCAGAGGAGACGCGGTAGGAGCTGGTGACTCATACCGCGTCTCCTCTGCCTATCTCCTCTGAACTCCCTTCATTCAGTGACAGAAGGAGGTGAAGACTCTCTTTTACCTTGTCTCTCAATTTTTTTGTGCTTTTTGTCACTGTCATATTCATTTCCACTCCCCCAAGCCAGCTTCCTTTTTTATTTTTTAAGTAGAGTCATAGGTTGTGCATCCGTTATTGCATTTACCACCCCCTTCCTTCTCACAGAGCAATCAGACAGAATGTGGAAGTTGTTTTATCTGGATGAACCAACTGCCCCCATTATAAGGAACTGCTGCTTCTTGATAAGAGTAGCAGGTAGGTGGGGTTGTAAGGGGTTGTAAGGAGGGGTGCAGGAGAAGAGTCGTATAACAGATATAAAAACTTATCCAGATTGCAGAGTGGTCACACCCTACACAAAACAAGATTCTCAGCTCTGTTCAGACATGACAGATTCTTTAAATATATCATCCTTCTAAGCTCTAAGCCCTAGTTTTCTGTCTTCATTACACATTGCAATCAAATGTACACTGGAATAAAACAGAAATCATGAATGAATGATCTTTATAATGACTCTCACTCATTAGCTGATCAGTAGGTCATTTCCATGCAAGCGTTCAGTAAGCTCATCATTTCCAGAAGCACAATGTTCTTCTACCAGGATTGCTTAAAAGCTTTTGAAACCAATCAGCTGGTTTGTTCAACTACGAAACAACTATGATTTGTTTTTTTAGGGGATGTAAAAGAAATGACCAGACTAAGAAAAATATTCTCCATTTAAAAAAATTGAGTGCATCCACAACTATTAATCTGATGAACATTGATCAGACAGTAATTTCTCTTCTTTTTTTATCAACTTGCTTATTTTATTGGTTTAAATATTACATTGACAAACACATTTGAGACAGAGAATGTTCAGACTTACTGGCCAGAATATATAAGTATGTTGGTATCCTCTTTTCTCCTCCAAACAACTCTTCCTTATTTAGTCTTTTCTTGTTTGGGCCACTATGACCTTTAACACACCATATGTAGAGTCTGAGATGTAGCTCCTAGGTTTTCACTGTGTCTCTGAGCATTACATGGTCTGACCTTGTGCTAAACTTGTTGGGACCTCCATTCCTACTAGGTGTGTCTTGAATATTTTTCCCACTATGCAATAATCAACTCCTAATTGTTAAGAAATCAGCTTATAACCCTTCCCTTGTATAACTCTTTAAAGGTCAAAAAACTGGGCAGTAATGTAAATTTTTAAAATTTGAAGTCTCTGTTTGATCCTGTAACAAAATCAGAAAACAATTTTAATAATTAATACATTTTTTAAAAATATTTTTTTTACTATTGATTACTATGTAATAGATCAAAATTATCATAATGTAGCCCATCCAAAGGGCTAGTATACAGGGGCTTCAATGAAGAGGCCACAGGAGTAAATGTGGATCATGCCAATTTATTTTAAAACTAAAAAGCAGAGGGGAAAAACCAGATGACAGACAGTCATGCTTTGGCTGAGTAGCTAACCACCCACTGCAAGGAGGCTGAGGGTATTCTCACCAAAAAAAGAGACAAAGCCACAACACTACAAACCAAAAACACTACACACCAAATCATCTAAGGTGAACTACAAGCATCCTACATGCACCAATGAATGGTGGGCCACCTCAGCCGTAGTACAGAAGCAGCAAAAAAAGTCCAACCAGTGGCACAAGAATAAAAGTCGGTAGAGTGTCAGGAGGGTTCTTAAATCAGTTTGCCACGGATACAATGTGGTATTCTCCTTTCTTGGATTCCACAAAGACACAGGAGACCAGTATCCTGTGGTGTTCAACAAAGTTCTAAATAAAGTTTCTATCATAAAGTGTTGCAAAATGTCTCAGAAACTGTATGTATCACATCTGATTTATACTCCAATTAAACCAGTATAACCAGATTGTATTAGACTAATATGAAAACTTGGTGAAGGGTAGATACACAAAACCTTAGCACTGAAAGAAGATATACTTTCGTTTCATGTCAGTTTAACTTAATCTTTGGTGTGGTTTATGTAATGGATAGTGGTTTAAAAGCTCAACATCAGTGCTTTGACCTTTATTTCTACACAAATAGTAATAAGCGAAACACAGAACCAGAAGTTGCTGCTGATGGCAGCTCAGTTTGCTCTGTCACTATTAATATGTGAGCCTGAATGTTTGAATAAGAGAATGACAAACACAGTCAATGTATTTAAAACAGAAAAGAATAAATGTCAGTAGGAAAAACCTTTTCCACTGAACAATGTGGCTCATGACATTTAGTGAAATAGCAATCAAAGCATTCTGGGTGAGTCAGTCTGTGTAAGACTAAGACTAATTGTTATTCCTGAGTCACTCAGATGAAACTAATAACCAGAAGAAATAAGATGCATTTCGTTATTGTTTATCATTCTGATTTTACAAGGAGGGTTTTGATATGCCCTGCAAAAGCTTAAAATTAATAGATCCGGTCGTCCTGACGAGACAACACTTTTATTTTGCCGTTCAAAAGAAAAAACAGAAACGTGGCTTTTGTAGTCTCACTTGAGACCAAAATTAAATCCAGCATTAAGTTAAACTATACTATCACAAATTGCAGTTCCGCAAGTCTTACTGTGATTATTTATTTATTTTTTCGTTACGCACTATTACAAGATGAACTGACAAGTGAGTGCAGAAGGTCAAATAGAGAGTCTTACAACAGTGTTGTTGAAACTTGTGAAAAACAGAAATCTGTTGCTGATAACTCATGTTGTAAGAGCAGATTCATGCATGTTCTTTCAATTCATCTATTTTCCCTCATCCCATTTCCTCTGGCGCACATTATTATAATGTCATATGAAGGTTTAATTGAGAAATACATGTAAGTGTGGTCCTGCGTCTGTTTTGTTCCAGTCGCATAAAAGACTAGCATTTAAATACGTCTCTGGCAGCAACACTGACTGGTCGGCTATGATAATTTGTTTTTCTGCTCTGCTGGACCACTCATGCAGCAAACAAATCTTCATCTGTGTTTACTTTCATGCCATAAAAATCAATGTGGCTCATAAAACAAAAAAAATGAAAAGATCGAAAAGGTAATTTCCTGTATTCTGAAAGTCAAGCCACACTTGCACACTAATGACTGTTTCATCTACCAATCTACCACTGTTTCTCTATGCACTTCCTCCCTTTCTCTGAATGGAGGCAGTTGTAGTCTGAGCATGGGGTTATCTCTGCTCTTTGTTTGCCTGAGCTGTTCCACTATAAATGTAAAGTTTGTTGTCTTGATAGAGAAGGCTCCTTGATGTCTGTTCATTAAAGAAGCCTTCAGTGCTCTGGAAATGAGTCATTCTACCTGAATTCAATCAGCGATGGGTCCTGAAGCCTGTTATCATGAAGTACGTCTAATGAGAGGGGACAAGGCAAACAGACGTCTCCCATCTGAGAAGAGCCGGGCGGGGAGTAATGCTTGCAAAGGCAATTTTCCCTTTGAGTGGAATTCCTAGAGAGAATCTTTAAAGAGAAGGCAGGACACTGATTACTGGTATTACAGTATATACTAATGGTTTTCCAACTGGTTTGGAAATGCGCCCACTGGGGAATCTGACACATAAACTAGACAATAAATAATCTGCTTTATCTGCAAACATCTTGAATTCTGGATACATTTTACTAGTTCAAAATGAGCTAAAAGTAAAAAGGAGTCTCTCAACTTTTTAACTTTAAATGGGAGCTGAATTTCAGAAATAATTGTTGCTTTAGGACAGCTGTCAGGTGTCGCAGTTTCACTCACAAGTTTCCCACATGATGCGGTGTGAGGACAAATCTGTGAAATGAGCACATGGAAACTAAAACAGACTACAGTGTAAAACAAGCAAAGACACTTCAGGTTTTTTGCCTTAATCCAGATATTTACCTGCTTGCACAATGTGGTAAATATGTTAGATTTAATGCTTTAAATGTATTTATTGAAATATTTTGATCCAATTCTTTTACATATATCACAAAAAAACAAAAGCATAAAATAAAACTTAAATTTTGAACAATATATTTTCAACACCACTTTTTGTATAATAACTTTAATCCCAACAGCTAAACACCTATAAAAACGATAACTGTAATTTACTCTTTATCAAAATGAAAAACATTTCTACTTGTCGGTCTGCTGTAGTTGGAAGCTGTGAGAGTAATTGGGAGGTTTTACCTTTATAAAACCAAACTTATATGTGTTCATGAATTGGAAATAGTTTGAATTAATCAAATTAAATCAAAATTAGCTTAAAACAAATTAGCTTCTTTATGCACATCAATTTTGCTCTAAAATGAATTCTGAAGGAGACTATGATCCCATCATATTCACATCCCATCAGACTTCTTTCAGGAGACTTTGGACTCCAGGTGTAAACAACATACATTTGTTTCTGCCCTTTGAGTCCTTCTCAAGCAGTTTTTGCAGCAAGTACTTCTCACCTTAGACCCGCACTATACATTTTTATTTATAAATCACGAGGTATGTTATACACAGAGTGTAACCAATGCCCCCTATCTCTGATTATCCATGCATTCCTGATACTATTCCTGATTTTCTTCATTACACCGTTTTGGCATACCAGCTCAGACCTCATTTTGCTTCATCGAACTGATTTAACAAGGTGTTGGAAATATCCCACAGAAATTTTGGTCCAGATGACATGATAGCATCACACTTACTTTAAATTTGTCCACTGCTCATCCATGATGGTTTTCTCTTGTTTCATCACATATCAGATTGGGATCTAGTGAATGTGCACACTAGAGTACAGAGATCTCATTTTCATGTTGAAGAGACTCATTTTAGATTATTTAAGCTTGTGACGTGGTGCGTTATCTTGCTGGAAGCAGCCATCACACACTGTGTACACTGTGGTCATAAAGGAATGGACATGGTCAGCAATAGTAGGTCTACTCACATAGGCTGTTGGGTTTAGATCATGCTCAGCTGATACTGAACAGACTTAAGGTGAGCAAACAAAATATGTCATTAAACACAATTACTAGTTAATAATGTGACAAAATGGTTGTAGTGCAAAAGGTTCCCACTAGAGGACCAAAAACAAGAATTAAATTCTATTCAAAAGGGTTTTGACCAAACCTTTATTTTTATTTTTTAACAAAAAGTGATGCAAAAAGTATCAGAAACTATAGGCGTGGTGCCAAGCGTACGTTCTCCCCAGGTACTCCGGCTTCCTCCCACCATCCAAACATATGCATGTTAGGTTATGTGGTCATTCTAAATTGTCCGTACCACTAAATGTGAGTGTGGCTGTTTGTTTGTCTGCTTGTCCATCTCTGTGTTGCCCTGTGATGGACTGGTGAACTATCCTGCCTCTTGCCCAATGACTGCTGGGATAGACTCCAACTGCTCGCAACCCTGACCTGGATAAAGTATTTAAGAAAATGGATGGAAATTCAAATGCTGGGGCGCACCACTATGAGCAACTGAGTTATTTGTGTATGCTACAAGTTAGCATGAGGAAACTGAGCTATTATCATTTGTTGCTCACAAGGAGGAGGTTACTGAGTGACTTGTACGTGCTTCTAGTTGAGCAGTCGTACATACTGTGAGCCAGCAAATTATATTCTTGTGTTGTGAGCTTATTCTAAACGGAGCTACTTGGTGGTGCGCTGGTTAGTGCCACAGCCTCATAGAAAGAAGGTTGCTGGTTTGATCCACGGCTTGGACAGTGGCCTTTCTGCGTGGAGTTTGCATTTTCTGCCCGTGATAGCTTGGGTACTCCGGCTTCCTCCGCCTGTCCAAAAACATGCATGTTAGGTTGTTCGGTTATTTAAAATTGTCTTTAGGAGTGAATGTCAGTGTGTCTATTGTTTATCTCTTTATGTTACCCGGTGATGGAGTGGCAACCTGTTGGGATAGGCTCCAGCTACCTGCAACCCTGAATTGAATGAAGCCATTTAGAAAATGGATGGTTCGTTTTGTTTTTCCTTCCTTCACACCTCATTACAACGAAGATAATACTGATGATCCACTGCAGCGAAATTGCAGCTTAGTGATAAAACATGAGATGATGCTTTTCACAACAATTACATTATTTAAATAATTAAAAAATGAATATGATATATTTCTTCTAGTGCAGTTAGAATGGCTGTTGCACGATATTGATATTGTTTGGTGTCTTTAGTTAGGTTTGATGTTAGCTAGCAAGCAGTAACAAAGACAAGTCTGTGAATGAGTCAGTGGGGATGAGGAATTGTGATTCACGAGTTGGTAAAGGGAATCTAGTCTGCTAAACTATCCATTCATAATTTGCACAACACTTACAGCCCTGGTCTGCGTCAGAGTGGCATGGTAGGAACAGAAAAACTTGAGTGAGAATGGTTTTACTCCAGGCTTTACCAACGAACACCACAAAGCTCTTCTAGTGACATTACAGCTCCATGTCTGCTTCACAACTGCTAGCTAAAGTGATGTTAGTTAACCCTGAAGCTAGTTACAGCTTCAGTCCAAGAGCTTGGTTAGAAAGCTGAAGAATGAAGGTCTATCAGTTGTTTTAGTCCGTTTTCACAGATGCTGAAAGGCAGAGCACATGGCTAGTAAACCATCAAAGAAATATTGGTCTACAGGAGCAAAATGACCTGACTGAAAGATGATAGAAAATAACTGGCATTTCTTCTTGCTGTGCTGTTGAGCTCATCGAGCACAGAAGCCAACGTATAAACATAGCCAGAGCAGGTTTAATACCACATCTACCTGACCTACTTTCTCATCTACCTAAATGACATTAGAACTCACGTAATGTTAAAAAAAATAATAAAATAAAATGAACAAAAAACGTACTTACATCATGTTTCATGTTTGAACATTTCTCTTTTGAGGTAAAATACATCTTATTTAATCACTGATGACATCAAGATGAAGTAATGATTCATTTTGATCGACCTGACCAGTTGACTTGAAGAATCCCCTAAAATGCCCCTCCATCCTCATATGTAAATGAGGTGATTAAAAGAAAAAGCCACCAGATACAGAAGCTGGAAACAACATAATGAATGAGTCAGAGAAGCTGACCACCCCCACCCTAACACTTGTTCTTAGTGACAGCTGATAGCTTAAAAGCTTATTTTACACACTTTAATGGCATTAACCTTGCCTTTTGACTCATCCAACAAACTTGCACTTAGTTTCACCCATCACTCTTGCTTTAAACCTGTTAAATGTCAACTCAAATACTCTTCACTGTTCCCCCACCATCTCCACATCTCACCTCCTAATTTTCTAAATCAGCTTCACCTGCTGTTTGCTTCCCTTGCTTTGAGCCAGTTGCACCTGACGTCACAGTTTCTTTAATTAACTGGCTATCTCTCTGTCTCTCCGCATACAAACGCTCCGTTCCACTCCAGATTTCCAGTCGCTTACATCCATCTCACCAGGCTGTGGGTGTCAGGCATTGCCCAATGAGTCACCAGCTGTCACCACCCACCTGCATTCACACTCCTATTAGAAGCTGCCATCGTCAGAGTGATAATGATGCTTATGACCTCGGTGGATATGACCTGTGAGGTCACAGAGACTCCACTAAGCTGATTGCTTTGTTCTTACCCTGAAAGGAGGGGTTATATGGAAATATGATGGCGCTATAGTAGGGTTAGGGGTTAGGGAAATTGAAATACTTTATCTGTGATTTGGGTGCTTTTTTTATTGTGTTATAGTTTAGATATTTTTAGGAAGGGTGGAAAATCTTTGAAAGTGAGTTGATTAAACTGATACTTTAAAATCTTTGACCACTAAAATAAGTTAAACCAGGTTGGATGTGGATAAAGCAAATCTTTTTCCTCTGAAAAAACTTAAAGCATCCTTTGTTGTACTTTCCCTCTGAAGGAAGACAGGTGGTTTCTGTTTTTGTTGTATATTTCCCTGCAGAGAAAACAGATGTTTAGTGGTAATGCTGTTTTTAGAACAAGTTTCTAAAGTGGTACTACGTAACTTTAGCAGATCTTTGCTATCAGATCTTTAGCGCACCAAAATGGAGGTTAATTTGGCTTCTCTTCTCTGAGCGCTCTCAAACTAACAAACGTCAGTGAAATATTGACTATTATTTCCTCTAAAAATTGTATCTTCTTCTTTTCCCCCTTCTTCACATCACATTTGTGAAAAAAAATCTTCAGCATAATTTCGCTCTAGGATTTATAAAGTACACTTTCTTATTTCAAGCACTATTTGGACAAATTCCCCGGTGTTCCTTAAACTGATCCAAAATCTTTTAAATCTAGTGTTAACCATTTTATAAGGTGGCTTCCCTGGTCTAACTCAGAAAATGCACTTTCTTCTTTGTAGATAAAACTCTCTTGAAAACCATTTTCTTGTTTTGTAGTAGCATTACGGGAATGAAAATGCTCCTAAAAGTTTATGCAGAGGATCAAAAACTTCAGGACTTCTGTGTGTAAAATAAAACTGCAGATTCAGCAGAAACGCAAATCAGATTAGAAAGGTTATCTACACATTCCTCTAAACAATGTTTAGCATGCTAGAGGGGACTGTTTCCTGTTGGTACTCTTCCTGTCCTCACTGCAAGTGACGCTGAATTTCCTCTATAACAGGAAATCACTTGTATTTTGTCAGGAGGGCGGGGGTGCAGGCAACTTTGGATCAGAGGAGGCATTTCTTTTTTTTCTTTCTTTCTTTGTTTCTTTCTTTGTTTCTTTCTTTCTTTCTGAAAGGAGAAATGCTCTGTTCCTAACTTGACTGAAACTCAGGTGATTGGGACAGCAAAGCTGTCAACTAGATCATGTTTGGAGGCTGCTGTGAGTAGAAGACACTGGTGAGCTTAACAGATTAGATAGTATGTGTTGACTTGTTGCTTCATACGAGATGAGAAAATAATTAATTGATCCGTGAATTAAGTTTTTAGAATAATCTCATTTTGAGCTTCTATGTTTTTACACCCACATTCAGCAGCATGGAGTGAAACATAAGCTTGTCATTGTTGATCTATAATCGGGTAAGACAGTAGTTTCCTGAGACAGATTTGGTTTCTGTGTCACTTCCCCTTTGATTATTAAAGAGTGTTAAAAATAATTTTTGTTTCCAAGCAGTTTGGACCAGAAAGTCTTAGCAGCAGTCACATAGTGCAGCTTATTATTTGCTTCTAGCTATTTTCTTGACAAGTTATTTTCATAATCCTTCCCCTTGTAGTTTGGTTAAAATTCAACATTGTACAATTAATATTCATGCAACATGTCACCCCTGTATAACACACAAACAAGACTAATTCATAGCAGGGAAATGTAGTAGAAACACGTATGTAAACGTAAACTCAGCTACAACGTAATTAAGTGTCCTAGAAGAAAACGTTGCATTGTGTGTTTTTTCTACCTCAGAATGCTGCTGGGCAGTGCTTGGTTTAGAAAAACACTTTGTTATTGCCATCAACTATGTTCTTATCACTGAGCTTTACTGTAATGCGTAATGTTTTACTTGTGTTGACATCTGTACACATTACAGTAATTTTTAAAAAATTACTATATCAACTCTAATCTTTTTTATTTTGTTCTTATTTTCCCATTCAGTTGTGTAACTTTTTGTAAATGAGATAGCATGGCTTATCTCACTCTGAACATTCCCTTTCAAATGGTCTGGATCCTGGGGGGAAGGAAACTGACATGGTACATGGTATCTGAGCCTAACACTGTCTGCCCATGTTTACCCACTAACATCCTGCACAAACAGGCCTGCCGCAGAGTCTTCTGACAACAGTGAATAATCTTGACCAATCTGCTCTTCCATTGCTTTGGCTTCTGCTTCCTCCCAGCAAGCTGGAACCCTGAGCCAAGAGCTCTGCTCGCATCACACAGATATGCAGGACGGGAGGTCTGTGTGCTGCATGGGCACACGGCCCACCTGACTGCTAAGCTAGGTAGAATCTGTGAGGAAGACGATAATAGGGACCGATGTCAGTCAGTGTGTTCATAACAGAACTACCATGCAGTAACAAATGGGATTCCATTTGAGTGAAAATGCTGATGACTGTTACAATTGATCTTGTTTTATAGAATACATACTTTTATGTGTTTCAACCAACTGTCTTTATGTGTTACATCATAAAATGAATGTTTGCTGAACAGAAAAGGGGCCAACAATAACACAAGGAAGTGTGAGTAGCCAAGGAGAAGTCGACAGGGTGTGGTTATACAGTGGTTTAGTCATTTTCTCTTGAAATGGGTTAAATCTTGAAATAGCAAGCAGGTGTTAATTTGATAGAAACACACAGAGGTCCTCTCCCTGAGTTGCCACCTTATTGTGGTGGAGAGGTTTGAGCGTCCCGAAGATCCTAGCGGCTATGTTGTCGGGGGCTGCAAGCCCCTGGTAGGGTCTACCATGGCAAACAGGTGTCTAGAGGAGGGACCAGACTAAGAGCAGCTCGAAGACCCCTATGATGTGGAGCAGAGGAAATAACAACTTTCCCTTGCCTGGACGTGGGTCACCGGGGCCCCCCTCTGGAGCCAGGCCCGGGGGTCGGGCACGACGGCGAGCATCTGGTGGCCGGGCCTTTGCCTGTGGGGCTTGGTCGGGCCAAGAATTACATGGGCCCCACCTCCCGTGGTCTCCCGTGAGACCTGGAGGGGTGTGATTGGCAAGAATGGCCCCCCCGATCTGAACCAGAGTGGTGTTCTGTTGTTGGACTTC
>JBAMHX010000005.1:20723433-20738365 GCA_037177515.1 Pseudomugil tenellus
TATTTATATTACTTTACAGATTATAAGTTTAGGGTTATGAGTTTCATGTTTTGTTACGTCACATATTGATTTGATTTTTTTGCAGCTGCTCCGGTCCCGTGGCTGAAACAACCTGCAGCTGAGCATGAGGCAGGAGCCAGCTAATTGGACTGGACTACCACACGTCCTGGGGGGAGAAAAGGGATTTTGCTTTTGTTAATTGATTAGTTTTTTATGTATTACCCTCTGTGTTTGGGGTTGGGCTTATCTGCCACCCTTTTAAGTGTTACACCTTGTTTCATTCATTAGGGCCGTTTGTCATTTGTTAAGTCAGTCTGAGTTTAGTTGTAATTTTTTTGATTAACGTTCGGTTACTTTGACCTCTTTTATGCCTCCATTTTGACATTTTTTGTAGATAATTTTCGTGTATTACAATAAAAACCCCTTTTTTTCAAGAAAAGCTGTGACTGCCTGGTTTTGCTCACACTCGGTCCTTCACAAACACACACACAGAGACAAACATCAGAAGCTTGTGGATGATGTGCCACTGACTCTTTCCATGATGCAATCCCACCTCAGTGCTGACATGTTTGCTGTTGCATTCAGTCCATCCTGTGCTCACTCAGTGTACAACAAACACAGAGCCAACACTCAGAAATCTGCCTTCATAAAAACAAACTAGGTAAACATCTGGTGAATCAGTTTCAGCAGATGTGACGCAGCAGGTCTGTCACACACGTATTCAAGCCACCTTTTGTGTTGGCTGAGATATTATTCCCCTAATTCATCTTCAGCATCTTTCGTTATTTATTTGTGAAATCTCCCTTTAGACAAAAACAAAAAGTCTTAGTTTGAAAATGAACATACATACAGAATACTTCACTCCTTCCGTGTGGCAGATAGACTATATGACATGACGCTTGCTCATCATCCAAGCAGGCATGTGGCTGCAGACATCACCTACCAATCTGAGTCAACATCTGAGACATCTCCAGGGCAGATGCTCCAGCTGGCTCCGTTCTCTCTGCATCCTGTGTTTTCTGAAGCTAAAAGATGTATCTTATGAGAAACTACACACCTATAGAAAATAAAGGGGACTTTGTGTGATGAGTCTTGTGTTAAGAACCCACATTATCAGGATGATCAGGATGAAGACAGGACTGAACCCAGCGATTTAGCTTTTTTGTCACGTGGTTCTACATATTAAAAATGTGTCTAATTAAGTAATGGAAAAAAAAGTTACATTGATGACTTATTTACAGTAAAAGCATCATGTAGTTACCTTAATGTCACAACAGCAGGAGGAGGTAATTATTGTGAAAACCTGTTAAATGAAGGAGAAAAACCTGCACTTACATCATCGTGTAGTCACCAGAATTGAATTGATCCTGCTGAAATAGCTTACCCAGCCAAAGTAATGCTCTTTTGTTCTCTAAGTGTTACTAAATCTTTCGCTTCTTTAGTTTAACATTATATACTGTTCTACAACTTAGAAATAGTTTTACTGTAAAAAGAAAAGATTTGTGTTTGGCTGCCGGGGGCTGTAAAATACTGTGGAAAAATGTGAATCTGATGGGAAGAAAACAGAAAATGGACTTTTATATGTGATTTTATGTTTTTCTTTTAGCTTTTTAATATTTTATGAAAGTTGTTTACATGTAGGACCTGTGATGGACTGGAAACCTTTCCACGGTGTACCCTTCATCTTGCCTAGTGTTTACTGGGAAGAACTCCTGCTACCTGCACCCCTTCATTGGAAAAAGTGGTACAGATAATGGCTGGATGTTTGCATGTATACCATAAAAATTTGTTTGTAGCCAGTACAGGGACTTGAACCTGGGTACTCCAGCCACATCTCCACCTCCTTAATCAACAGGCTAGCATAGTTTACTTTTGAAATACTTATTTTCAAAATAACATTTTACTCAAATACTTCACAGGAACAGCTTAGTCGGTTAATTACAGGTCTCTCAAATCCAATCTTTAATTCTAACTTTAAGCTACTAAAACAAACCGAACTTTGAACTCATTCACAGGGAGCATTAACTTACACAATTCTGGCCAATGGATTTACATTTAAGCAGTCAAATTAGCCAAAGCACCAGATTTGTGTGAAAACTGGCCCCATTCTAATGTCATGAGAAGCATAGTGCCAGGATTAACTCATTCTTTACTTGAGATATTAATGGCAGTTGTTTCTTTGTTGGCCTGCACGGTGGAAAGTGGTTAGCACTGTAGCCTCACAGCAGGTTTGATCCCCGGCTCGGGCAGTGGCCTATCTGTGTGGAGTTTGAAAGTTCTCCCCGTGTTAGCGTGGATTCTCTCTGGGTTCTCCGGCTTCCTCCCACAATCCAAAGACATGCACCTTGGGGATAGGCTGATTGGAGACTCTAAATTGCCCATAGGAGTGTGTGTGTGTGTGTGTGTGTGGATGGTTGTTTGTCTGTGTGTGTGGCCCTGTGATAGACTGGCGACCTGTCCAAGGTGTACCCCGCCTCTCACCCGTTGTCAGCTGGGATTGGCTCCAGCCCCCCCGTAACCCTGTTTGGGAATAAGCGGTAGAAAATGGATGGAAAATTATTAGGAACAAATTCTTATTTACAGTTGTTACCTGTTTTTTGTGGCTGGGGAATTTATGATGGTTTTATGTTACAGACGTTTATAAGGGTAAAGAAGGTTCTGCTTAGACTGGTGCGTGAGTATGTATCGCTGTGAATTGAGTAATTTTACTTGTAAAAGAAATTTTGGTTTGCTCCAAACAGAAATTTAACAGAAGCAAAAATACATTTTACAGTCATTTAAATGCTCTTCATGACAATCAGTTGTCTGAGTTTCCACATCAAGAGGAAAGTGTTGTGTTTTTTTGTTTGGCGTCACTGTGTCAGGGCAAATATGAAAAACCTCAAAAGCACTTCAAAGAGACTCCATCTGCAGCAGGGCATGACCCATTCAGCCTCATCAGCCGCATGCAGGCAGGAATTTTTCATTCCTGATGTGACCACCGAGCCTGTGTCATCTGAAATGCCTAAAATCATTCCTCTTTTTGTTGTAAGTGTTCAGCTGCATTGTGAGCATCCTGCTAGACCGCATCACGTTCAAAAGACATAGTCACTGACTTCCTGTTCATCCGCAATATTAGTATTGTGGCCTTGCTATTAGAAATGTGCTCCACATATTCCTGCTTCACCAGTTCACTCAGAGGGGAGGAAGAAAGATGCATCAGTGGGATGAAGTCAAGGATACATGAGGAAAGGTCCATCTCTTGGATCTCGGCTATCTTCCTCCAAAAGCTATTGAATCCCCAGAGGCACTGATAGACAAAGCTTGGACGATGAAGAGCAAAATGGTTTTATAATAGTTTTTTAAACTAAAATATGAATATCAGTAAACATTTAAGCTCTTACATAAATACTCCCACTATATTTTAATGGCAGCCTGTCTGGGCGACATCGTGACCAAGTCAGTGCAATGGAAAAGTGTGTGCAGCCAAAATGTGTCAGTGGTTGTTTATGTCAAAGTGTAATGGATGTGTGTGTGATGCAGGACGTGGAAATAACACATCACTCCATCAGCAAAGTGCTACTTTGCAATATTCATCACTAAAGAGATGGTGCTCAGCAAAACAGAGAGGGGGTAGGGGGAGTTCAGAGCGGGAGGGAGGACCTTCACCCACACAAGAACGAGATTCATCCCTGCTGCTCATGCGCCGCGCTGAGAGCCAGAAAGAAACGTAGCAAACACTGTCAGTCATAGAAAACAGTTTGTTTGTCTCATTCTGCTGCTGCATATGTTGCTAAAACATCAGTCCACCCTACACCTCTGCTACTTAACACATGCAATGTTGAATGTTGAGATGTGTGATTTATGTACATGCTTGTTTGGCATTTGAACACTGGGGGGTAAAAAGTCCCAGTAAAAGTTCAATATAAATAAAAAATTCCCAAAAGTTTAATTATATCTGTCAGAAAAGCCTCACTCAGCAAATGAACTGGACAGGTTAACTTGGGTTGAGGAGCAGGACCACATCTCAACCACTCCTCACCTCCCCATTCTGTCATCCCTGATCTAACCCTGTTCTCAGGGTCATTAACATCCCCCATCACCTGCCACTTCCCCATAACTCCCCGTATGATCCACTGAAAGGTAAACATTTCCCTGAGAAACAGCTCAAACTTTTTCCTAGCATGAGATTAAGATAATCATTAACCCCTTAATGCCTAATGTTGCGTATTTGATACAAACCCTTTCTGAGAAATTTTGCATTATTTACAGTAGAAACTATATTCAAAACTCTGTTGAACACCACATGATACTAGTCTCCTGTCAATCGGTGGATACCAGAAAGAAGAAGACTATACATTATAATAGTTTGATCTATCACATGGTCATAAATGGTAAACATGCTACCCCCTCCCAGAAAAATATATCTATTTTTCCATTAAAGGGCTACAAAAAAGAGTTCAGAGTTTAAATATTGGAGTTTTCTGAGCAGTTGTTCTTATTTCTGGCATTAAGGAGTTGAAAAGAAGAAAAGCAAACAACAAAAGATGCACTTTGATTCTTCATATGCAGTTAATTCATCAGTTTTCTTTCTGTTATGTAGGTGAGGTTGCCGTTTTATTAAAATGGTCTTTAAAAGCATTTGAAATGTTATCGGTCATCACACTAATCTCAAAAAGTAACAGCACAACATGCTTACAAGTATTCCTAAAAATAGATTAGTGGTGCTTTAGACCGACGTGTCAGAAATGGATGGATGATCATTTCACTCTTATTGCTATTATTATTATATTCTGCTTATGCTGATGAGTCTGAATTGTCTGCAGAACTGTTGATGATACAAAATGTTTCATTGTGCTGTTTCTGTGGATCGGATTGCAAAATGAAGGGTCCTGTTCTACTATAAAATGAATTGTTTATTTTTATCTAAAAAAAAAGTCTAGTGGGCTGTTGATTCACAGGCATGAATCGTAAACAGCTTCTGTAATCACAGAAACACAGAACCGTCTATCAAAATGTAAGAACAGCTTGCCGTCGATTGAGTCCACCTGTCTCTTTAGGCTTCTCCACCTGCTCAACGGGAAATGTATTTATGGGCATGTAAACGGCTTATAGGAACAGCTGCAATGCTGTCAAGCTTCTCTACATGCACACAAACACAAAATGATGCTTAGATTGCATAAATTCCTTTTTTTCTGTTGACAAAATGTATCCTTCACTTTTTGCACAGTTTATATCCTTATGCTGTCCAAAAAGAAAACAGGAGCCGACAAAAAACTCAATAACGGGTTTAATATTTTGCTCAGGTTCTCCGAGTATGAAACAAAGTTTGTTTCAGTGGCTGTACAGAATGATCTCCCTGACTCCTGCCACCATCATCATGCGTCGAAGCACATTTTCTGCAGAAAGTTAGGAACACAGCTGGTAAACAATCATCAGAAAACACTCAGACATTTCTCTTTTGTCTGACTTCACAGGGTAGAGCCGGCACAATTTCCATGCAGGCTTTTCTCACTGTTTCTACCAGTATGTACGTTGAGGGAGAGACCTACATGTCTGCTGGGTTTCCTCTTCCTGACAGCATGACTGCACCCACAGCAGAGACACAGAGACGGCTTGTTATGATTGGGTGCCCTGGAGCCTGGTTGGGGCATGACGTCGACCAGCCTCCAAACCTGTCTTTCTCCCTGCAAATGCAATTACTCTCACTGTCTGTCACATCGCTATCTTTCTATCTCTCTGTCACACACACACACACCCTGCACACCTACCATTTCCGAATAACAATACACCTCAGGTTTGACTACATGCTGTCAGTCTACACAGAGCTTTGATGCGTAATTCAGTGTGCGCCTGCCTCCCTCATCCTTCCGCAGTGAAGGTCATTTGTAGGGAATTGGTTTCCTGCTCTGATAAGACCGCTGTGATGTCAGCAGCTTAGTCGCCGTGGGGATGGTGACTCATTCGCATCACTGGAGGATCCCCGATACCCCCTCCTTCCCCTGTAACATACAACACACACACTGCCCTGTTAGATATTACCTCTTCTTAAAACCCCGCAGACTCCCACAGCTCTGTCAGTGCAGTAATTGGGTGCACGGGTTTGCTCCCCCACTTGTACAGCAACTACAATATGTAAATGTAATCCAGAGGATGACTCACAGAGGAAGTGAAGAAGCAGACATTCCCTCTAACAAGACATTTCCAGCATGTAGTGATGAAGGAAAGGTGACCTGGACTGAAGTGCAAACAACTGTGATGTGATAAAAAAAAAAAAAAAAAACTCTTCTATGTTCACATACTTTGGCTCTTTAAACCAACATTGCTATTATTTTACAGCAGCCGCAGCTTGTTGGTTTCACCTGGTGACTGGGGTATAATCAGCCACTGACTGAGGGCTGATTTGCACCACAGAGTGACACTAAAAATTAGCATTTGTAATGCAGGAGACGTAGCATGAAGTCTGATGCATCGTATGGATTTAAGCGCCCCACAGACTGAGTCATGACATGTTTTTTTGTTTGTTTTGCTGACAGTTCTGTGTGAGAAGTTAAATAAATGTAAATGTCTTATACTCAGACCGGCTGCAGCAGCTCCGGGGGGGATAGCACTTCAGTGGAAAGCCACCAACTATTCTTGATGACATTTATAGGATGACAACATCACCATCAAAAGCAAAAATGATCATGTGGAGTGCCTGTTAGGTTCAAACCAGGGGCTTGTCTAGAGATTCTTACTACGTTAGTTAATTTTTTATATAATTATATCCCCGGATGTGGAGTGTGGAGGGATTTTGATACTCAGTATATCTGTTTGGGTCCCTGAGTGGACGATCTGTATCGGATTTCACGATTTATGGCTTCCCCACCAGGTGGCGCATTATTCATGAAATTTTTTTATTTTTGGCTATATCTCTGGAACCATCAAATCAAATGCAAATAAAAGGTCATGACCTCAGGATGCATCCTGTCCTGATGTCATACTGGGCTGGTTATAAGTTTTGACACCAGGTGGAGCTTTTTGACTGAACATATGCAGCTTTATATTATTGCATTGTGTCTATTCTAGGTTTGGGGAATAGTTTTCCGATGGCATAGGCCTTGTTTTTCATGTGCTGCCCTTTAAACATGAACTGACTGCACTTTTCGGTTCATCTTTAATATATTTTTGAGAAGCAGTGGAATTGTGATAAGACATCTTTGTCCTTTAGAAATATTATTTCAGTCTTTCTTTGATGGAAGATCGTACACCTATACATCTGGCTTTAGCAGTCACAAAAAGTCAATCGACTCCTGCAAACATTTATTTTCTGATGACACAGAAAAGATGGGTGAATGTTACATTTTTATCTGTATAGATTGATGGTTTTCAATGCAAGATGGCGTTGGTGGCCCTATATTTTGTAATATTTCTAGCAAACACAAATTAATAGTTCTAATTATAGTGTGACAAATCTTCACACCCACTCCCTTTTAATGTTTTCAATCACAGCTGCTTTTTCTCGTTGATTTCCAGTTTTTTGAGTCATGAGTCAGTCACGTTATGGTTTAAAGTGTGTTTGTGCAGCCTAGTGGTGCAACACAACATTACGGCTTACAGATGTACTTGCTGTTCTTTAGAACTTACAGGCATCCCAGTTTTATTCAATTACTTTCTAAAAGCACATTCATCAGCAAAAAAAAAAAAAAAAAAAAAAACAACTTATGCAGACATGTTATTACTCTGCTGAGAGATTTCTCCTGCAGGAGCATCTCAATCAGAAGAGGAGACAAAACCTTCAATGTGTCTTCTGAGAAAGTTAGGGGTTAACTTACTCTTTTATTCGGGACTTTGTCATGGTTGAAGACTGCTGACCCAAGAGTTTCTATGCTGTATTCATGCTGTATTCATCCCTTTTGAAGGGAGGGCATTACCAGCTTTTCTCTAACCATTTATTCCAATAACATGTAACTTAATTCAATATGACTACATATTAAAATAATTCTGATATGAATTTTTTTTTCATTTTAAATGTAATTGACCTTGAAACATGCATGACAAGGTCGAGTCTGCTGTCAGTGGTGCATTTGAAAGGATCTGCTGCCCTCTAGTGGTAAAAGCTGCTGTGTAACACAGAGGTCTGGGTTTGGAAGATGCTGTATTTTATTCATGTTGCTTTTTCTGAAAACATTGATAGTTTTTTTTATTAAATATAGAAAAATGATTTTTTATTATGGACTGGGAGTAACCAGTTGGGAATCCCGGGTGAAGAGTTTGCTCTCCATTCCCCTCTCCTCTACTGTCACTTGAAATCATAAACCCAGTACATAATGTGGCAGGCACTGGGGTTGCCTGACACCAGGGTGGGAAACTTCTGGGGTGTTGGGGGATGGAGTTGGGTGGTTGTGAGAGTTAGGAGTGGGTGGAGGGGTCTAGATTGGTGGGTTCAGGCTTGGGCGGTAAAGAAAGAGTTTGGGGGTGGTGGAGGGATGTCCGGTGGAAGGGAGGGGCGGCTGCTAATGGTAGGGGACCTGTGGACATGTCCTCGTCCATTGTACACCTAGTCTTAGTATTGGGGCTGAGCTGAGGTGATTTTATTCGGGGTGGTCTGGTCCCATCACGCTCCTGGACAGAGGAATACCAGGAAGGTGGTTCTTCTACCTGCAGAGCAAAGGCTCTCCCTGAAGTCTGTACTTCAGTGCTCAGTGCCCGCCAGACCTGCTGGTCATTACGCTGTGCTGCTTGGCACTCCTAAGAGTTTATGCATCAAGGGCAGCCATGTTTACAACAATCCTCTTTTGGTAGAGCAAATCCATGCGGCACAATTTCACACAAAGCCATTCTGAAATGATGCTGGACAGGATAGGGTTAAGATAATAATAATTCATCTGACGTGGTGCTAAAGCAAAGCACAGGTGAAATGTGATACCTGGAGCTGGAATTAAAGCCCGGGATGTTGCAGGACATAACTCCAGGAACAAATGCCAGTTTACTATTAAAACAAGGCAGAAGCTGAAAGTTTAAAGTTAGAAACTTTGTCTTGAAAAAAAACATACATATGATGTACAACTGTCATGAATGCAGACAAGTTTCCGGAAGAATACTTCCTGCAAGAGTCTAAAAGATTTAGAAACTGATTGATAATTGAAGGTGAATTATTTTCACCAATTACTGAGGAAATATATAAATACTGCTGAGTATTATTCATATCTGTGCAAAATACACAAAGAAGGATAAAAGGTGCATGCACATGAATAATTTTGACTGTTTCATTATTGTGTTTTTGCAGATAATAATGAAAGCAACCCATCAATAGAAACTAGTGACAAGTTTTGTCAACTAGGAGGCAGCCTTTTGCTGAGTTTGTTGCTGATTAAAGGAATTTTCACACAATTTGGTTTTAATTCAAAGCTTTTGAGACAACATTTTGTATCTCAGGAGCTCCAATAAGCACATTTTGTCTTTAAGAAAAAGACAACTAACATGCCCTGATCATGGACAGTATTAACAGCAAATGATCACATTTAGATTTGCTTAGTTTTCTATTCAGTATGGACAACAGTAACTTTTTTCACTTTTAATCTTAAATCAATCTGTACATTTAAACATAAAATAACTTATGTTCAATTGTGTTTTTTTCATCTTTAGATATCAGAAACCCAGCACAGACACAGCGTTTCCAAGTATCATATCTGGAACAACTGATGTGTAGCTGCAATCAAACCCAGATTGTGTGAAGTCACAGTGAGTTCCTCCTGACATGCAACCATTTCCACAACCAAACGTCCTCTGCAGTGTAACAGACTGCTCTTACACGTCTGGACAGACAGACCTTCTAAATTTTATCCTCACAAACTGACCTTTTAAGAAGAATAACAAGTGCACATGTGGTCTGTTAGTGTTAAAAAGATGCACAAGCACTTTGTGTGATCTTCACAGCATGTTTGGATTTCTGGGAGTTGTCTCAACGCAATGTGCAGAAATGCTCAAACAAGTAACACCTGATGACAAAGACAATCATACTGTGACTGCGTGGTGGTGTCGTAGCCTTTTCACAGCAAAAATCTTAGTTGGGGATCTACATGGAGTTGGGATGTTTTCCCTCCGCATATGTTTCACTCCCACAATGCAAAAACAAACATGTTAACTGGTGAATATTGTTGTTTGTCTTTGTGATGGACAAGCAACCCACCCAGCATCTACCACACCTTTTGCCTAATGGCAGCTGAGAAAGGTTCCAGCCCCTCCTTGTATGAACCTAAACTGGATAATGTGTTTACTTATGTTTTTTTTTTTTTTTTTTTTACATATTTGATGTGAATTTTCAGTCTCCAAAAGAGAATGAGAAGCCAGAGTAAAAGGATTTTTTTTTATTGTGTGTGTGTCCTTGTGTGTTAAGTTCTTTTGAGCAGACGGACATCCGAGTGCTCTTAGCTTCGTGAATCAAAAGGTCGTAGGATGGGATACAATCTAAGCTAAAAGCTTCTCGGTATGAGTCCTTTTCTGAGTCCTCAGAAAAGCACTTTTCCACCATCTAAAACTCACATCCCAGCGATAGAATAGTGGTTCATGTGGACATATTGCAGTCACTTCTGCATCTGATAGTCGTTTCTGTCCCTGATGCTGTTGCAGATCGGGGAGCCTGTTGCAACTAAGACTTGCTGTTGTGATAAGGTTTTAAATACTGAACAAACCCCCCCCCCTGATACTCCTGTTCTGTGCTGCTCTTAACTTTGCCTCCAGTAAAGACTTGTGTCTGATTCAGCAGACTCAGAGCTCTGAAAGGAGCAAGTGAAGGCACATCCTAAACAGCAGCTTCACTTTCATCTAAAGATGTAGTAATATGAACTTGTGACTTCTTCTCTCTGGTTTCATTCTTCCATCAGCTCTGAAAATTCATGCAATGCTGATATTTTGAGTTCTGCATTCACCTTTATTTAGGTCTAAAATGAGAACCACAGCATTATATCTAATTGATCCTATTTATTCCCTTTTGCTGCTGATCTTCACACCCATAAGATTTTCCCTTAGGACAACAGAAAGTCTGAAAATGTAAAGAAACTGTTGGTTTAATATTAATGCCCTCTACTGCTTGTGTTGTTCTTATTCTCAGATGTAAGTCGCTGTGGAGAAAAGCGTCTGCTAAATGACTGTAATGTAATGTAATGTGTGGCAATAGGTGAGCAAACAGACCAGCGTAATAATAAAAATAAAAAGCAAAAACCTGTTTTTTTCCCCATAATGTTTCACAGTCAACCTTTATTCTTTGCAGTCAGCGTGAGCCATCGCTCTACAGTACATTCAGAATGGAGACAATGCATAAACAACCCGCTTCAGTCCTTCACGTTTCAAAATCTTGGTGTTTTTATTATAAGTATTGAATCTTCAACTTACAGGCTAGCATCACCACCATCGGAGAGCTTTTTTTTTCCTTTTATACAAAGGATGGCCACAGGTTGAGAACAACAGGAAGGGCCCTACTGCACACAGGACTAGCTTACTGAATTAGGCTGACCCATCTTCATAGACCCATTTGCTCAAATCAGCATGCTGGGGCGCAGTTTGCAGGCAACACTGCAACATTCACCTCATCAGGTTTCTTCACTTCTGGCTAAGCTGCAAAACAAGAACTCGACCCAAATCAAAAGTCTAAACTTTAAACAGAATATATATCTATCTCTGTGGGTACCAGCTTATGAGTCTGCAGCATGGCCAGAAACGTTCAGACCTTCCAGTCAACTGATCCAGGACCAGTCCTGATTAAACTCGCATTGCAGCTTTGCAGCTGCAAACTGAACAGATTTGTCATTTTATAATTAACATTCCTCATAAGTCTTATATTCACTGCACGGCAGTCTGAAAAGGTCTGCACAGACTGGTCCTGGATCAGGATCCTTTCTAAAGCTCAGCCTTAGTAAGAAAATGAAAATACACACATACTGTACACACTCGCATGAGAAAGGAGAGACCTGCTTCATTCAGTCAAACCAGCTCTGAAAAAGTTTGTGTCAACTCATTTCTGAACCCCATCAGAGTACAGAGAGATTACAAAGACTCCTATTTGTCCCAGTGCAGGAAAAACATGTCACAGGTTAAAACTGGAAAGCATCCGATTCAGGTCTGAACAGGAGAGTGAAATACATCTGTTGTCAAACATGGGACCCTTCTCTTGTCAGCAGTGCACGTTCAAAAAACCAAAGCATGAAGAAAAGAAACAAAGCAACAATAAGATGAAGGTTAATAACTTAAACGGGGCAGAATAAATGTAAACT
The DNA here is from genome assembly GCA_037177515.1 of Pseudomugil tenellus. Taxonomy (NCBI): domain Eukaryota; kingdom Metazoa; phylum Chordata; class Actinopteri; order Atheriniformes; family Pseudomugilidae; genus Pseudomugil; species Pseudomugil tenellus. Next base: position 20,735,664 of record JBAMHX010000005.1, read on the forward strand.
GTCCCTCAGAGAGAGAGAGAGAGAGAGAGAGAGAGAGAGAGAGAGAGAGAGAGAGAGAGAGAGAGAGAGAGAGAGAGAGAGAGAGTTAGAGAGATGACACTGAGGTGTTCTGAGGTGTTTTTGGCATTTTTTTTTAAATATTCAAGCACCAGAAGCGGTGACTTCCTGATTCATTGCCAAAGCCCAACAACCTCTTCAGGTCTCTGCAAAGAGCTTACAAGTCAAACTCTACACCTTAGTGATGTCCTTCAGAGAAACCAAAGGTTTGTTCTGTTGTGTTTAGATTTTCTTTAAATCCTCAATCAGAGGCCTTTTAAAATGTAAGACACATTTTGCCAACTAAAACACAAGTCTAATAGAGACTACAGTCCTCCTGACAGAGGAAAGTGGAGTTTTAGACCCCTTTATATTAGGTAGTAGCTGGCTCAGTATTTGCCAGTCAAGTCTTTGCTTTTAGTGAGTCTTGAGCAGAGCCACCCCCCATCCCAACAAGATGGAGAACCTCAAAAGCAGGCAGCGCTTGTTTCAGATCTGGGGGCAGTCAGCTCTGCACAAGGCTGGTGACTCTAAACAGGCGGGGCTCAGCACTAGGAGCAGCTTAGGGGCCAATTACATTTCAAGTGTCCATTGAACAAAACATCAGAAAATGCAAACTAAATGGCTACAATATTTGTTTCAAATCCCTTCCCACCCTCCCCTGTGAAGAAAATAAAACACAATACCCCGTAAAATGTACAATTCATAAAATAAGGAATGAGGAATATGCATCAGAAATAGGAGTAAAATAAGATAAAACCAAAATAAGTTAACTTTTTTCCATTTACTGTGCTCTTTTAAGGGATGGAGAAATAAATATTTAAAATGGTGGGTTTTTTCTGTCCTTTCACACACAAATGAATGGATAACAACCAGTCATGAAAATGGAAATACAAATAAAGAAAACAGTGGTTGAAGTGCATTTCTTAATGTTGTGGAGATGGAAATCTTTGACATCACACAACCCGTTTTCTTCTCGCCACTCTTCATTACTACCTGACCACCAGTGGAATGACTCATGCAGCATTTAACCCCCCCGGGGGGGTGGAGGAGGGGGGTGGGAGGATGTCTAATAAATAAAAACAGTGCCAAAGTAAATCTACGTCCTCCAACAAGAGTTTTACTGGAAGGGAAGTTGCTCTGTTGTTTGATTGAATGGGTTAAGAAATGGTGCGTTCAATGTCACCCGGAAAAAAAACACATTTCCCCAGAAAATTGAATTTAAAATGCACAATAAAACACAAGTCAACCAGAAACAGAGGCAATACTTCGTTCTAAGCACAAGCTCTATCTTTAACAAACTTTAAAGATACGTTTTTATAAAACTATTTGTACGTACAAAAAAAACCTAAACAAATTTAAACTTGCTTTTTGTTTTGGACGGTCACACGAGTCTTAAAAACATGAGAGAAAAATGAACAGGAAGGAGTTCAAACTAAGACAAAACCAACTAGGAGTTATTGCTTGTTACTGCTGGATAAAGGATGGTTTTTTATTCCAAGTTTGTAGCTGTTTGGACCTTTTCTCCTTGTAGCTGCTGCTGTCATTTTGTGTGGTTTACTTGCTTTGTGCCTTTTCTACAGACAGCTCTAAAGTAGGCAAGTGCAGGATGGCTTGTTGTAGCTGTTTATCGGTTGGGGGAGGGGGGGCAAACAAAACACAAACAAAGTAACAATTTCCACTCTGAAAATGCACAAAGAACCCACATTCGACAGGAATCCTTTTTTTTTGTTTTGTTTTTTAAACTTTTTAGTTTGCTTTTCATTTGTTCCTCTTCTCTCGTGGCCATTTTGCTTCACGTCTGGTTGAGGACAAGAATGGCCGACAGCTTTTGTTTGCTTTAAAAGCTCAGCAGTGATGGATCCGACTGATCTGCTTCCCCGTTGGTTGGTTTGTTTCACAATAGCACCAATTCATGAGTTCGATTTTCTGCGGTGTCCTGCACAGGTCATGAACAAACAAGACGGGGATCAGACTCGGGGGCTGGAAAGATTTAGGACCCGAGCTACAGCTGTGTTGATATACCAGAGATGACCCGTGGGGCTGATCGGGGCCCGAGGGCAGAATGTTTACGTGAGATTTATCAGGATCAACTCAACACACACCTACAATAGTGATAACCAAGGAAGTGTGAAATACTTCAATATTATAACAATTTAAGTGCATTTTGAGTTCAATTGGGGGTCGTCGATCTTTTAAAAATTAATTTAATGGTTCATAGAGATAACCGAAGTAAAACCAATTACTCATTTTTGGTGTGGGTTTAAAAATCAAGTTGATGTGTTTATATAAAGTGTCTGATCTCCCTTTAAAATAAGCTTCAAACCAATTTGCAGTCTCACATCAGTGTGTCTGAGTCCCGTGAACCGGTGTCGGTCCGGGCGGCTCAAAGTTCAGAGGCAAGGAGGACCCTCAGTAGAGCGCCTCCAACAGTAGCTTACACAGCTTGGCTGGAGGAGATGGACAGAAACTAAAAGGCTCATATCAGGGAAAAGAAGGGAGGGTGAGGTGGTGGGAATGCCCAATAGCTGGGGGGGGGGGGGGCGTGCCGGTTGATGAAGGTGGTGGACAAACAGAGGGGAGGGCAGGAGGGTTTGGCAGGGGTGGTTGGTGGTCGTTTGTGAAGCAGGGTTCCAGGAGGAAAAGACAAGTTTGACACTGCAGGA
>JBAMHX010000005.1:20746159-20766482 GCA_037177515.1 Pseudomugil tenellus
CCCCCCCCCCCCCCCCCCCCCCCCCCCCCCCCCCCCCCCCCCCCCCCCCCCCCCCCCCCCCCCCCCCCACCACCACAACTATACCAAATGTATGCTGTCATTTCTGAAATGCCATCTCACTTGCCACTGAAATGCATCAAACTGCTTTCAGTGTGATTGAAGCAGCGATTTTTGCCCTTTGAAGCTCTCCCTGCTGGTATGGAGGAGCTGCCCACCATAACTCTTACAGAACCTACGCACATCCTATGCACAACAGCTCAGCACTCACCTCCCATTGTTCCTGCGTCATCCATGCACACAATGCAGAGTACACAGGCCTTTAGAGTGGTACTGAAAGGTGCATACGCACACACACAAATGGCCACGTGCATTCTGAATATTGTGAAATACACAACGATGTGATATGAAACAAATGAACAAAGCTGTTATTCTCACATCACCCAAATGACAAAAGAGATGATGTACAAGAAAAATGTATCATGGATATCATAAACAGCAGTCAGAAAAGCAACACAAGCGGCTTTTGTATTTTCATATAAAATGAGACATTTTTCTCACCAGTAAAGCCCTGATACCCTGTTATGGTAATCTTCTCTTTGACAGTTCTTAGTAATTGGCAAAAATGAAAGGAAATTAAAAAAAAAACACCTAAATATGAGAAGCGATGCAAATAAACATACATATATGTATATATAGAGAGGGTTGCCCTAGATTCAGAACTTGTGAATACATAAATAATTGATCCCCTCTCAAGCCATCCAAGATGTCTGACATAATTACTAGACATGCTTTTAAAAGACGGGGTCAGATTTCCAGCCCTGATACCAGTCAATATGCTTCTCTTTGACAAATCCCCCACTCTCCAAAACCCTTTTAACACACACATACACACACTTTGACCTACTTGTAATGCATGTCAAGCCTGGAAATGTGACCCTTTACCCAGTTATTAAAGATAATCACATATAATCAATGACTGACTTGGAAATAAATCTCTTAAATTGACATAAGAAAGTAAATTAATATATCATTACATGGATCTTATCAAAGAGGGGTGTAAAAAGTGTCATTTTTGCAGGAAATGTAGGTCTTCTCTGCCTTACTTCATCTGAAGAAGTCGCACATTAAGATTCACAGTGAGGTCACAGATTACTGAAGTGATCATGCAATGTAAAGTCTCACTTAAAGCACAGTAAGTCCTGTCTGCTGGGCTCTACATCAAATCGACAACTAATTACCTCACTGTATAGAGAGGGAAGGGCAATTTAATCAATTTGAAAATGTGGTACTTAAAGGATTTTTTCCCTTTCAGTGCATTAAGAATTATTTTTATTTTCCAATAGCCATACCCATAATTCACCATTAAATACGGCTTCCCCTTCCAGTTTATACCTAGTGAGCATGTGGAGGATTGGATCGAAGATGCAGAAGACAACATGTAATATAGATAGAGAGGGGCAGGACTAATGCCACTCGCTAACACATACATTCATCCCCCATGATGCTCTGCTCAGACTGTGGCAAATGAACAGATTGCAGCAGGGCCAGATTATGATACTCCCACTTGTTTTTTTTTAAAACAAGTCTGGTTAAACTTTCAATCAAATTCATGTCAATAAATGTTGCATTTGCTTTACTAGGTCTGTGCAGACCCAAATGGGGAGGTCTGTCTTTTATCTGATAGCGATGCCTCGTCTAGGTTTCTGGTTTATATCTCGTTCGCTTGATGTGGTAGTGCTATACCTTCCTCCCCCTCTATGCTCTTTCATATGCCTCCTGTAAGGTCACATGTTTACCCACACAGAAATTGGCCCCTGACTGCATAGATTAATCTTTCTCCGTAAGTGAAGCCACAACTCACTCAGTTAGCTGATGGAAAAGTCATCAAAGAGGCACCAGGCCGGCTGCAAAACTGGATCCCTTCTTATATGTTTCTGCCAATTACAGCTTTATTATCCTAGTTATAAATAGCAAGTAGATGAAATGAAAAATGTAGAAGGAGCCAAACGTTGACATCACTATCAGAAAGTCATTATTCTTGGTTTACTTTTATGCAGAAAAATTTTAATATGTTATAACTTGATTGGCTGGCTTAAGCACTGGTCCATAATTGTTATGTGACATAACTAGAGGACTGTAAATAACTACTAAAACCTATGTATCATTCACATTTAAAAAGCTCAACAATCCTTTTTATCAGGACATTGATAACTAAGACTAATGTGGCAAGTTTTATTTCACCCATATTTCTACATTTCACACACAAGATTAAAGTGGTCTTTAGGATGAACTGGTCTTTAACAGCTAATGGTTAGTTTGCTTGTGGCTTTTTTCCGACTCCTTCATTCACTCTGTGAAACAGACAGATGGGGTAGATGTAGAGAAAATCAGAGTGAGATAGCGAGGGTGAGACATATAGAGTGGGGGAGGAATGACAGTATTCGTTCTGTGTAATCTGCCCAGAAACTAGCCACGGGCACAAACGCAATCCATCAGGAAGTTACACTGGTTTTAGGAACAGCAAATGACAAAAAAACTGTGCTGTTTACCCCATAGTTTCCATCGTTTATCACAACATAAATGCTACATGTCACACGATAACAAATATGTGTCTTCAGTTACCTATGAGTGCCTTTACCCAGTATCGTATGCTTTTTCTTAACTATTTCCCAGTAAAAGCATCGGAATGTCCACCAAGCGGCTTCACGTAGGAGAAGATGGTGATTACTTGTTTTTGAGCTGGCATTAAGTACAGAACATCTCCATGAGGCAAGACAAAACTTTAATGTCATTCAACAACTACAGTTTTGCCTCTGCTGCTCATCCGAGCAGAAAAAGAAAACATTCAAGGATGGATGTTCTCCAGGTGCCCCACATCCTGATGCTTGCATCATCTGTACATTTTACGGTACTCCCTAAACTGATAGCCCTATCCTAAATTTGATGAAAAGGAATAAGAAAAAAAACAGTATTTGATTTAAAAAAAACCAATTATTAAACAAGTCTTGGAAATTTATGGGAATGGTGCTGTATATGGATGAATGGTCTGGTTGGAGAATGCACCAGTAAAAAAAAGGAATGCTGAGATAAAAATCCACTGGTGACAGGAAATATATAAAATATTTTTTTTTTACATTTAGGACAGTTGTGACCTCAATCCCAAAAAGAGAGATTCAATGTGCAATTTTCCAGCAGGCAGTAAGCTCACAGTAAAAATTCATTTGGACTCGTAGTTAAAACCACACCAGAAAGCAAAAGCAATAAAAAGCAAATGAGAGTTCAAAAATCAATGTGAATCTGCACAACCTCGACAAAACCCATCCCAAAGGCCACCGGTAGTAAATAAAGTGCAACACAGTTAATTACTACGTAAAACAACGCTTCTGTCACATGAAACCCGCTGAAGCCATGTTTCTGACACATGTCTACAATGTGGAGGAGGAGTGGGACAGTCCAAGCGGAGATAAAAAACCTACAGACAGAAAATAAAAGATGAAAGAATATTGCTGCGATTTGCCCTCCGCAGGCACGACTGATACAAAAACGTGTTCACACAGAAACACACATGTGCGGAGTTAGTCGGAGTTGAAAGGGGGTGGGGGGGGGGGGGGGTGCGTTCTCTGCTGAGAGACTCTGGGGCTGAAACTCATCACTAACGCACGGATTAGTTCACCATGCACGCTGACTTTTAATCTGCTCCACTGACAAAGGTTGGAATAAAGAGCTGAAGAAAGCCGGAGAGACAGAGCAACGGAGTAAACGACGGGGACGGCAACAGAAACTGAGCCAGAACAAATAAGAAACAGGGGGTGGGGGGGGGGTTACAAAAGAAGAGATGGGGAACGTGCTTTTATGCTCACAATCACTCCTCGTCTAAAAGTGGGACAAATAATGGGATCAATTTATTTGTCTGTAGCAAATCCCATTCATGATACATTTTATATGGCTGGATTATCTGCTCAGAACAAAGCACCCCCATCCCACACACACACATATCTATTTGTCCAGCTCATGTTGGGGCATCACCTTTAATGATGTATTTGCAACTGCTTACATCTGCTGTAACCTACACAACATGGCCGGTCTGTCCTAAACCCGTACTTCCCCCTCTAACCTTCTGGGGGTGGACGGGTGATGGCAGAAGCTTTGGATTAAAACTCCGATGTGGCCTTGCTCCAAAAGTCAGCCTAGTTTAAAACCAGGGAGATCCAGCCAGATGTTGGCTCTGCGGGCAGGTTGGAGGATGGGGTGTGTGTAAGTTAGGGGGTTGTCCTGTCAGCATATAACCTTTTTACAGTTCATGTGTTTAATAAGTCCAGATGGTGGGGGTAGGGCTATAACACAGATATTCTACAATAATCTTCAATGTGCACATGCAACTGTGTCTGAACAGATGCAGACACACGATCAAAGAAAATGAAATCACCAGGTCACTTATCACCATTGGTGGCAGGTAGTTTTAGTGGGTACTGCACCTCAGTTAGCATTTAAATGTCAAATAATGACATTCAGTTAAACGCTTTGATGATGATGAGAAAGTATGTGAGGTAGCTGTGGCGGTAGAAAGGGGTGGAGACTTCTCTCGCCTGCTGCTTCGGCTAACTGATCTCATTGGCGAAAAGAATACCTCTCTGATTGGTCAAAATGCAGTGGTGTTTCCTCTTTGTGTACAGAACATCTGTGTGGGGATGGTTACCGAGGCAGACCTAAGGTGACCTTTCCTTTTACTCTGTCCTCTACCATTTGACACCAAGCCAGTAGGGATGTCAGGAAATGCAAGATTTTTACAGGTGTGCACTCCTACTAAAGCACCTACAACGTGCTTTGTCAGCACATTTTTTCAGCCTCGCCTTTGATAAAGCTTTTAATGCAGAAATTATGCAAATAAAAAAAGGAGTTGCTGATTCAGTCAAACAAAAAAGGAATGGTTTCGTTATAGGCCTTTACTCCTTACATAGTAACATTCTTATTTAGACTACCAAAAAAAATGCTCTACCCTGTGAAGCAGCTGCAAGAGGATAAGTCTATTCTAATGAGAAAGTCAGCACAAATATTTAACTCATTCTTACCTTCTTTTATCCTCCAACATCACCTCGCTTTGTTTTCACTTCTTAGTAAAGCCCTACTGACACAATTTCTTTGATTACAAGTTTAACACGTGTCCTATTTACTTTGATGGGTTAGTTTGTTAATGGCAAAGGATACAGTATGAAAGACATTGTAAAAGTGTCAAATTACAAAATGATTGCACGGCAAGAAAGCTAGAAACTGAGAAGGAACCTTCTGCTTTAAGATATAGCAAAAAAAAAGGGTAAGATTAACATATTATGATATAGTTGTCTGGATTGATTGTACGTGAACTGAGCACACTGCATTTATAAAAACCTTTAGAAACCAGAGCATGACAACCTTATGCAGGGGAACTCCAACACCAGTAGGGATAAAAGGCAGCTACAAGCACAATCTAACTGAGGTGGGAGGTGTCAATATCCTACCCTGATACTGGCTCATCCCTCATTGTGGTAATTACAGAGCGGAAACACTCAGTACGCAAATTGGGAGCACAGATCAGGCTTGCGTGTAGCTCAAGGCTTCCATTCGCCAGGTGTGTTTGACCAATCCCTCTGGTCATAACATTACCCTGTCAATTACTTCCATGCCTCTGAGAACATTGCTAGCTAAGCCAAGCCATTAACAACAAGCACTGTGTAGGCTCGATGAGGGGAACTGAAATGCTCCAGCACGTGCACATGCTCTAGCTGGACTCACCAGACCAAAGATCAAGTCCCTTAAGCTGCTTTTATGTGCCAAGAAAAGCTTATAAGTTGTCACGTTGGTCAGAACAAATGGTTCCAGTTTTAGGCCCTGCAGCAGAGCCAGAGAATAGGCTGCACTCCCTGAGCAGGCAACAGAAGAACTGGAGAAGCAGATTTGCTTTCTTCAACAAGCATCAGCACAAGCAGGAAACGTAAGCCAAGCTTATTCATGTTTAACTGCTTAACCGAGCACTAGGCTGAAAGGACACTTCTGAGTTTCTGCTCCACTGGCTACAGAGAATAAATACGCGAAAAGTTTTCAAATTCAACTAATAAATATGCCACTTAAAGCTTGGTGTTGGAACCCAGTTTTAAAGCCTGACTTAAGAACAACTTGGCAGAAAAGTCAGATTTAGAAAATATGAATTCACCTTTTAACAAAATTTGAAAAACATTTTTTTTAGTATTTTTACTATTTATTACCATGTGATAGGTCAAAATAAAATATAGGGTAATCTTCTGCTATCTGGTGTTCATCCGGGGGCAGGAGACCAGTGTCATATGCTGTACAACTGGGTTTTGAATATAGCTTCTATCACAAATTGATGCAAAATTTTCAGAAACTGTATGTGTCAAATATGATATGTTAGGCTTTAAAGAGTTCCTTTCAAACTAGATTCTTCCAGTCACATTTTTATTTGGGGAGGATCACTGAAAAGAAACTACCTGATGGGATACTGGGAAAAAATACTATTCTAATCACTTCAATCCCATTTGTATTAGTTTCACTGGAGCATCGCGTGCTTTAATCTTTCCCTTTAATTGCCACTTAAACTTAACATCTCTCAAACAAAAGCTTTCTAATATTAAAAGAGCCGCATAACAAATATTTAACTAATTTTCTAAATGTAAAAGCACCAAATCAGGCAATAATGCTAAAACAAACATATCGATACTCCTACATGCCATTAAAGCAGGACTACCCGGGTCGAGTCAGCCTTTTTAATATTCCACATTCAAACAATGAAATGTGTTTAACCCGCGCTGTTTGTTCAGCTCCACCTGCAGAATCAAGCAGATGATAATATTACATCTACTTTCTAGTTATAACTTGCGGTAATAATTGCAATAATACTAGTAGCAGTAACAAGCATTAAAAGGAAAAAGTAGTAGATAAGGAACAAAAATGAAAAGGTTCTTGCAGATTTAATTAAAAGGTTGTATTGATTATTCATAAACATAGTCAAGCAGCAACAAGCATGCACAGACTAAACGCTGAGCATCACTGTTATTACCACACATTTCTACTTAGCATGCAAAATCCACAACAACAGTTTGGGAATTTATTATAAACATGTTCACAAGAAAATGACTAAAAGGCAGGAGGGTATGAGATCAAAGCCGTGGAGATGTAGGCCGTCAAACCCTTTTCCTGTTAAATCCTACTAAGCCAGTGTAATTTAGCAGCGACATGTGGAAGTTAAATATCACTGTTAGGAAGTACAAGATCAAAGCAGCAGAGCCACCACTTTATCTGGTCCCATGCAGAGGCTAAGTATCTGGAGTTTCTTATTTTTCTTCCTCATTTCAGCTCCTCATCCTGCTTCCGAGGTCTCCGCTGTCACAACAAGGCTACATGTTGCAGGAGGTTATCAAGATCTTTGCTAGCTAGGCAAGCCCAAACACCTCACTGGCTGGTTATTATAGAAAAACATTTTAATCTATTCTGTTAAAAAGAAAAAAAAATCCCAAAAACAAAAATAAATGACTGCTGCTGTTTTACAATCACCATACAGGCCTCATACACTATGAGCATATGTATAACTCACAGTACGGCAAAGGAATTGGATTAACTGCAGAGAAAACAGGGGGGTTATAAATGATTCTGACTTTAAATGTAGTTCTTACAAGATGAATTACCATGTATATTTAGACAACCTTTCTTTGTGAAATCTTCATCACTTTCCAACATCATGCTTCTTGTATCAAGCTGAAGAAGTCAACAGTGAAAACGCATGGTAGGTATGTGTATGTGGATCAGTGAGTGGTATGGCTCAGTCTGTTCATGGCGCTCTCTGCTAAGCTGTAGCCACATTTTGCAGAACTCAGTGGGTCGAAATACAAACAAATGATATAAAATCCCAAACTAACATTGTTTAATGCTTAAGTAGACAAACCTTTGAAGTTCCACTGTACATTTTGCAAAGTAATTAACACTTTGAAATTAATTTTAATCTAATGGTTAAAAACCTCTGCAGTAGCTTTCCTTGAGTTTATGCCATCACGCTAAACCAGTACCAGCGCTCCTGTCTGTGGTAATATTCCATCAATGGCCACAGTAAGAGCCCATACAACAACTCTTATGGAATGGATCCACAAACATAGTTTTCATCATTTTAGGAACACACAAATGAGCTGGTACCTTTTTTTTCCCTGACATGTATCTGTGTGGGTGGAAGGCTGAAAAATGCAACCCTGCATTTGAGCCGCAATCTGCTGAGGCCAGTCAGCCGAACGGCTGGCCTTGGCTGGCTACGCATATGAGCACCAAGATGACACAACAACTCTAGTCTATATTTAACTCTCTGGATCTCCTTCCAATGTTCCCATCCTTTCAGAGGAGGCTGCCAGGGAGCATGGTGAGAAAAGCAGGCTGAAGTGACATGTAATTACTCTGAATTGATTCAGCCTCCTACATCACATCATTGTACCCACACATTTTGTGATAATGAAATGGAAAGCCAGCTTTTTTATTTTATTAATCATAAATCCTTTAAATAAGCCATTCTTACTCAGGGCTTCAGAAGAAATCCTTCATAGGGCAACTCTTCCAGTCTGCAAAGTCACAGGAAATAATCACCAGCAAGCATCCACTATGTGGGTGGCAATTTCAATCTGATAAGGACTTCTTCAAAAACCAACTCTTGCTCTTTTCAGATAAAGATAAAGATAAAGATCTTTAAATCTTTGTTTTCGACCATATTATTATGTGAAAACCATCAAAAGATATATAAGAATTACTGTATTTTTTGGACTATAAGTCGCACTGGACTATAAGTCACATTTATTCATAGGGCCTAACAGTAAATATTATATTAATGTGCTTGGTAACTACCAGAGCGTTGAGACGTAACTGTGCCATTAACAAACATTTTCCAGCAGCACTTTGTTCTGGCTGACGATTCCCGAGTCAGGTTTTTTTCCATAGGTTTATGAAATAAACCAACCTGCTGATATGAACTACATGCTACATATCCAAGTAAAGACTGATTTTATTTGGTTTGAAAAAGTACGCTTGAGAACAGAGTAAAACCAGCAATTGGCTAAAAGATCGTAGGCTATGTGCTTTGCATCTGTGTATTTAAATACTCCATCACGCATCACAAGTTTACCCCATCTTGCCTTCACCCTGCGATAATTTGGGAGTATATAAGTCGCAGGAACAGTTAAACGATTAAAAAAAAGTGCGACTTAAAGTCTGGAAAATACGGTAGCTTTTCTTCTACTACATTCTGTAATGTAATGCGTTTTAGCTTTTTCTCTTTGCCTGCCTGCAGTCTTGTCTGCATATGCAAATCAAAAGATTTTAGGTCAGACACTGACGGTACTTTTTGTAATTACATCCATCCAGCTGTATTTAATAGCTCAACCGGGTTGGTGTATAATGAGGGGTGCTTATCTCATTCTCACAAGAAAAAAAACATGATGGTGACAACTAACAAGAGACAAGTACCTTGGTTGTAAGAAAAACTTATAAAGACATGTGCATGACAGTTAAATGAGAACAAGCCTTGAGGTGGTGAAATACATGCACCCGCCTGTGCGATCGCAAAAGTTGAGCTGCATGCAAACACAGATAATGACATTTGCATCACATGAAGCACACAGGCTCACTAACGCAACCAAGCTATTGCGTACTCAAAGTCTGCACAAAAAGGTTGCAAAGAGTGCAAAAGAGGATAAAAACGAGGGGGATGGACGTGTTTTGGCAACCCCTTCCAAATAGTTTTAATGGCCTACAGAAGAGTTTGTTTAAATGAAAGAGTGCAGAAACCCTGCAGAGCAAATTGGAAGTAGGACATTAAAGACTTGTTTACATATAAGGGTGTGTTGCGAATGCGGGCAGCAGTGGCTCAGGACGGTCAGTGACAGGAAGACACTTCACCCTCCATGGCTTCAGTGTTAGCAATGCAGGTGTATGAATGTGAATGAATGTTTGGGTGGTGGTCAGAGAGGCTGCTGGCATACACTGGCATTGGAAGAAGCGTTTCCGTCAGTCTGCTCCATGGTTGCTGTGGCTACACATGCAGCCTACAATCACCGAGCATGAATGAGGAGTAACTGAATAATGGATTGACTATAAAAGTGCATATGGTGCCTGAAAAGTGCTGTACAAATCTAATCCATTATCATTATGTGTAGAAGTTGTGCTCTGTGATACAAATATCTAATGATGTAACTACATCCATCCAGTTAATTATCATTAACTCACCTGTTCTTTTCCAGCTCATTATGTGTTGACCTGTAATAAAAACAGAAAACAAAAGCTGTTAAATAAAACAGCAATGTAGATCTATGGACAAACAAAATATGCATATTTACAATAAAAGTGAAATCACACCATATGAGAAAACTACTGTAAAATGAAGCAAAAAGTACAAAAAATGCACAAACATTAGTACAAAGGCACTTGGTGAACTGGGATGCTTAAACTGATTTACATGTTTATCAACTAATACAAAACAAGTTCATTTAAAAAGTCCACAAATGCTTTTATACCAACAAATGAAAACATGGCATCCAGGGACGCATTCTGCCATTATATAGCCTCTTCCTCAATTATACACAGCATAAATCTGGGAGGATGTGTGTGGCACTGCAGGCACATGTCCACAGTGTTAAAAAGGACTGTGTGTGTGTCTATATGCTTATGGGCAGGTATACGCATGCACATACACACAAGCAGCAGCGGTTCAGTCCTCTGTTAATAATGTAAAGTGAATCAGCTGGTGCCTGAGAGAGTCTTTGTATGGCAACATGGGAACATGAAGTTCTCTTCAACACAAACAGCACCTCAAATCATCTGAGGGGCCACAGGGCGGAGGGATGCAATGGAAAAAGATGTGTCTTCATTTTGTGAAAGATCGTTTCTGCAAAACCCCCCAATTTGTTCCCTTTTAAACACCAAGGTTGGACAAACTGACATAAATATGCATACAACATGAAATATAAGAAAAACCAGCTGAACAGAGGACAAACAAAATTCAGTCTGATCAACTTGGTCCTACATCGAAACGAGTGAATACTTTAAATGTTGAATTATTTATATAATACGAGTCACATCACAAAAACACCACACCGCCATGAGTAAGCATTGTTATTCTGTGTTTGGGTTTATAAACCCTGCATGATAAGTTTACAGCGTTTTCATTTTTCATTTAAGATGAACAGACTGAATAGTTACCATTATCACAAAAACATGACTTGCATGTAAGTTGGTTTTGATACAATCTATAAGTTCTCTCGCATCTCGCTAACAAGTTTCACCTCACATGGACTCAAGTCTTCTAGTTGTTTTCGTTGGCTGAGTTCACAACCTGGACGAATACCAAAAAATCCAACAGCTGTTTAATCTAAACGTGTGTCTCAGTTGTTTAGGTTCTACCTTCATGTCAGAACATCAACAGATGGTTTAAAATACGTGCTCTTTGTTTGGATCAGAACAAACAGATAATGAATACTGAAATAATTTGAATCATCTACATCAGAAGTTGTCACAGCAAATGTAATGAATGTATGATGCTTAGTATATTTATATAAAATAGAATGAGATTTTGCCTGGTTATTACTATTACAACTCTGGCTGGAGGAAATTATTTTGGAGAGCCATAAAAAACTTTAGGACTTAATGTCAACCTTAAAATGATGCTTTTTATTCTCTTACTCCCCAAATCAGGTGGGCTTGGGTTTGCAGGTCATTGAAATGAAGCCACAAACACACACGGTTTATCTTAGCAAAGCGTTACGAGAATCCAGTTAGGTTAGTTTTTCCATCAGCTCTTACCATCACAAATCATTTCCCTACTCCCTGAATCAGATATCTGCAAGCCGGGAGTGTGACAACAACACAATACAGATTATAAACTGGCTCAAGGCCCCACATAACATCAAGCTTCTTCCTGCTGTCATGCAAGTGTACGTGAATATGTGCATGTATGCGCACACAGACAGAGTGGGTCAACCAGATAAAACATCCCTGCTATAAACGGTAGGCAGGAGAGGACAGAGTCAGATAAGCCCATCGCTTTAAGCCTCAATGTGCCACTGAGAAGGCAGCTATAACTGGAACAAGCAAGTAACAGAGAAAACTGTGTGAATGAAAAAATAAAAGCATGGTAATGATAAACAATCATTTGGAAGGTTAAAACTGTGCTTGTTAGCGGTGAATAAAGAAAAGCGCGCACCACTGAGGTGCAGCTACATTCATGAAATTAGGCTTTTGCACTTGCAGAAATAGAAGGTGAGTTGCACAAATTTCAGATTCCTCCTATAATCCATGACACCTTTATGTATTTGAGAAATGTAATTTGACATTACAGCATGGTCAAAATGTTCACATTTATCACAATTTGGCCAAACGTCTTGAATAGCCATAAGTATGCATCGGAAACCTTAATTAAAGTTAATCACTACTGACAGAAAATAAGCAAACCTGACATAAGCAGTGACAAGCAAATAATGCTGTTTTTGTTGGTCTCCGGTGTGCAACTCCAGTGGGAATAAAATAAGTCACATCGCAATATGCAGATCTGAAATACTGCAAGATAGTGAATGTGTTGAACAACAGGGTGAGTTGTGAAGTCATCTCCAGCTAGACTAACACATTATTTCTGCACAATCTAATCTCTTGTGCTTGTCCGTGTTACTACACTTTATTTCTGCTTTTCCAAAGCTCAGTCTTAAATGTCGCCTCTCTTGCAATAGCAATTTAAGAGCCAATCAGATTTACTTCATGTTAAACAGCAAATTCTTCAAAAATATAATCTCTTCGGGAAATCCTATATTGCATGCAGAACGAGGCAACATTCAGTGCTTATAAGGGGTAATGCACAGTTCCTGTTTGTGTTCCCTCTCTTACATTAATGTTAAAAGGCTCTGAGAGAACCAGAGAGGAACTTGTGCTTGATGCATGACTGTCAAGTAAGCAGTCTAGCACCAAGGGAAACACAATAACAACAGGTTAACATGGGAATTCCTCTCTACTTCCACCGATACCTACAAGTTCCTCTCTTTCTATGTGTAAGGTAATAAAGCATTGTCGTACAGGAGGGCAGTTTTTATATATGTGAGGTTTCAACAACATATCCAAATCCTAATGGTCCACCCAACAGTGACAAGTGAGAAGTGTCATATGCCAAATCAACCTTACTGGCATCACCACCCATCTTTGTAGTGACATTCCAGTTAGAAAGTATGATAAGTGTTTATGACAATAACATTTCAGTTTAAAGCCCCAAACTTTCCTAAAGATCCCTAATCTGAGCCATTACAGTACATCTCACAATACCTGGTAAGCAACTCTCCAAAATATAAACAATTAAGTGAATAGCCAGATGCTATAAATATGTCATAAAATCTAATCTGGACATAAAATAGTCATCTTCACACAGTGTAAAAACTTTAAGGCAGTATTTGATGACAGCTGGCTGTTTATCAGACATGCGGGCAGCAATCACATGGTGTCTGCGGTAATCTCTCCCAATAAACTGACTTGTAAAAGCAAAAAACTGTCTTATTACTGGGACCCAGACCAAGTAGAGAATAAGATATAAAAACAAAACTCCACCACTATTTTATAAAGGAATATGTGGGAAAAGGTCACAGTATTTACCTGTTGTGGTTACTGCTGAACTTCTTATTTCGGAATTTCCTTTGCCTCTGATAGTTTGTGCTCTGATTTGATGGGAAGGTCGACGCATATCCGTGTTCACATTCTGTTAAAAGAAAATTGAGGGTTAAGCAAAAACCAGAGGCATGTTTTGTCACTTTTCTGAGCCATACATGAAACAATAAAACATTTTTTCCAGATGGCGGAAGCGATTTTTTACGCTTCCCTTTTTGCCCTTTAAACATCACATTTTAAGCAGTTTGTAACAGAAACAGTGCTGCTAAATGTGACAGTTACATAAAGATAGTCACCTCTTTCTCTTCTTTCTAGATATTCCGCTGCCTCCAGTAACCGTTGAATATTTGTTAGCTGAACAGCCGTCATTTCCCCTGAAACTGGCAGCCGTGAATGTCTATTCAGCGTTCAAAGTTGGCTTTGTAAAACGCAGCAACGACCCGTCAGTTTAGAATAAATGGAAGACCGTTCATCAGTACACGACGTACTATTATCTTAACCAGTACTTTTACTATCTGATTATTTGGCGAACGGGAAGTGAGGGAAAATAAAACCCTGTGCTTGGAGGCTAGCAAGCTACAGCCAATACTGGCAAGACTCCGTGGTTAAAATTTTTAAAATCTGTGTAATAAAGTATTAAAAATGTATAGTAAACAGGATATAAAATTTATACAAAAAAATACAAACTATAAAATTTCGCCGAGGGAACCGAGAGCAAGCAATGTGCCTGCTTGTTTCCTCTGCTCTCCTGTTTGTTTACCTAGCTGCTCAGCTGGGAGGCGGGACGTAGCGAAGAGGCTGGTTTCAGCGCGATGCATTCTGGGAAACTGAGTGTGTAATTGGATTCGTGTGATACAGTAAAACACATTGATAAAAGAGTACCTTTATTATTTTAATGTTTAAGCCTGTATTTACCAAACAGGACATAATCTGTAATCTTTTCGTGCACTTTTATTAATACAACATATCGAATTAATTAATAAACACTTGTTTATATTCTGAAGATGCACAATTGTAACAAGAGTAGCCTACATAAAGTACATAAAGTACTGTTTAATTTTAGGGCTTAAATGAGTTTATTTTTGCTCATAATAAAAATTAAATAAACCATTTTCTAATTTCTAAGCTGAGGCACCACATTGATGCTATTTCGTCGAGTCATCAGCTAGTCACTAAAGAAAAAAAACTACAATTCCCATTATCAACTAGTCCTGTGGGAGGGTATTGCTTAGCTGAAGCCATGCCCAGCAACACATGACGTAATTAGCGAATGAAGATCTGATAGGCGTATAACTTTGATTGACATTGAGGGCTGCGCTCGCTCCTGGCCAACCGCAGAGGAAGTTTGCGCCATGTGGAAACCAAGGCGACACGCCTCCAAATAGCAGGAAGCAAACAATTGAGACGAGGGCTGTCTTCCATCTGATTAGATTGGCCGCCTTTCATTAGCTATAAGCACAAATAACATAATAGCACTTTCTATGCAAGCGTCGGCTCACGTGCTCGACATGTCTCCACATTAAAACCTCTGTATGGGCACAAAGTGCGAAAGTGAATTCGCTTATTTATTTTGTCTCAATAAATCATGGTAGGTCGAAGGAAACATGCGCAACATATAAGAACTCGCCGTAGAGACTTTTCAATGATATGCCACTTAATTACATTTTAATCAGGACCTACTTGCATTGCAAGAGATGTGTCATCTGGAATCAGATAAATTATAGTGGAATAATTCCTTACATAGGCTACTTTTATTGTTGCAGATTTAACACGTCGCAATTTTTAAATAAACGCAATATATATAACATTAATTTGAGTCCACTGTTTTTTTATTTATATATTTAAGTAATATAAAGAAGTCTTTTTTTCGAGCTTGCGGAGACACAATGACATCATCCTAAACTGAGTAGGAGGACGCTGCAATGTGATCAGATTTATTATAACGCACTAGGAGCAAACATCCACACACTCACACACATCATCATTATTAGGCAATGTCATGCTTTGGGCTATCTGCTCTGCGAAGATTTCTTGTTGGGTAGTTGTGAAAGCGTAAAGCGGTGCTCAACACTAAGAGATGCACGTAATAAAATAGTCCAGAAATTAAAGCTTGCAGTTTTATCCACTCTTATTATAATATAAAATCACCCACAGTTGTCTTGTGCCCTATATGCACTGCTTATTGCCAGCAGAATTGCAAGTAAAATTAACTAATGTCTTTGTTGTCTGAGTCCGTTGACAACAAAGTCTTGTTTTTTCTGCAATTCAGGCAAAACATAATAAAAAGATCAAACATAGCACAAATAAACTCACTTCCGTCTTTGCGCTCGGCGCTCTCAAGAAATCGAGCAGCCTCCAGCAAAACTTGGACATTTTTCAGAAAAGTGTTGATCTGCTCCATTTCGGAGTCTTTGGAGTTGAAGACGTCATTGAAAGGATAACTAGACATATCGAAATCCTGCTGGTCCAAGAGAGACGCGTCGGAATCAAAGAAGAACTCTTCACTCTTCAAACTTCTTCTTTGCCTCTCAGTTTTGGCCATTTTTCCTCTGGTTGCAGCGGTTTGTGGCGACGTGCTGAGCGCAGTGAGGAGTCAGGCAGCAGCTAGTGGACAGTGCTCTTGTTGGAAGGTTTCTCGTTTCTGTTCCTTTTTTTTTTTTTATGAATGCTGGGTGTTTAATGTAGAGCAGGGGCCAATGTCAGTGGATGCTGGTGCATTGAAAAACGAGAGCCCGGCCCCTCTGTGCCCAAGGACTTCGCTTGGTCCTTGTGCCCCTTGTGTTATATTAATGTGACAATAGAAATATCTATTTTTTAAAAAATCTAATTTATATGCCAATATATTGTAATAAACGTAGGAAAAGCCATTGCAAAAGTGTTAGTACTAAGAGCATAAGCCTTAACCCCATAATGCCTGATGTGTCATATTTGGTAGCTACATTCCCTTTGAGAGACATTTTGAATCTCTTTATGGCAGAAACTTTATCCGAAACAGTTGCACGCAATATGATAGGCTGCTGGTCTCCTTCCCCAGAAAAACCAGAAAGCAGAGGATTATACGGTATTATATTTTGACCTATCTCAATATTGGTAAGAAATGGTAAAAATGCCCCCAAAAAGTTTTTTTTTTTTTTTTGTAGATATTTTTTAAAGGGCAAAATACTTCTGATTTTTTTTAAAAAAAATGAAGTTTTTTGAGCAGTTGTTCTTATTTCAGTCGTTAAGGGGTTAATACTACTATTGTGATATCATTTTAATCAACATAACACAGTAAAGTAAGCAAATATTTTCATTAATTTAGGACATAAGTTCAGGGGTGTGAAAATTCAGTCCTTGATGGCCACAGTTCTGCAATTTTAGTGTGTTTTTAATGTGTTTTGTTTTCAATGTGTCCCTGCTCCAACACATCTGACTTAGGCCCTGTTTATACTATAATTTTGAGACAGTGAAACGCTATCTCTTGGTTGCATTCAGGCATCTCTTTTACGTGATAAAAGTTTTGGTTTTGGTTGGATAAAAGCTAAAGAATTTGATAAAGGCCTCCAGAGGGAAATTTTCTTGCAATACAGGGTCAGTCTTGTCAGCATAAACTGGAATCGAAATCTTGAATCTACAATTGTGAAAGTGACATTTTTCCTCTCGTCTTGTACTTGGTCATTCACACGCTATTTAACCCATGAAAAGAACAAGAACAATGGAAGACTTGTGTGTCGTGTTTGTCCAGCTGCATGTTTGCAATTAATTTGATCTGTTGGAGCAAAAACTGGAGGAACATTTATGCCATCAGCAAAGACGCTGTTGTGTAAAGGGATTTTCTTTTTAATTACGCAAGCAGAAAAGTTTTGCAGTTAGCCTGGAAACATGTTGTAAGCAGCACTTTATATTAAATGGATCCAGTAGCCTATGAAGCTCGTTCATTTGAGTCAGGTGTGTTGGAGCTGGGATACGTTGAAAACCTTAAAGATTGTGGTTCTAGATGATCAGCGAGGCATTGAGATCAAGTGTTTTATATGATCACTTACAGTTTTTTCTAAACAATGCAAGCATGTGGTTTTATGACTCGGAAAGAGAATTCATATAAAATTGAATGAGATCATTTAATATTTAGTATTTTGTTTCAGTGATTCAATATTTATATCCCCGAACGCAGAGTTTGGGGATATTATGGTTTCACTCTAACCACTGGATACCCTTCGTGTGAGCGCAATAACTCAAAGACCTCTTGACGCAACAGTAAACGAGTCGTCCTCAACACCTGAGACCTGCACTACAAAGCATGATTAAGTCAGTCCTCAGTTATCTCCGTTCTCTGGATGGACTCAGCCAAACATTGAGGATCTGTGATAAGCTACAAAACTACTACAAAACTGGCTATCAACTTGCTAACTCAACCCAGAGGTGGTGCTCTGAGGTTCTGACCAATCACAAACCCAGAGCAGCCCATTTTACCATGGAGGAGAAGACTGTCTTTCTCTGGAAATACTGTATGAAGAATTAAAAATATTTGCAATATAAGCTAAATATAAGCAAGAGTAACACTGCTGGTGCAGCAAAAGTAAGAAGGAATGCTGGTAGAAAATAGTGACTCCGTTAATGCGGAAGTTCATCAGATCATCTGATATTAATTAATGGGGCAATATAAACTGACAGCACTCTGATCACTGCATTACAGTACAAACATTTACAGGAATACTTTATTTAATTCATATATCCTAGTTCTTTAAATGATCTGTTCCCATGTGAGCGTGCTATATTTATCAATGCCACCATGAATGCAGGATAGTTGTTCTATAACTCAATAGTCTATTTAAGTTATCCATGATAAACCTCTTTTTTATATTAAATGGATCCATTGGGGTTTTAGATTCAACCCCAATGGAAGTAAAATAACATGGGAATAAGTAAGGATCAAATATAAAAACATAATTCAAAGCTGTCAGTGACAATAAGACTTTATTACTGTATTTATTGTGTGGATGAAACCTCAATGCGGTGCACACTGTCTGTTGCACAGTAAGCGCCCGACTACGTTGGGTCACGTTTGCTACAAACACTCTAAGAGCTGACATATGTATCTCATCCATCTAATGTAAATCTGGACCTTTGGTACAGTGTCATCTGTAAAGTCTAAGGGGTTGGATCTGTCCCAGAAGACTCTTTCTCTCCTAAGCACTACTCTCACTATGTGTGCAGCGTCATCAGGATCATCTTAAAAATGGGCAGGACATTTTTTTATACAGCTCGATCAGAAGTAAGTCAGTTTCATAGTAGCTACAGGCCTCATGTAAATTCTATTCTGATCTAATATGTTTTGTTGTTGTCTTTTGTTGTCACTGTCACACAATGATACATCATGTCCTGTTTCCAGGATGACAGTCTTCCACGGACATTTACCACCTATTTCTGAACACATTTTACCGTGTAATCTCCGGTAATGTTGTTGCATGTCTGAATAGGCATGTCTGGGTAAAGTGCGGGTGGTAAATGTCTGGATATTTCCCAGTTTCTATATCTGAAAAGGGTTTCAGTAAACCCTGCATCACAATAAATACTTACAGCTGAGATGTGATAGTTTTTGCCTCCAGTTGGAGCAATTTAAAAAGTACTCCCATAAATAATTTCTTAAAGTTATGAACAAACTACATATGCACTTGCATGATTTGATTTACTCAACATCAATCGGCTTAGCTTAAAAATGTTTAGTGTTTTCTGTCTCTGAATTTCACTTAACATCGAGCTTACCTTATATATAACGTAGCTGGTTGAGAAGGAACAAATTTGCATTTTGATATTTTAGATCTGTATGACAGAGTGAGCCTTGCTATCTGCAGGTATGCATCTATGACAGAGTATTAGGGCCACACTGAAAAAAAATTTGTGGAGGATTTTTTTTCCTCCCTTTCCCACTTCGAGAATAAAGTGGAAATGATGAGAATAAAGTCGAAATACTCTCTTCAAAGTACAAATACTTAATATAATGCTGTGTTTATGAGCTAAATGGATAAGAATTTCCTTGGTGCTGAAGCCCATTCTAAAGTACAAGGTCACTAGTTCATCCACACTAGGCAATGTGTTTTATAGAGTAAAGCTGGTTCTTTTTTTAAAACATCATTCTGAAAACTGTACTTCGACTTTATTCTTGTCATTTCAATTTTTTTCTTGAAAGTGCGTTTTGACTTTATTCACGTCTTTTCAACTTTATTCTCGTCATTTCAACTTTATTCTCTTTTTTCGACTTTATTCTCGTCATTTCGACTTTATTCTTGTCTTTTCAACTTTATTCTCGTCATTTCGACTTTATTCTCTTTTTTCAACTTTATTCTTGTCGTTTCGACTTTATTCTTGTCATTTCGACTTTATTCTCGTCATTTCGACTTTATTCTCTTTTTTTCGACTTTATTCTCGTCATTTTGACTTTATTCTCTTATTTCGACTTTATTCTCTTTTTTTCGACTTTATTCTCGTCATTTCGAATTTATTCTTGTCATATCGACTTTATTCTCGTCATTTCAACTTTATTATCTTTTTGGACTTTATTCTCGTCATTTCGACTTTATTCTCTTTTTTCGACTTTATTCTCTTTTTGGACTTTATTCTCGTCATTTCGAATTTATTCTCTTTTTTTCGACTTTATTCTCTTTTTGGACTTTATTCTCGTCATTTC
>JBAMHX010000005.1:20810723-20821360 GCA_037177515.1 Pseudomugil tenellus
ATCTTTTTAAATTTTTTAAAAAAACAAAAAACAAAAACAACTTAATTCTAATCTTCTAGAGAATGGATCTCAAAGGACACCGTCCTGCAGGTCTAATGCTTCCCTGCTTCAACTGCAGTTGGACGCACTGCTTTTTAACCGCTCATGTTGGAGCAGGAAAGCATCTAAAACATGCAGCCTGTAACTGTAACAGTAACTGTGGTTAAAATTCCTTCTCTAGAAGATCCTGTGTTCATATCTTCATAACCACCACCATCGAACATAGTGTCATGAAAATGGACGTGGATCAAAAGGAAGTTCATTTGGAGAGGTGTGATTTCTGTTTGAGACATCATGAGGTTTTTAGATAATGAGTGCAAGCCGGGCAGATTGAGCTCGTGTCAGTCAAATCAACACACATCAGACAGAAACACAGCATGAACATGGAGCTCGTCTCTCTGTGTGAGCGATACCTTCTTTAGCCGGAGTGCTTTGCGGAGACTGGGTGAGAGACAGAGACCGAGAGAGAGTGGAACCATTGTCAGAGGTTAGCTCGTGCTCGCCATCTGCAGGGAGGGGTTAGGTAGGGGGGGTGGGGATGAGAGGATTTCAGCGTGGTGCAGTTTGGAGCAAGAGGAGGGGTAGTTGAAGCAAAGGGACCACAGCAGGGATGAGCAGGATGAGAGGGTGAAGGGGGATTTGGGATGGAGGGTCAGGAGGGAGGGGAGGTTGAGAGATTAGTGCTAACACACACACACATGCTAGAATCAGGCCATGCACAGCTGTTTTCCCACAAAACTTCAAATATCCTGGTCTGCTGGTTGTCAGGCTCTAGTTTTTTTTGTCTTGTGGGCGGCTGAGCATCCCTTGTAACATGTTGCTGAGGCTCAGCATCCTGGTGAGGAGACAGATGCTCCAAACAGCAACTTAATGAGTGCATGCAGGACCACCAGAGCAGCTCCTGAACGTTTTTCACTGCTACAAATTTAAACAACTTCACATTGTTGAGCTGCATTATGTATACAGCATTATTTCATGCTACTTCATGTTAAAGCCAAATAGTCTGAACAGTCTTTAAAACGATGGATTGTAAATCGCAGCTACATGTTCTTTGGAGAACCTGGAGTTTGGTAAATAGGAGGAACGTAAAATCAATAAAAAAGTAGCAATGTTAGAATCCAGCTGAGCATCAGCAGCTGCAGTGTGTAAACACTGATTATCGTGAGCGACACACTCCCAAATATCACGTAATGCATTTTACTATTTAGTGTGCAGTTATAGCAATTCTACACAACTCAACAAGTCATCCAACCATTAAGTACCATATGTATTATTTACACATACACCACACACACTCACACACATATATCTGTGTGTGTGTCCTTTACTGCACATTTATCTGGACACAACTAATCACAGGCTAAACCTATAAGCATATGTGCAAGTGTGTGTACGAGTGTGTGTGTGTGTAGGCAGAGCATGTATCAGGTCCCTCCAGACGGACTCCAGCTTGCATCCAGATGGGTCGCCGGGGATTCATGTGGCTGTGGGGGCAACAGTGTCATAGCAACGGGCTCGTACATGTGCTGGGTGTGAAGCCCTGCTGTCAGTTCGGTCTGCCGTCTTAGTCATACCGACCTCACACACACACACACACACACTTGTGCCATGTTTTATTGTGTACAGTACAGTAAGGCCTATTTTGACTCATCCATACACATGCATGAACACATGTCCCTGCTGATATTTACAACCACATTAAACAGTAACATTTAAATCTGCAATGTGAATGAAGGTGTGCAGAACCTCCACCTCCCCCCCAACTCCTGTACTTCACACACACACACACACACACACACACCTATAAACCCTTTTCACCATTCGTCTCTGAAAGGCAGAAGGACTGAGAGTTAATATGATTAGCATTGACTGTTTTGTGTGTGTGTGTGTATGTGTGTGTTTGTGCAAATATAACAATTAATGTGGCAGTGGAGCTAGTTTTGACTACCCCCCCTCCCCATGTACACTTGCATAGATTATCAATATAAATGTAAGATCACACGTGTTATGAACAAGATATCAAATGCTGCTAATGCTAATCCGAGAGAAGCAGGAGGTTTGAAAGGAATACACGGCAAAAACTAAAGTCTGAGTAATCAAATCAAGGACACATATGCTTTTTTTTTTTTAAACGTAAGATAATTATTCTTACTTAGTAGGTTTTTTAAAAAGATTTTTTTACTTGTTTTAGGATTTCTTGACAAGGTTAATGTTCCTTGAAATGAGATAAATTATCTGCCAACAGAACAATAAACTTTATCTAATTTCAAGGAAAATTAATCTAATTTTTTTAGGATTTTTTTTAATTGTTTTTTTAGTGTATGTATTTAGATGTGATCTCTGTGAGGAAATAAACTCCTCCTCAAACTCCTCCTGAAATAATTCTCCCCCTAGTTGTCCTGAATTTGTGGCGTCCACATTGATTATTGATCTGAATTTCATTAAGCCAATATTCTGTTGTAGAATAAACCTTGGTAGATTAGTGGGTTTTGATTTCTTCTGACTGGTGTGTATACGAGTTTGCCCGTTGAGTGTGTGTCTGTCATACCGCTGAGGCCCAGTTGCCTTCTCTCCACGTTCTTGTGGTACTCCTCCAGGTCCTTCTCCAAAAGCTCACTGAAAGGGTTGGGAGGAAGGGGAGCCATCTGCTCCTCCTCTGTGGGCACGTATGGCTGGGGAGGAGGCAGAGAGAGAGGTGAGGATTGTTGGATAGAAACACACACACACACTCACTCACACACACACACACACACACACACACACACACACACACACAAACACACAGTGATGTAAAAGCAGAAATGTTATCAACTCAGATTGTGGGAGGATGAATCATTACAGTGTAACTACAACTATTGGTACAAAGATAAAAAAAAACACACATTTAATCACAGCTTCGCTATTTATAACAAACTGCTGAAAAGGGCACACTCGTGCACACTCGTGCAGACTCGTGCACACTCAGCATACAACGTCATCATGAAAGAATTGTAATGAAAACAACCATGCAGGGACAAATCATAGCACTTTAACAACCGATACAAATGAGTGAAACTCTGTAAAACTTAAATAAAACAGGTGATAAATAAAAGTCGATCTCCATAGAAACATCACTACATGCAGTTTTGTGTTATTTGATTAAAAAGATTCAAATAAAAAAAGGGAGAACACTTGAATGAGAACCACTGCAAACAGAAAGGATAATTAATATTTACCAAAACTTTTATCTGCCCAAGATCCTTCAAGACAAAACATGAACCACAAAACCATAAGCTAGAAAATGTTTCAATGCAATGTCTGTTACCTTAACCATCCTTTAGTTTCAGAATAACTATAGCTTACTTTCTTTATTGCTTTTTAGCCTTTGCTAACATGCTCACATGTCTCCATCTAGTGGTGTTGAACAAGGAAGGGCGAGACATGAGAAAAGATAAAGGATGATCAGTCATCCTTGCTTCACAACGTCACATTAAACTTGAGCAGACGTGAGAGGAGGAGGCCCAGAAATGTGTAGACAGTAAAGAAGTTTTCATAATTCTGGCAGGATGTCATTGCCATTTAGGAGCTGCAGTCGCTTTTATGTAGAATCTCCTCATTTCAGGGGCTCAAAAGTAGTTTTATATTTAACATTCCCATAAATAAAATGTTTATTTTCAATACTTAATGGAGAAATTACTTCCCAAAGTTTGAGTCATAAACATCTGAAACTCTGAATTTCCTCCTTTGTGACTCTTTACCTAATCTTCGCAGCCAGTCTTCATCTGTGTCTGTTCGAAGGTCTTTTTGCCTTAAGCAAGCGAAATTCATGATCTGATGAGTGACTCAGCCATTGCAGAATATTCCACTTCCTTGCCTTAGAAACCTCCTAATGTATGTTTTGTGTCATCATCGCTGCTGCATCTAAGCAGAAACTTGAGATTTAACCAGTTGCTTCACAAGAAACACCAGTGACTCAGAGCCACTGAAAGCTTTTCCCCAGATAGCTGTGTTTTACACAGGATGTGGTGTACTTGGGACTATGGGCCATTTCAACCCTTCTCCATATGATCCGTTATTCTGGTAAAGGTTGATCTCAGTTTCATTTCTTTGAAGAATGCTGTTCCAGTAGGGAGCCGGCTTCTAAACTGAGCTTTATTGTTGTGACTGATTAATATAATATCCTGCAAGCATCCTCCTCTATTGTCTCTGTAAGGTCCAAAGCTTCCCAGTGTGCTCTCCTTCTCTCAGGAGGTACTGAACTTTTGTTTTAGTCACTCCTCACATCACTAGTAGCTCCTTTCACTGCATCTGGAATCAACTCCAGACCCTTTAACTCCTTCAATGATGATGGATTAATGAGGGAACAGCTTATGAAGTCCATGAAGAAGGTTTAGAGTTAATTCTACTATTAAAGGATTGTGATTCCTAAACCTCAGATTTCCATGTAAATACCCTCAAATTCAAACTAACCGTCTGAACTTTAAGCTTATGTTGATCAGATAGTGATCATGAACAGCGTACAATAGATCCTGTGTGGTTTTTTATCATAGTAAAATGCCATACCCAAATCTGCTGCTAAAGCAGGAACTACCATGCTCGCCTCATGTTTTTATGAGTCAGCGTTATCGGTGGAAGCTTTACTTGTGGACATTTACAGACTGCCTGTTAAGTCGCTGACTGCATCTGAAAATGGGTAAACTTTCATTACAACCTGAGCAGAAAGTTTTAATTAGGCAGAAAGTTTGTTGATTTACAGCATGTTTACAGTATTAATACAAACAAATCAATTAGGTACATTTCTACCTCATTAAAAGAGAGGAAAATGCATAAACAGTCCTGGAACAAAAATAATGATGTTAAATCTGTTTGAACTGACTGTTGATGTCTCTTGTCAGATAAAACATGGTAAAAAAAAACGTTCAACAAAACAAAAAGACATCATTTAAATATTTTTTGTGCTTTTTTTTATTCCAGGAGGGGCTCAAGCTGAGAACCTTTTTCTTTCTGTGTGCTGTTACTTTCCTTTAACTTTTCTTCTAAACACCACCCACATGAACTACACACTCAGAATTATTCAGATATTTTAGTGAAAATGAGTATTTTTCTACAGGACATCCTTACCCGCCGTGGTTCATCAACAGGGATTCCTGCAAGGTGCTGTGAGCGCGGCCCTGAGGTCATCACATCAAACCGGTTCTGCTCCCTGATCTGTGGCAGGATAAAAAACAGCCGTCATGCTAAAAACATACATGACTAGCGTTGATGCTAAATTTCCCATCTTGTGAACACAGATCATAATCCGGTTAATCTGATCCTAATCTACTTTTTTTGTTGCATAAGGTGATCTCTGATGGTGATCGAAAGCTGTTGCACTCACTTTGTTCCTCTTCTCCAGCACCTCAGTGGGGTCTGTGTTTAGAGGAACAAACTGGTTAGGGTCCTCAATCCTGATTGGAGTTCCTGTTTCATCTGCTTTCATCCACTGCAAAGACAAAACAAGATCTGATGTTCTTCAAAATAGCCAAAACAATGACGAAAGCAAACCTGATCGATATACTGAACTGCTGCAGTTTTCTAAAAAGCCACTAGATGGCAGTATAATACATCTGTGTGTTGTATATTTACAAAAACACATTTTCATTGTCCTGTTCACATCCAACATAGACAAACCAAACACTCACCGTGGTTGTCCGGCTGTTGTAGCGCTCCTCTCTACCTTCCACGCTAACCTTGGTGTAGCTGTTGGGCGAGTTGAGCCAGCGCGTCTTCTCCCTCTGCTGCCGCTGCTGCAAGAACTTGAAGGGCATCCGCGTGGCATCGCCATCTTCCTCAAACATGAATGCTGTGACAGTAGCAGGGATCTCCACTTCGCTCTTGTGCCTTGGCTTCTCCCGCACGATGGGGTGTCTGTAGGCATAACCCGTCCTGTAGCCCTGATCCAATAAAGATAGATGTTTTTGGATTAGTGAGGGTCTGTGTGTAGTCCATCATGCATTACTGCAGTTGCAGCACACAATTTTATTTCATGAGGATCATGAAATGATTATGAATCACATCTCATTTCCAATCAGATGTGAAATAAATATACAAATGGATGAGAGAAACAAGCATTTATTATGTGGTTTTCCCTTCGTGAAATGCTGTTTTGCATGCCATGCGATGGAAAAGAGAAATGACTGCAGGGTTTCTGGCAGCAGATGACAGTCATGGAGCCATTTCCTGTCTATCTCTTATCCCTTGCATCCCTTTCCTCCTTTCTCTCTGCTTTATCCTCATCCTTTCCGTTTTCTCACATTCCCGTTTCTCCTCTCTCTGTGTCTCTCTGACCTTTCAACTCGGATCCAACCGAGCTGGCAAGATCGTTTTCCGGAAACATCCCGCAATGTGTTCAGACATTTCAACACAATCACAGCAGGTGCCTGGGACTGGTGTGAAAACTTATCCAACTACAAAATGTATGAAGTGTGAGAAAAGACAAATGGGTTGTAAGTAGACATGAGTGACTCACTGAGAGAATGGAGTGTTAAAATGAGGAGATGATGGGGGAGAATTATGGGGGGGGGGGGGGGGGTGAAAGTGAAGGGAGGGGAGACGGGAGCAGAGATGAGGACAGGGTGCATGAATAAACAGAGAGAGGAGTCTTCAACCACTTGTGATGCTCACAAACTGAGTCCCAGAGGAGGGATGAAGCACAACTTCTCCTTTTAAATGAATAAAGTCGTCCAGTTTGCATTTCGGTTTCTGTATTCTGTATTTCGGCATTGAGTTTCTGTATTGTACAAAAAATAACTAACTAAATAAATAAATCCTGCTTTGGTTTAATTAGCTGACTGCTGTTTTCTATGCATTTCCAGTCACTACATTGTGCAGCTTCTTTTGCTGTAGGTGGCGCCATTTTCTTACTCATTTCTCGTACTTTGTCTACTTCTGCTCATTGCCTGCAAACAGAAAAGTCCAATCACTAATAAGTCTATTTTCAACATTGTGTGCTATATTGTACCCCATGTACATCTGGAATTACCTCTGGCTGAAGTAAATGATCCTTCTTCTACAATTAATATTCACATAAATTTGGAAAACACCAACAATAACATCTTAAAGACAAGTCATGAACCTGTCAACCATGACATTATGCCAAAACACCACTTCAGATTTGATTTCATTTTCCCTCAATTTATAATTTTGCCCTCTGATCTGAATTCTACAGGATTTAATGTCCAACTCATGTCAGATTATGTTTGGTTTATAAACGGTATCATCACATATGATTCCTACAGACTCACCAGATTATCAAGCATCCTCATTAGAGACTCGAACTCCAGCTCTCCGATCTTCCACTTGTACTGACCGGCCATGTTAACGGCTGCTGCTGTAGCCACAGCAAACACTCTTGATTTATACTTCTCCTGATCAAGGACTATGAGGTTGTCCACCCCTCCAGCACATGAGATAGCGTTTACCTGCAAAAAAGGACAAAAAACCCAGAAACCAAAGTTGGGAAAGAGGAAGGCGTATGAGTTTCTATTGACCACTGATGCAATGCAAAATAGACAGAAGACAGAAAGACATCACTGAGAAGCCCCTCAAACCAAATTCCCCACAGCTCAAAATATATGGTGCATGGCAGAGAACAAACACGCCTAGGGGATTTATTTATAGATATTAAGCCGGGCTTTGTAGGATGGATTAATGTTTTCTTTTGCTTGACAGGCAAGAGTCAATCAGGAGATTTAGCATGCTGTTGTAGAAAGGGTAAACAGCTCTTCATCCCCAAATCCACCATGTTAACAAGTAAACACACAAGAATACAAAACAGAAAACTTATAAGTTAAGATTATTGGGAGAAGTAGGAGCCAGAGATGAACATTTAATCACTGGTTTGTAATTCTTCCTGCTGATTTCAGATGTTTTATTAATCCTGCAGCCTTCTCAGTAACTTAGTGAAATAAATATAAAAATGTTTTTTCCAAGCAGCTCTAAAACAGCACATCAGATGGTTACTTTCAACAAATTCACACTACCCTGTTTATAAAGCTGTGTTTTGTCAACATTTTCCACATGGCAGGAGATTAAAAGTAACATACTGAGTGTTGTTAAAATGGTCAGAATGTGGAAATGTTCGAACAGCTGTGGGGAGATTAGATTTAGCGGGAAAGCTGCCGTCCTGCAGGTCTAATGAAAGCAAAGAGGCTGGCTGTGCAGATGGCTCGTATCCTGGCCGTACCTGGATTTCACAGGCATACTGGGCATTATAGATGTAGTGAAAGGCCTCCTCAATGGTCTCCCCGAGAGCAACCACGCCATGATTTCTTAATACCAAAACCTGCAACACAAATATGGACAATCATTAAGAAAAACAGCTCAGTCAGAAGAAGGTTGTTAAAGGGTTTCTTTTAAGGTTTGCATCAACATAAAAACATCAATCTATCCCTTATACTCAGCTTCGCCACAAAGAAACATTCACACACACTCAAACCTGGGAATTAAATATCACATAAAACAAATTAACCCAAAACTTTATTTTTCAACAGGATACACTCTCACTTCCTGTTTTAAATGGTAATGCTAATAAAAAGATCATATTTCTGTCATTTAAGGGGAACCTCAGCCTATATCTCTTAGATAAACACCCAAAGTTTAGAAATCCTCAAAGTTGTTAAGAGAAAATCTTTCCAATTTTTTTAAGTTGCATTATGGGTAATGATGAAGAAAAATAACAGGAAATTAAAAGTGAAATAGCTAAAATCTCACTGATGTGGAGGTTTGATGACATAACAGTATTGAATTTACCAGACCCTGACCGACGGCAGTGGTAAACACACCTACATGGTTTGCTTTCAGGTTTAAAGCAGTGTTTATACTAACTGCTTTGGGTGTTAAGCTTATGCCAAAGCAGAGCTCACATCTGTATCAGTGCTAGATAAAAACAAAGTAAAGTAAAGGTACTTTCACAGCCCACTACTATAAGAAGCAAACCAGAGGAAGGCTTTCCTGTTAGCGCAAGATGACCAGAACATCAAATAAATCATGTGGCAAGAGCACAGCTGCAGGTCTTCACGAAGAAATCTCCTGAAAGCTGCAACTTGTTGCATTTTCATTGCTGCCTTTCAACTGTGCATAAAAACCAAAAGCAACATGTGGAACAAAATTCTCTACAGTGGTTTCTATCAAGTCTCTATTGGTATCTAGTCTGAGTGAAAGGTGAGTCATTAGTAAAATGATAACCTTTACATGCAGCAGATTTGTCTTGGTTCTCCTACCTTTGCTGTAGGTCCCAGGGCCTTTTGCAGCTCTCTGTGCTCCTCCTCATCCAGGCTGCCTTGATAGTTGTAATAGGCGATATCACCCAAAATCAGAGCCTCCTGGGAAATGGGTAGGATGCCGCATTTCATAGATGAGACCTACAGCGAGAAGAGAGCAACGAAGACATGAGAGCAATAAGACTGTACTGAAAGGTCCATTCTACTTTTTTTATTCATCAGACTCAGCAGATGAAATGTTCTCGGATGTCATGCTAATCTGTGCGTTCAGACACAACTACTCACTGGACAATGTGTCATAACAAAAACCAAAACATTTTCTTTTAAAACAATAACAGAATGGAATAAACTTCCAGCAGAACTTAAATTATGCAAAAAGTTAAAAACATTTTGTACAGAAACAAAAAAACATCTTCTAAATATACAGACATGCCAGCACTAACTTTATCTGTATTTCTTGCATTTTTTTTCTGTTCTTAATACATGTTTGTGTGTCTTGTTAGTCCAGGGACTGTAGATGGAAATTAGTTGGTTTTTTTTTTTGTTTATTTTGTATTATGAGACGTTAAAGTTTTGGTTTTTTACTGTATTTTTTGCATTTTTCTTTTTTATACATGTTTGTATGTCTTGTTAGTCCACACTACAAAAACTGGCTTTAAAAAACAATAAAAAAAACCTACAAAAATTAGTTTAAGTTTCCTTGAAATAAGATACAATTTCTTGTTCTGTTGGCAGATAATTAATCTTATTTCAAGAAACATTAATTTGTCATGAATTCCTAAAACAAGTACAAAAAATCTTTAAAAAACCTATAAGTGTCCTTGATTTGAGATATTTCATTTTAATTAGATTTTAGTTTTTGCAGTGCAGGGACTGCAGATGGAAATTAGTTGTGAGAGCTATAATCTGGTACCAGACATATTTTCTCTGTGATTAATGTTGATGTACTGTCAAATAAACCCAATAAAACAAACTTACAGTTGAGGTGCCAGTCCTTATATAATTTAGTTGTACTCTTCAATTTCCACCGCCTTTGCAGCTATGAGCTTGCAAGGCAGTCGGGTATGGCACAGTGCGAGGTAACGTGAACTTACAGCTGCAGTAGCAGGAGTGTGCACATGTATGATGCAGCGGATGTCTGGACGCATTGAGTAGATGGCAGCATGGGGGCTGAAACCTGCAGGGTCGACCCTTAGGTTGGTGGAGCCCTGGTCAATCACATCCCCGATGATGTTCAGCTTCACCTGGGGGGGGGGGGGGGGGGGGGGGGGGAGGGGGGGGAAACACATTTCTGACCCCTTCTTCCTAAAATCTCCCTTTCCCGTCCTTGTCCCCTCCCCCTTGGCAAAAAAGCCCCCC
>JBAMHX010000005.1:20849739-20860212 GCA_037177515.1 Pseudomugil tenellus
ATAAGATGCAACGTCACACATAGAGGTTTCAGCATGTGTGAATGAAAGACAGACAGGCTACAACATCTCTCAACACTGCATATACGATTTGAATTTGTTTTGTTTTGGGGTTATTTTGTTTTTTATAATAATGTCTGGTGTTAAAAACAAGGGTTGTTTTTCCTGCTGGTGTTCCTGGTCTAATGTTTTATCTACCCTTCTAATCACAGAAACATTAAGCCAGCTTTAAATAGTGTGCCTGCATACTGTATTCATCACCATAGCAATCGCAGTTTTATCAGATGACTTAACACACATACACACCTTTTCAGCCTATTATTGAATATCATACATGCACACCTTCAGTTAATACCACAAGTGGACATTTAGAATTGTATTACTGTCTCAAACAAAGATTTGTGACATCCCAAGTTAATGCATTCATTCTATGAAAATATAAAAAAGGGGTTTACATTAGGGGGATTTTTTTTAAACCTTTTTCTTTAGGGCTGCTTGGTGGTGCAGTGGTTAGCCAGAGGTAAAGGTTTGTAGTAATTTAACCTCAACTTGAAAGACTACAGTATATATTATATAAAGCTAATGAGAACCAGGTGTGTAAAACACTTCCGGCCGTATTTTTGATCATTATAAAAGACTCAGTATTATGAACATAATGCTGCAGACAAATTGCTGCTGGAAATTAGAAAATTATTTAAATTTAAAACTGATTTAAAGCCGGAACGAGAGATTTAGCCGCTTTCATGCAAATGTACAAGGAATCATCTTTAAAACTGCAGTGTGTTTGCATGAATATCAAGCTAACTAGCATGCTAATAAACTTGCTTGACTACACCAGTCAGTAATGAGCAATGAGGAAAGATTTAACAAACATAATAAAATGTATAGTTGTGATGAAAAGAACTGGATCAAAGAGCGGTTTTCCTTTCATAAAAACATTTCCTTACACTTAAAAAATAAGATAATACAGATATTAAATGTACAAAGTTGCAAAGAGTTGAAAAGAGGCTCACTGATTTTATAATCATTGAAGTCACACATTAAAGTGCTGCTACTTTATTTTCTATAACTCCCCATTATATTTATTTTGTTCTTGGTGGTTTGTCTTTAATCATTTCTGGCTCTTACATTCTTACATTAAAGCTTGACAGGTTTACCCTGTAAAGTGACTCCGACACTGATGGATGAGCAATTAGGGATAATTTAAAAAGGATTACACTCAAATAAACCTGAAGGAAACACGAATAATCCTGATGCACACACACAAACGCACAGTGGCACAAACATACTCCTGACTGTTAATCACACTGTAATTACAGCTGGTAATGACAGAGCCATAGACACAGTTTAACATTCCCCTGATGCTCCATCCACACAAACAAAAAACAACTCCTTTCAGGGTGTCTCGGCTGCTAACTGCTACCGTATGTCCTCACTGCCACACACGGGCTACACAGCCAGGCCAAAGCTGGACTGCAAAGCACGCTGGGCGGCTGCATCGTTGTGCAACATGATCGGCTCTACTTCATTAGATGTAGTGTGAGCCGTTTGACATTTTCTCAAAGCTTTTTATGACCCGTTTGAGGAGGACGGGCAGAACCATGAGGCTTCATTTAGCTCGACTTCACCTTTTTTCTTTTACTTTCTGATTTGTGCTCCACGTTTCACGGTAGCCATTTAGGATTCAAATCACAAGCTTGCATTAAATAAATCTCCGCACTCAAAGCCCAAGCTCTCCAGTATGAACTGGGTTCGCATTACACAGACTGGATGTTTTAATCAGGGATGTGCAACTCTGTGTAGGTTAAGATTTTCCATGCTGGTCATTCATCTAAGTCGCAGAGCTGAACTTGATTGAGCTGACATGTTCACTGTGTTTTATAAAATTACAAAAAGGGTCAGACATCATGCCCCCAGTCGAGACAGGGGAACAGTTTATTTGATTATCTGACAAACATTTCTAAACAAGTGTACGTCAGGAGAGCTGCCAGTTTACTAAATCCTTCTTTTCGTCACTTCAGTCACACATGAGGAACATATTAAACCACAATCTTTTGCTGCCAGTGGAACTGATCAGAGCACCCACCTTTAGATTTACACGAAGGCCTTTTCTGAAGCAGCTCGGTAGAAGACAAGAATATAACCCTGTCCTAAATTTATAACAGATAATTGAGCTATTTTTTGAACTGGCAGTCTCAGAGGCACCAGCTGCAAAGCAAAGGACTGTGTGCAGAGTGTATTAGTACAGAGGCTGCACATATTTTCTGCTAGAATTGAGAAGAAAAATTAATAAGTCAGATGCTTTTAAGAAAAAAAAAAGAATTTTGAGTTTGATGTCACAAAACAGACAAGTAAGAACAGACATGAAAACAAGGTCATCGCCCTGCAAAGCTTATTGGTTCATTTCCAAGGCAAATGGTTGCTACTAGAATCTGAGCTTCTGTCTGCAGCAGGTGAGCAACTCTTCCGGAGTGTGGGGGCAGGTAGTTAAATCACCCAGCCACCGCACCAGTAGCACAATGGGTATAATCCCTGGGAACTTTTCAGATGGTGTTTTAAGAAGCACCTTAATCGGGTGATTTATTCCTTTACAAAGTAGAAGGTGGACTGCTTGAATCAAACTTTAAGAAGATGGATGGATTTGGAAAACATCCTTATAAAAAAACATGTTATCATGAGTGTGTAGTGGATTTAAGTCTCCCTGAATTACTAAGCAGCGTCATGCAAACGTTATAGTACAATCAAATGTTGACAATCAAAGAAATAAGCAGTGATAATCCATCTTTTCATGAATGTGCTGATGCAGGGCTGCTGAATACTCCTTTTATGTAGTTTAAACACTCTTTTCATACAGAGCAGCAGTCACATGGCAAATCAGTAAACAAGCCTTTAACCCTTTCATGCACAAAGGTCACTGCAGAGTACACCTTTATTACAAGCTGTATTTTATATAAAGTCACGAATGAGGATGGTATATTTATAAATGAACCACATCAGTCATCCAATACACTAGCACTCACTGAAATAAATACATAATTGAAGATAAATGCATAGATTGTAATTATACGTTTTCCTCTGTGTTAAATAGGAAAAGAAAAGGATACAGCTATATTTTTTATAATATTTCGATCATATAATTATGAAATTATATTATTTTACACAAGTATTTCATCCCTCCATTTTCTACCGCTTATTCCTGAACGGGGTTGCGGGGGGGCTGGAGCCAATCCCAGCAGACAAAGGGCTGAGAGGCGGGGTACACCCTGGACAGCCGATCACAGGGCCATAATAATTTTAAATAAGAAAAATAAAAACCAAATTAAGTACTCCTAATAAACAAAAACAATATCATTGCTTGTGTCTCTAGAAGTAAAATAATGTATTTGAAAAATATTTGCCTTTGCTTTTTATCAATGCATGCATGAAAGGGTTAATAAGTATATGTATGTTTATGCCTCAGGGTGAAATAGATCACTAAGAAGTTGTTGTGAACTGAATCACAGAAAATAGTATTTTCCACACGTAAACACACACAAACACTAAATTCTTACTACTAACTTGTCTGTAAGCTACAATAAATACAGTCGACAAATGGGCTTTGGTCCACATCCTCACATCACCTTGAGTTCAGCAGCTGCAGAACATCAAGCATCTCACCCCAGGAGATAAGCTGGGAGTAGGAAGGGTTTGTAACAACACCACGATGCTACAAAACGTCTAAAAAGTTCAGTTCAGGGGTTCGTTGTGAGTTCACAAACTTTCTTTTCTCTCTTCGAAACAGACTTCTGTTCTACTAGAGTCGCAATGATGCATTGATCTGGCAGAAGAAGTGACATGATCAGACAATCATCCACTGTTTTTGTCGTGCTGTTGTTGCTGGGCAACCAATCATGCAACTGTCGGGACAACACTGATGGGGTGTCGGCCGGGGAAGAGATCTAATCTCTGTGTGTGTTTGAGGCCCGGGATCATGTATTACACAATCCGAGGAAGCAGACGGATGCGATATGTCAGAGTCCACATCTGAATGACATCATTATGCGTGAAGCAGAACCGTCGTACCAGCATGATTGCACACATACACATTTCAGGACACAAACAGCTACACACTCAGAAATTTCCATAGCAACTCTAAACAAACAGTCCGCTTAAGTGGTGATCCCACCCCTACAGAAAAGAGGGAGAAACCAAGACATTACAAAGCAAAAGTAATGTCTTGGCAGCAATAATGGGGTGCTGCGTGAGTCTGCTTCACTTTCGTTATCCTTAAGTGTGTTTCAGAGACAAACTAAAATCTAAAAACCCTTCACTGTGTATTTATATTAGCCTATAAACAAACAAAAATATCCATTATCCCCCCCAGAGGAGCCAAAACTGTGTAAAAACTTACTTTCAACATTTTATTCCCGCATCAATTTTCCAGCAAACATCAAAGCTACAAATGTGAAACAATCTTCTCTTGTTGACTCATTTGGAAAGTCTTGGTTTCACAAGAAGGCTGAGGAATTGTGAAACTCCCTCATACCACCAGTATCCCACAAGCCTTTTATGTTATTCAACCAGGTTGGAGTCTGAGCACACAGACGCTGTACAACTAGCTTGCCAATAGGCATTTCCATTCAACTTAGACATCCAGAAACAGTCCAAGAGAACATTTCCAACAATAGATGTGCAGCTTTGCATCAAAGTCAAGGCCAGTTTTTGAAGCTCAGCGACTTCCCGGGTTAATCACGTTTGAAGACGCCCACATCCGTGGATTAAAAAAAGGAATGACATTTAGATGTTTTGCTGGTTCAAAAAGAAACCTTTGACCTCTTGGCCTTTTGACATGTTCCAGTTTTGCTAGTGTGGGTTTGATTGAACTAAAATAGTCCATAAAAAACAGCTGCTGCTTACGGTGGTATGAATGAGGTAGAAATAATAAGTTAGATAGCAGATTTGTAATTAAATTGCTACTATTAACCTGAGTGGATTTAAAAGCTACAACATGTTTATATATCATGCAAGAGGGTGACGGGTGGGCATCAAGCATCCACAGAGTCCTGTGCCTAAGCTTCTATTAGATGTTTTACAGGACTCATGCATCACCTAAATAAGTAAATATGTAGTGCTGGCAAACATTGTTCCCAGGAAATGAGTTATTCTGTAAAGCAATAAAACATGAGCCAGAGGATCCTGACCAAACCAAATTCCAGAACGTCCAGCATCGCAAACTTGCATGTTAGGACAACAAAGGTGTTTCACCGTATTCATTGATTAAATTAATAATAAATCAAGTTAGCAAATAGTATTACGTATGTGTCCTAAATATTATGTTTAACCAATAAAGTTACAATTATCTGTAATCCTTCAAGGCTCTGTAAACTACAGCAGTTAATGTCTCATCTATTGATTCTCAACTGGAGCTCTGTGACGGGGTTGTATGACTTCTGCCTCTACTACAACAGGAAAACAAGCAAGAAGCATGCTTGTCAGAGTCACTGTCGCTGCGCTGTGACCTCTTCTATCACAGCTGACCGCTCAGTAACCTGTCAGACTAAATAGAGCCTCGCGATTGTGTGTGTGTGTGTGTGTGTGGCTGTCAGTGAGTTCCTCCACATTTCCGGTCCTGTCAGGTTTGAGTCTCTGTGTTTCCGACACAAGTTCATACAAAACATTAATCATGAAAAAGAAAGTGGCAGCATGTGATACTGATGACATCCAGAAGGTCAGATGCCTGTGGGGCCGTTCTCTGTTTCATCAGCAGCCGATACCCTGAATCTGTGCCACGAGAAAAGCAAACACGGCAGAAGAGAAGGACGATGTTAGAAGTTTAATGCATGTTTTTCTGACCAGTAATCAGAGAGACGGGCATCCCCAAAGAAAGCTCGATAGATAAAAGTGTAACAGTGTGGATGTGGAAATCTTTTTAATGTTAGTCATTTGCTGATAATTAATTTCCCGCTAAGAGAGCCAGGTGAGGATGGGACCCAATAACCACTTTACAACCTGCCCCACACAAAAAGGCCCCAGATGAAATTTAAACGTGGAGCTTTTATTTACATGAAAGAAATTGTTTTGGTTTTTTTTCTTTTCCTTGGATCCATTTGGGATTCTTAAGTTATTTCCACATGTAGACAAGGCTTTGCTGCTTGGACACCAGAACAAAGACATTAATAAAATCTGCTATGATCTTTTCTTACTGAGCAAAGACGCGGTTACACTGTGGAGCACTAACACAGGTAAAAAGCTAAATAATCACTCTATTTATTTATACCTAAAGTAATCTGCTTTTGTGATGGCCATCTGATTTTTAAAATGCTGTTTTTCCATAAATGGTAAGTATGCATGCCCCCTCCCCCAACAGTATTGTGGAAAATATGCACACGTCTAGATTTACCAATATAAAACGATTAATCAATTATAGATTGTTAATAAAACGTTGGTTTCAGAGCACCAAGTGGTCACACTGTAACAAAAACAGCAAATCTGAATAAAATGTAAAGAAAAAAATATGAAGATGATAACTATGCAATCACACTGCAGCTCTCTGAAGTGAACTTAATTTAGTCATGAGATGTTCACCATTTCAAATTTCCCTTATGAACATTAATTTGTTGTTTTGTTGACTTCAGAGTGATTTAGAATATAAAAAATAACATCTAGTCAACCAAAGTGGTAAAAAATGACAATAGAGTGGATTTTGTCAAGCTGTGTAATTTGCTTTTCTTTCACTCACAATCTTTAACAAATAGCATTTTATTTAAGACGAGCCACAGAGTCACAGACATTTTATTTGAAAAAGAATTTTGTTAAATAGTAACATGGAGTCGACTAGATTATGTCTCAATTTCTACAATTTATATAGCAAACCCCCCACCCCACCCACCATTATTACAGTTTAGAAATTTATTAACCAGAAACCCGTTCTATCTAATTCAGATTAAAACCTTTTGCTTTAACCAGCCGCCACTAAATCCATGTTGTGCTTCTGGCATTCCCAAACTTCCTGCTAAAATTTTTCCCATCTGTGGTTTGTGTAATTAATTCTATTCATCCCTTTTCTTTGCCCTCTCGTTATCACTGCTCTTTTCTGGCCACCCACATGTGCTGCCTGCAGTGCTTCAGTGTCTCTCTCTTCCTCACTCTTGCAGTTGCACATAGTAAGTATATACAAGTGTTTGTGTATGTAAGATGGACAAACTTCCTGTCAGGATGCAGGCTCCAGCGGAGGGGCAGCAGCACGGAGCCAGAAGTCGCAACTTTCTGTTGGGTTCAAGTGTGTCAGGGTTTGTGTGTCTCCTGTGCTGCAGGATGCATTCAAGTGCAATTGTCCGCATCTTAATTGCTCTCCGCAGCCACGCTTCATTGCACAGTGATCATTTATTGACTGGAATTCTCCAACATCAAAGGATTTCATGCATTGCAATCATACTGGGCAGATTCACTCTATACAGACTTGTCCTGATCAGGGAAGGAGACACATATTTGTGGGATTCATTCATCTCTCAAAAAGAACATTATTTACTCTACAATAGTGACTTTTATCCAGCAAAACAGCAATACCTGAAGAAATAACAAGCAATAAAATAAAGGTAAGTAATCACGTGACATGTCAGACGTAGCTTAATGTATGAATGAACACTATAAAAGTACAATTTGTCCGAATTAAAATCAAGCGAGGAAAAGTTCAATTTTCCAACTATCACATGATGCCCCAAGCACTTACATATGGTGTTTTCATTTGCAGAGTTGTTCTCCTAAGTGTTATAAAACATCACCACCACAGCCAACTAGGGGCCATTTTAAAGAATAGTTCGCCAGATACATAAGAGCAACACAAAACCTGTGAAAAACACAACAGCTACAACAATTCACAATGCCAAAAAGTCTATTACTAAAATTTCTATTCATGTTTCAATTTTTCTGCCTATTATGTTGGTACTTGGGTGGCTGCAATGTTTTGCTGCTTGATTACATTATTTCTATGATCAAGGCCATTTAGCCCATAGTCAACATTATTATCTTTTTTACTGAAATGGGTGTACATGGTTTGGTTTTGATGTAAAGTATGCATGGTCAGCAACCACTCTTTTAGATTGGATCTCTCACCTAAAACCAGCATATCCATTTCGCTGTTTAAAACCCTTAATTGTGAAGAAATGCACTTGATTTATGTGTTTGTGTGATTGTAGTACAATAACTACTTTGAAATTCTCAGATGTACAAATGACCTCACAGAAAGTCCAGCTGTTTCCTGACACTGGCTTCGGGTTTCCATTCATACACTGGTTGATGCAACAAGTACCATCCATCCCAGTCAGGAAGGATAGGGTGATGAGTTTCCCATTGTTCCTAACAAAGAGTGTGCTACGTGAGTCACAGTTGCCGTAGAGACCGAGATTTAGTGATGCAATCAGGAAGGAAAACTTTAAAGCAAAGATGAACCATGTGACCACCAGCAAAGCTGACTGGAAAAAAAGGGAAGTTTCCTGTAAAACTGTCACTTCCCTAACAGCCAATAGATGCGGCCTCCACAGGAACCAGCTGTGCCGAAGACATTTGGGAAATCTAAACATGCTGTCTCTAATCTGGGGAAATTAAACTTTGCTTTATTATGGCATTGATTTGATAATTCTAGAATAACTAAATTATATGATGCCATCCTCAAAACCAGCCTTTTGATATATCCACATTAAGATGTGTGTACACACACACACACACACACACAGAGAGAGAGAGAGAGAGAGAGAGAGAGAGAGAGCTTGAGAAAGATGGAATAAAGACTGCTGATCTAATGCAGCTATTAAAATGGCTGAAAGAAATTTAAAAAGGCAGAATGAGAGCAAGAGGAAAAAAAAAAGATTCCACAACTGATGGCAGACCATAAAGCACGAAGGATTATCTTTAAAACCAAGAGACTTAGACATCTAATCATTTTCCCGCTAGGATAAGGATTACTCAAACATTCATTTGAGAAAAACTCCTGCTAGCTAATAGTCACCAGGAACTAGTGTGTCCCATTGAATCAGCATCAACAGGCTCACCTCACTTCTTCTGGAGTCTCCCTAAAAACCACTTGTTGAAAGAAACTGATATAAATTCAGACTAAATGATTATGGCGAAAACATTTAAAACAGCATTATAAAATATAGCAGCTGAAAACATTGAGGAATGTATAAAAACAAAAGGAAAAGTTGAATTTCTTTGTAAAACATGATCTCAGCCCCAACAATCTGTCTGGTAAGTAATGCAGCTGGTTTACAGTTGTAATGTCATGTCAGCTTTACAGACAAGTGATTTAAACTGGCATGACAGATGTGTAAAGTCTACATCTGAATCCATGCTAAAGGCCTCTGCCTTTCACATGGGGGGGTGCTTTTAGCCAAAAGGTGATCCAATTGTCATGTTTCATCTAAATTGTTCTCTGATTTGTTTAAAATAAGATTGTAAAAGAAAGGATTGAATCAGTTCTTATCAGAACTGATCAAGTGCAGAAAGCTGTTTGAGAGACAGAGCGGGATGAAGGGTGACCTAACTGAAGGGCTGCTTCTGTGACCCCAGTCTCCTGGCTCATGATGAGGGGGGTACTGGCAGTGGGAAAAACATCACTTTGACATTTTTTCAGCTGTAGAAAGTGACACCACAGCTACGCACTGCGAAACCTCACAACTCACTAATTTCTCTCACTCGTTATCTTACCTGACAGGAGCAAGATCATCCCTTAACCCTTGGATGTCTTTAAAAACCTTATTTGGGCTCAGCTGAGGCACTGTTTAGAAACTTCCTGATGGAACATGCAGGCCTAACATATCTGGTTTTATATCACAGCATTTCACAGTTGTGGTCCCCTTGAGGGTATCCCTCTGCACCAATAAGCCTTTCAAGTCCTCCCTTCTGTTTAACCAATCACAAAAGCCGCCCGCAAGCAAAGCGGCCCGTCTCAGATCTGATGTTTAAAGAAAAGCGTGGAGGGATCTTTGCACAATTATTATAAAAGCATTAAAGATTTATGGCAAGTAGACAGCCAAAGTCTGGCCATGTAGAGCAGAGGAAGCAACTGGCCTACATCCTGCAGACATTAGATGATTCCTGCTGAAACACACCTGATTCAAATTAAATACATCTGTGACAAGTCTGCTATTGAGCCTTTAATTTGAGTCAGGTGTGTTGTAGCGGGAAAACAAGCCTGCAGGACAGTGGGCCTTGTGGAAAAGAGCTGGATATTAGTGCATAGGACTTAAATTGGAATTATATCCAAGCAGCACCTGCATACGGTAAAGTCAGTCACAGGTAAGGCTTGTAAAATGTGCTGTGTGTGGAGTTGACACAGTACAGTCTCGGCGACCTGCCCAGGGTGTACCCTGCATCTCTTCAGGGATAGGCTCTAGCTACTTGTAACTCGCTATTGGATGAAGCTGTTAAGAAAATGGATGGATGGATGGATGGATGGATGGATGGATGGATGGATGGATGGATGGATGGATGGATGGATGG
>JBAMHX010000005.1:20865590-20885600 GCA_037177515.1 Pseudomugil tenellus
ATATTGGTAAACAAGTTGTTTAAATAGACATATTTGCTTCCTCCTGTGATCGGATCGGTGATCGGTTTTTTTAAGGTTTCTGATCGGTGATCGGCCCCTAAAATCCTGATCGTGTAAAGCCTACAGTCAAGCCAACCAGCTTTGATTGACAGAGCAAGTCATTATTAAATAAATCCGCCATTGTGGAAAAGAGCATTATTAAATAAAAACACAAAGTTGCCAAGTTTTACAATTTCATGGTCATATATTTATTTCAAAATGTTGCATTTATTTATTTAATTATGCATAAAACGGGTCTCCATACTAGACAGATACATGCACAACCATACTTACTCCTCGTGTTGATTAAGGATCACCAGATAAGCTAGTATGCATGTTTACGGACTTTGGAAAAACATGACAACCTTCTCGTCTTCAGTCCAGCTACTAAAATTTGGCAGCCGAATTATTAAAATAGTTCATCAGTGGTACCCCACTCTTAATAATCATCCTCAGTCCAGACTCTTCCATTGTGCTGTCTATGCACTGACAGACTTTTGCTTTAGGCAATCTGTAACAAGCACAGACACCAATAAGTCTGAGCTTCTACACCTTCAGACAAAAGGAGATTAAGAGGAACGGCTCTTGCAGTTGCGTTTGACACGCTGCAGGCAATCTGGCCATAACGAAACGTGTTTATGTCCTGGAAGGTGTCCGG
Organism: Pseudomugil tenellus; assembly: GCA_037177515.1. Taxonomy (NCBI): domain Eukaryota; kingdom Metazoa; phylum Chordata; class Actinopteri; order Atheriniformes; family Pseudomugilidae; genus Pseudomugil; species Pseudomugil tenellus. The sequence continues at coordinate 20,866,288 of JBAMHX010000005.1, forward strand.
TGGATGTGCATCCACCTATGATTTGTTTTCTGCGTCAGTGTGTGACTGGAGGAGACCACAGCTCAACGGCGTTTGGTTCCAGGAGAGGCTGGTGATAAAATCCCAGTTGAGAGTGTATTTTAATGAAGCCATGTCCCCCAGACTGTTGGGTTACACCACCGAGACATGACCTGAGGTTTCTGTCAAAGCCTAAGGCGATGCCATAAATCTGAGGAACTGCTGGTGTCAGACTAAATACTGAGATTTAAACTGAGCGGGAAATGAATAATTCAGCTCATGCATGAAATAAACTGTACGTTTTGACTCCAGACAGTCTCTTTTTCTTTCCCTTTCTTCAAAAAGATTCTCCTAAACACCAAGTCTCTGTTAGATGTGTGCGCTTTCCTCCTGTGTGGCCTACTCTTCACCATCATTAGTAGCACATTACAAACATCAGACAATGTGTTTTATTACAGATGTGTAACAGTAGGGAGCACCCAGCCCACTGGCGGGCTGCTGTTTAGATTTCAGATATCCTGGTTATGTTGTTCTTTCCCCTCAATATGGGACTGGCCGCAGAGGAAATTACAATACAAGGGGAAAACAACAGATATCCATAACATCTCCCACCTACCCACCACTTCCTGCCCACTGCCCCCCCGATCTGTGCAAAAACTGCTCTCTCTCTATATGGCTCTATATCTTACTTCCCACACATTTCTGAACCTGCACTTCTCATCGGTTCATCTACACAGTCATAACCTCTGACCCGTGAAACTCATATGTTGCTTCATCTTGCACAAACTCAGGAAGCTCAAACAGCCATTCGGATTTGGTTTCTCCCCTCGTTTCCCTCTCTGGACCCCATCTTTTCTCATGCACAAGGAATCTGGGGTGTGTTTTTCAGCTGTAGGCCCTCAAAGAGTGGCTCTGAAATGCACGGTGTGAGAACTACTCCAAGTGTGTAATACTGATGGATCTTGTGTTCTGAACAATCTCTTCCATTTGAATTATTCCATGCTTCTTATTTTCTTTTTTTAGGTTTTAGTAAATACAAGTTGAGAAAAGTTTAAATCTTTAAAATCCTTTCTCGTCTTGATGAATGAGCTCATAATGAAAAGGTCGGGGTAAGTGTTGTGACAGTACGGATGATTTCCTACCACTAATCTGGTTCCAGCGACAAAAGAGAAGAAGAAAGGATGGATTCTCATGGAGGCTCAACTTCATAGAAGGGTAAATCCCCAGAAGAAGAAACCCAACAAAAACACAGAGGATTAACCTTGAAACTGAAACTGCTGTACTGATGTACTCTGAAAAAATCCCTTGTCTGTCCTATAGGAGAAAATATATGACAGCTGGTTTACAGTGTCTTTGCTTTTTCTATCTTGAAATGTGAAAATTAAACTGAACTCCACCAATAAATGCTACATTTGTCTTTCCATTGCTTCTACAGCCCCTTTCACCTGCTTTGCAGTCCTATTTTGATGGAGAGACTTTAAGAGAAGGCCCTGGTTGTGGTTAACACCCTCTGCTTTATTAATTAGACTTGGTTAAAGCTAACCATGAAAACCACAGCTGGTTCCAGCGCTGAGATCTTCTCATCTAATGTGATGTAATTCCCTAACTGGGAAGTGTGGTACGTCAGACTGGAGTCCTTCCTCTCTGAGGTCAACTCATATTTCTTCATCTGTAAGGGATAAAACTCACCCTGACTTCAGAAATTACTTTTGGGTTTAAGTTAAGAGGAGGGGAGAAGGAAGCATAAAAATAAAACATCAGAATCAGCACGGAGAAGTTTCTCCTGCTTGTTGTGTTTGAGTCTGTATTTGGGGGGATCTAAAGTTGGTTACCAAGGAAATGATGGTAAAATCCAATGGTTGGTTGATATTCTTTTCAGTAATGTAGAAATAACAATGTCTATCTTTTTTCTTTTTTCCAGTACGGAAGTCTTTTACAGTCCTTTCATGTGCTGCACTTCTACTTTCCACTAAGCTGTAAATCCTGGGATAAATGTGATATGTGGAGAAAGCTGACAGCTCATCAGCAATGCGTTCCTGTGACACAGAGCACAAACTTCCTTTCTACATTTTCTTTTCTATTCATATTCTGAAAAAAAAGTTCAGAAGATTCTTTTATTCAATATTTGAGCCAAAACTGAAGAAATGAGCAGTAATTATCCTGTATTGTAATCATTTGCAGTGAAAGTCAAAGGGCCGTTAAACCTGCCTATAAAGAGCTCATAAAACACCTTTTAGACTGTATGTTCCCTTTTTGCCTCCACTAACCAAACTTGGGCGAAAACAACTACTTTCACAACCGCTTCTGCAATGTGGTTTAGTTTTTGCACCATATTAAATTGTGTTTTTCACTTCAGATTGTTTTTACAAACTGGGTGACTATCAGAACATAAATCAGACCCTGATGTTACAATGCCTGACAGAAGGTAAGCTTCTTGTTGTCCACATTACCTCATCTTCAGATGGATAGATATCGGCATTTAAGGTTTCTGAACATGCACAACATCTAGAATAACCAGTATAAAAATATAGACAAACATGAGCTGTATTGATACTTTCCAAAGGACATCAAACCATCTGCCTGAGTTCAGATGAAGGATTCAAGCTGAGTACCAACTGATAGACTATGCGTATGAATACAGATGCATCTTTTTTATTGTTAATAAAAGTGATATAATCTTATGAAAGCAGCATGTAAACCAGGAAAGTTTTCACACGTTTACACTTTTTTTTATTAGGTGCATGATCATCTTTTTTTCCCTTGGAGATTGTTTACTCCCAGTTCAACTTTCACCTAGCAAGGATCAGCTTTAACAAGGTGAAAGTGTGTAATTACGTAGTTTCCTGATAAGCATAACGTGGAGACAATTGGACTTGTTCATCATTTCTGACTCATCTGAATATGAGGCTGTAGCTCCCAACAAGCTGCTGTCAACATAAGATTTTCTCTGTGAGGTATGATCAGTAAATATGAATGATTAAAAAAGCCTTAGCCTTAAAAAAGGCCTTAACTTAAAAAATAGAAAGCAGGCAGCACACACGCAATTTTTATTGCACAGTTCCATTCCTGTTCTTCCAGTTGTAAGTCTTTATCTTTATGACCAATCTTCTACTACACATTAAATAAATAAGCCATCTTGCAGGTGTGCATGGGTTTTCCAACATGTTCCTGTTTGTTACCCTGCACATTTGTGCAACTCAAAACTCTCACAAGTAAATGTGCATCTTTAAAACACTGCGCTTAAAAATCCTTCTCCATTCGTATGACCAACATGTGGAAAATGTTTAAGCCTTGTCTGTAATATCGTGCTTAGATGAGCACGATGCTACCAATATCCCAACATCTTGAACACAGAGATAAGTTGCACAGAAAAATAGAAAAGTTAATTATAGATATTTAAAACATGGGGAAAAACTCTCTGAAGTCAGGATCATGATCTTTGACCTCACCATATAAATCAATTAAAAAATAAGTTCATCACATGCTCGTTTCAAGATAAGACCTTTAGCATTTAACTGACACTCTTTTCCAGAGGAGTTTACCACTGCTGCCATTATAACTGAATGCACACCAGCAACCCAGATACAAAATGTGACAATTAAAACTGTGTAGCATAGTATGACTGTTAGCTGTTTAGCACAACTTACACTTCGAGAAGAAGACAAAATGTCAGCAGATGGTCGACACATTTATTCTGGACCCCGAGTAGGAGGACGATAAAGGTGAGATATGGGTGATGGGGGAGACTGGGGGAAAAGCTAGAGCAAAGTTTTCTCAAACACTGAAATCACTGATGCCACCATAAGCTTCAAACCAACAACTTCGCTAGCATGGCTAACATATATCATAAGGTCTCGCACCCCAAAAGAGCTGTTTTCTGTTTAGTCTTTCTCCAAAAAGTGCAGCAGAGCAAAAAAACCAGCAAACCACACATCAATTCGATTATGTGACACTTCTGTAACGTCATTAAATAAGGACAGAAAGTGAATCAACACACACATACAGGGAAATCACCAGTGCAAGCCTGGAGGAAATTGAGGATTACTTGACTCTGTCCATGTAAATATCAATTTTAATGGTCCACAGTGCTGACAAAAAAAGACCTCAAATTAATTTAGAAGTTCAGAGCTCGTGCTCTCTGCTAGAAGAAAAAAAGTGTCTCTGGGTAGTTTAGTTGAGGCCATCAGCTTCACATGTCCCCTGCATTAAAGCTGAAATATGTGCACCCATTTAGTCAGCTAACATATAAGCTCCTCTGTGTGGAACCCAGCCCAAATACATTTGGTTTAACTTAGTGTTGGAATGCAGCGTTCAATCAGACCAAATCACAATCATCAAATAGGAAAAAGAAAAAAAAACAGAGTTGAGAGTTTTCTTTTCCCAGAATCAAATTTTCATCGGTGAACGAGAAGGTGACACATCACAAGATCCAGGTGTGTAGTATTATCCAAGATAACTGCATAAACACAAACATGCCTGCACACATTGTGGTTTGGAAGACGTTTTTCTGACAGCAAACTTAAATTCAGCTCATCGAGACAGCTAAAAACCATGCTGTGTGACCTAATCCCAAGCTGTGCAACTGAACACACACACACACATAAAAACACACATTCACGCTGCATATTAACAGTCATTTAAAACACAAGTGAGAGAAAAGTGACATATAATAAAGAGGGACCCAATTTGACACAATCATGCACAAATAGTCTTTTCCCCTCTCTCTCTTTCTCTCTCTCACACACACGCACACACACAGTCCTAAATAGAAACATAAGGACAGGAAACTGAAAAAGTGGTTTGGGTCACTGAAGCTGATTGAGATGGCAGCATAATACTTCAGCAGCACAGGATCTCGGTCCACCTCCTCCGTCTCAGCGTGGGGGTGGGGAGCAGCTCGGAAATCATATCAAACATAATGGTTGGAGAGTAATAACTCCTGGTGAAACACACACAAATCTGTCTTACTTTTTCACAAAGACAAATCTCAAAACCTAACCTGAGAGCAGGCAGAGTTAAATTCACAAGGTTAGAAAAAATGCAGCAGGCGAGGAATTCAATGGCAGCAAGAGAGCAAATCATTCGGCCCGAAGCAGCAACATTTTCTTCATGGGTCCAGAACACCATGTCACTGCTGAAACAATGAGAAACACCTCAGAGGACACCAAACCCTGCTGCAACGGGGTTGTGTTTTATTGCTTCTCTGGACAAATATTTGATGAGATGATTCAAGACAAGGTTAAAGAACCAAAGCAATCACCATGGCAGCGAGCACAATGTACGCACTTTAAGCTGATTCTCCAAGGTGAGTTTTGACTTAATACAGTGAATGTAATCAATGTGTCTTGATGGTGGTTCTGGATTTGCATCAAAGATTAAAAAACCAATTTAAAATAAAATGAGATTCCAGATCAGCTGATTTCAACAAGTGTGAGATATGTGAAGTAGGGGAAAAAGCTCTCAGGGAAATCTTTACAAGGAGTGACATCGAGTCTTGCAACTTGGTGAGAAAACACTGAAAAAGTTCCAAAAGAAAATAGATGCAGAATGTTTTGCCCTTTTGGAGAATCTCTACAATGTGTGATAACAATTAAATCTTATGCTTTTCATGCAGTAGACTAATACTTATTATCATATAAATGCTGAAAAAGCATTACAGAGCTCCAACTAGCACAAATAATCCAATAAAAGTATCATCTTCTGATCCTGGTGGGGTAAAAAAAAAATCCATACAGATGAGTTGTTGCAACAGAATGTCACATAAACTAGTTAGCTGTTAGCTTTAAAAACACATTTCAGTCTTTTCAGTGACTCAATATGAAAAGAATGAAAAATATAAATGAACCATTTATGGGTTCGGGTGTCTGTGTGACTGACATGACTCCATCAGACTCCATCAGACAGCGAGTTTGACTTAACAGCTGGAGAAATAGACCAGCCATGAGTGTCAGGTGCATCGTTTTGACAACAGAGACAAAGGCAAGTCAAAGATCAGGTGCAAAATCATGGGACACCAGAACACACTGATGTTGTCCAACCACCTTATGATGACATCAAGTCAAAACTAAAAGAAAAGTTGCTCTTCAACTTTTGTATCCCTGAAGGAGTGCAATGCACGAGCAAATGTTTTACATACATTGAACTGCATCAATATAATGAAATATAGAAAAATTAGATGTGGGCTGCATTTGACATCTGTTACTTTGCATGCTAGGAAAACACGAGCAGAAGGAGACCGTCCTGAGAGTAGAATCTAGTCGTAATTTAATACAATCCAATCAAATAGGAACTGTCTTAATGATAATGAAGTTTGCTCATATAAACACAGCAGTGACAATCAATTCGGATACATCAAAGTAAATTCTGGCCTGTATGCGTATCCACCAAAAACATTGCTGCTTTTGGAACCTGTTTTATTTTAACCAGGTCTGCAGTGGCCATTCTTACAACAGAAAGTCCCAGGGAGAGTAAAAAATGCCAGCAGCATAAAAACAGATTCTACTTGGCCCCAAATCTTATAGACTGTGGTAGTTTGCTGTCAGATCTATTGCACTGCAGGGGAGGTGGGGGATATTTAAGCTTGATTTAAAATGGTGTACAGATTTGTAGGCTTGCTCCCTTTTAGGAGGAAAAAAAGCAGAGATGTCCTGTGACCTAAAGGCACAGAATGCAAAACACTTCAAGAAATGAATCTAATAAATCAGAGTTGCTATTAGCTAAAAATCCAGGGCAGGCAAAACAAACCACAGACCTTCCAATCAGTCAGTTCAACCATGAAAAGGGGCCTTTCACGTGAACACCCAGAAAACAAAGGTCAAAAATAGAAACAAGCAGCTCCAAATGGCCCTTTATCACTGGCTGGTGAGAAGTAAACAGATACCTATGAAAGGCCCGATTCACTGAAGCACTTGACTGCATTACTTCCTCTTTCCCTCAGGCACTAAAGATGGGATGGGAACCAAGAAACTTTAGAAATCTTTAACTTTATATCCTGCAAAACACCACACACAGGTAACATCTCTTATCAGTGTGAGCCATATGTATAAAACCCAACCCCCTCTGCAAACACATAAACCTCCCCCCGCCACCTATCAAGTAAGCACGCTGAGACTTGAGAGGGCGGCACCTCTTTACATGCCCTCTGAAGGCCATCTCAGGCCCATTCAAAGCCCTGAGCTTTATTCTTCTCCACAGTAAAAAAGAACTCGAGCTGAAAGGAGGAAAAATGTCCTCTGCTATTTCACTCAGCAACTACCAATAGGAGAAGCAGCCTGTCAAGTTTCTAACATGGAGGGAACTTTTGAGAACTTTTGAAAATGCTAATCAAAATGTAGTCACACTGCATCAAAATGCATGCGCTAACTTGGGAGTTAGGTGGACAGATTCAGAGTTTCCCAGCTGCTTTAGCTCTTTAAAATACCACAACTGCACAGAAGTGAGAAAGCCTGGACAGTGGGGCTATTAGCAGCCCTCACAATGGGAAACACAGCTTTCATTCATTCACACACAGGCACAGAGAGGCGCAAAACCATGAAACAACTGCAATAAATCTGCTGTACGAACCTGCAGGACAGCCAAACAGGGAGGCGCCTTCAAGTATTCCTGTTCACCGGACAGCTGTGATCCACCTGCACTGCAGCGAGTCCTCTGCCCACACCGCTCACTCTTGGTCTAACATGCCTCTCCCATGGAGGCTGAACGCCGAGTAAAATCGTTGCTGCCCTCTTTCCTTCACGCCCCTCCCACTATATCTCCCTGTTTTTCCCCTACTCTTTTAGTTTTCCCTTCCCAGAAAGCTGCAGCCACTCTGTTGTGTCTGCTGGATTAGGGCAACGTATCCGCTGCAGGAGCTGCAGAGAACTGGTCAGTTTGCAGAGTCCGGGGCACAACAGTGAATCTAATGCTAATTGTGGTGGATGGGGTGGAGGAAGAAAAGGGGGAGGGGTGATTTAAATTCAACTACACACACAGAGATGAGGTGACAGGGTCATTTGTTCGGAGGGCACTTCAATGAAGCCTTCTCCACTCCTCTCAAATATCTGTAATGAGTCGCTATGAAGTTACAACAAAGCCTGTGTCATGAAAGATGAAAGCGATTAGATGTATTCCTACTGTTATATATTTCCGTTCAACCCCCCCCCCCCCCGGATTAACCTCTTTAACTATCTTGTCAACTCACTCTTTTCTTAAGACTTAACCTTATTCTTAAATGTCTCAAAGTTATATCCAACGCTGATTAATTTTAGAAAGTGTCTATTGGACCATAAAAGTACTGCAGTGTCTTTTTGTCAAGTCAGAGATGAGAGCGCCCCCCCTTTCCCTTCCACTGAAGACTCCCTCCTTTTGCCATTACTCCTCCCAAACGGATCCAGCATTTTTCCCCAATAGCAGCTTAATGACCTCCTTATGTGAGGAATCTCCCTCCACACAAAAGGGGAACTTCACCAGGAGAAAGAAAGGACATGCTGGTATGTGGAGATTACAAAGTTTGCATAAAATATGAATATTTTACAAAAAGGAGTCAAAACAAAGTGTGGGAAAATATGAGTATAATGAGTGTGGTGTCTTTTAAGGGAAACCTATAATAAACAGCCAAATGTGAGTCCCAAAACTAGTAAGTTAGCGAGAGCAGTTGATTAGCTTAGATCAGTAAGGGGAAAAACTACATTTAAAAAAATCTAATATTCATAACTAACTTCATTTTATACTTTTGTTGTTGTGAAATGATTCATATTAAGTGAAATAAAATCAGATGAGACGATAAAATGATTGAAAATGTTGGCAAAACAGAATGGATCATGTAGTCATGTCTGGTTAGGTGGGGAATGCTGAGAAATGTCACAACAAGGGTTTGGTTTGCTTTACTTAGTCTAATAAAGTTGCTCTCCAGCTGTACTTTACTCAAGTGGACCAAACCTCGACACTCTGTTGCAACATCTGCTCATTTATTGCTGGAATTACTTATTGTACATAAAGAAAGAAAAACCTAGACCAGAGGAAACTCTGGCACATCGATAAGCAAGACTGGAAATGGAAATGTTTTTCCTTCAACTCAAGTAAAAAACGGAGCACCACCAGATTTATACAATGAATAGGGATAATATAGATACCAGTATCAGTATCAAGCAGATACACAGTTAGCTAAGGCAGGGAACAACAGCTTATTCACTAAGGTCCAGGAAACAAATGAAACAGCAGATATTGACCTTCTGGAGTAACTAAAGGAAGGTCTGGTTGATAACTGAGCTAACATTGATGTTCACTGTTTAAATGACTGTGATTCAGTCTGTTTTTTAACTAAAGTGAAGTATAAAGCATGTATAGTGATTATTTAAGATTATTCCACTTCATACTGATTGGGCTTTTTCATAAAAAGTTGCACTACAGAGAATAGCTACATTTGCTTTACAATTTTTTACAATTTAAAACAATTCTTTAAAAATTTTAACCAAGTGGAAAAGCATTTCGATCTAATGGTGTTTAGATCGTAAGCCGTAATTCTCTTAAAATGTAATTCCATGATATTCCACTTTGAGGAGGTTGGAGACGTTTTGCATTTAGGAGCATTTAGTCTTTCATCAGTGGGGGTTTGACTAGCTGCAAAAATTATGATCGTCCATGAAATATTTCTGAAATGTACATAGTCTAAGTTAACTGCCCCTGCGCAATGGCAAAATTAAGGGTTTGTGTAATTCAAGGTCAACTAAAGCAAAAAGTAAATCCTAAATGAAATTTTAATTGCCACTTCCAAAAAAATTCTTCCGTTTAGGGAGTGAAAGCATGACTTTATGGCTGACTAGCACAGACACAAGGCAGACAGTAATTATAAGAAACAAAAATACAACTCAATGATCCTGTACATGAATCAAATCAACCTTCTGCGCTCAAATGAGGTCAGAATCGATTAATCAAGTGAAGAAAGGTGGGATTATGGAGAGACACTGGTCTTCCAAACTAGTGTAAACCCAACTGTTAGTATCAGGGACTCCCTGCTTCCTCTGCTTGTTTGTGTGGTAAGTGTGGCTTTATGTTTGTCAAACTATGTCTAGGAGGAGAAGATGAACCTCTCATCAAGCCTGAAAGCAGTGAATCCCCCACAGTGGAAACTATCTGCATATGCTGGTTTGAGCAGCAAGCTGAACTGAGATGAACATTTTGCCAAAAGTAATTGCATTATTCTTTTCAGGACTTCTTTTTTTAGACACATGCACATTCAAAGAAAGAAGCCACACATCCATTCATACAGTTTCTCTGCAGCTTTCTTAGTAAACACACCTGTCCCAGAATAGCCTCCTCATCTGGCCTCCTGCAACGAAGCAGGAACTGAATGTCTGGACTCACATTACCACATAATTGAGCGAAATGCGCAGGAGCTCGGCAGTCTCCATGGGTTAAAAAGGGATGCACGCTTAAATTATTTATGAGGAGGCTTGCAAGTTGTAAATTTCTACAATAACTCCCTTCAAGAGAAAAAGAAAATAGAGCAGTTCACATGGGAAAATGGCAGATAGTTCATTCTGATTCTATTAAGCACTCTTGTCTGCAGGCAATTCTATGGATTAAGTAAATCAGAGAGCGCTCTAACATGATCGTAAATTTATTGATGCTGTGTGCGCACGTGATATATATATATATATATATATATATATATATATATATATATAGCTCAACAGGTGAGGTGTGTTATCATGCAGCGTAAACATTGAACTTTCAGACTTTACAGCACATCTCATGTTCACACAAAAATTTGAAACTGTGTTACTATCCAATGACTGATGAATTAGAGAGATGTTTCCTTGGTAACAGTTAAATGAAGTATAACTGTTTTTGTGTTTTGTTTGTTTTACTATTTTTTACTTAGGAGCCACTGTATACTACGTAGCATATTACCCATGTACACATTGTGTCAATTTTAATGAAAAGTGCGTTCCATCTACAGCCTACAAGGTTTCTTGGATACGATTAGTGGTTCTTTCCACAATGTGACTCATCCCCTACATCCCCTGATCTAAAACATTACAAAACAAACATTGAGAGCCAGGAGCAGCTCTGATATGAATAGAACTGGAGTAGAAACAAGAATGAAACAATAGTTGCTCAATGTGTTTTTCCTAAAGAGAAAAAAAATACTGTGTGAATACATGCATTTAAAAAAGGAGTTTCTCACCAGAATCTAATAATGTGAGTTTGTTCAACTGGGTAGGTGAATAACCTCATAATACTCCCTGCAAACATGTGTGAATAGTAAAGCAACACTTGTGCTGATGCAAGCTAAAATCCCCAGAAAAACCCAAAGGAGGTACTGGAATTCACCTGCAACTAGTCTGCAGCACTTTACTGGCCAACATCCAGCTGTGGAAATAAAGTAAGACTGTAGAAAGGCACAGCACCGACTGCTGCAGGACAATTACAGTAATTTACTGCTTTTGTTCTGTTCATCTATGAGCCATGTGCTAAGTAACTGCACAGAAAATGCACAGAGCAGCCATCCATAACACAATATGAGATTTGCTTTAAACTCTTTGCACCATTCTGTTAGACGGCATGTCGTCACGATGACGTATTTGCCATGGCAACCGGAGGCGCCATCTTTGTCTAGGGGTAAACAACGCGTTAGTCTCATCCAGTTATATGTGTTTGGCTCACTGTAGGTTGGTTTAAATTGCCTAAATATGATTTTACTTATTCCACATGAGTTTTTCATATTAATATCATGTACCAGCAAATGAAATCACACGATATAAGGACGTTACGGAAGCGTTTGGCCGTCACAACCATTAAAAAATACTGGACCAGTTTCTCATTTTAATGAAAAAAACATATTTCATTATAATGTGGAAGTTTCGTGATATAACAGGATATTAATCTCAATCGAGAAACTTTAGAAGATGGTTTCTTATTATAACGAGACGTGTAACCCTAGTTTCTACGAGGTCAATATAATGAGTTATAAAGTTATTATTTTCCTGTGTGGAAATGCGTTCCTTCCACAGATTTCGACTTATTAAAACGTACTGTTCCCTCCGGACCAGAATCAAAAGTTCCCCGAGAAGCAACGTTACAGTTAAAAATATCACGTTAGAACGAGATAACTGTGTCACTTAGATGAGGAAATATATGGTATATGGTCGTACGATCCATTAGCAGGGCCAAAAGTGGAATACCACGATCAGAGTTTATCTAAGATGCACAGCCAGATTAAAAAAAAAAACAAAACAGCTCAAGAAGCAAAAAGGAAGCGAGGTTAAAAGATAATCGTGTCTATTGTTTATGGTGCTCTGAATGTAACCGCTAACTGTTAGCTAAGAGTTAGCCTAAATACGTCCAGTCTGACTCGTTATAATTAAGAGGTCTTGGGTTCTTTGCAGCCCTAATGTTATTATTAAGTTCATATATTTGTGTGCACTTACTGGATGTAAAATAAAGGCATAGTGGGACTTTGGTTGCCACAACTTTTTACCATCTCCATTACGTCCGATCGTATTTGGCATCTGTTGACTTATGTGGCCTGACTCCACTTAACGGTATACGATGGTACTTGGTCTTGAACCGCTTTTTTTAAAGAAATAAAAAATTAGATGTGTAGCCAATCACAAACATGATTTTACCATGTCTCCTCTGTAGTGTCGCTAGGGGCTGTTTCCACCACGCTAAGATGGCGAGCTACGTTGCTATGTAATTATGTCAAAATGTCCCGGATGTCCGTCTAAGAGGATGGAAGATTATAAAGTTCTGCATAGCAACGCAGAGCTGCAGAGCTGCAGAGCTGAACTCGAACCTGTTGAAAATCAGGATTACATGAAGAACATCATAGTGCCTCAGCATTGAAGCAAGAACCTGATTGTAATTCATTCTTTTTTATCTGGGATGTTCTTATACCCAGGGCAGTATACGATATAAGAAAATATCGTTATATCCCAATATTTTTAAGAGCCAATATATCGATATGCAAAAGAACTTTAACGATCTTTTTTATGAGAGAAAAACAGACCATGCACCCCCCCCCCAGTTCTTTTTCAGTAAGTTAGGCATTTACTAGGAGAGTGTAGTAAAGAAAAATTGCAATATATCGTCTTGTTTATAGCATCACAATATATCGCAATATATCATATCGCTACCTCTGTATTTTAATACACATCGTATCGCCAGACTCTTGCTGATACACACCCCTTCTTATAACAGCTTATTTTACATCAGTTATGCAATGTCACACCCAAATAAACAAAAGCAGTCTGAACTTCTCAGTGAAATTAAACATTTACACTATCATCAAACTAAACATATTTCTTCTCAAGCTTAAATATGTCAAGCTTGAAAAATATTGTTTGCTATAAGAACTGTCTATGCATAATTCACGACTAAATATCAATGTTCGCATTAACCTGAACGGACAAATAGCCGTAAGCACTCTGATGTAATTATACCCATTCATTTTTTTGTTTTTCCGCTGTCCTTGCATGCCTTGAGGCGACCTGGCCCCTCCGTGTGGGGTGTGGGACTCTTGGCCCAGTGGGGTAGAGGATAAGGTCTCTTTAATTCTCCATCTTGACTTCAACACCATGTGACAGCAGTAAATAATAGTCTTCCACTAATGAGTTCATGTCTGACGCAAGGTCAGGAGGTGCTAAAACGTCCACTGTGTCAGAGATGGAAGCTTAACAGAGAAATGTATTAACTGCTTCTCTTCATATTCAATATAATATTTCAGTTTTTGAAAGAGAAATAAAATAAATTTCTTAGTAAATCAAGCAGCTGAAATATACTCGCATGTCTCGATAGCTTCATGCTAAAGCTTTTAAACCATTTAATACAGGCTGTAAAAATCATGGAGATTCCGCCTCATCTCCCAGTGCTGTCCAGAGGAAGCCGTAAAGACATAGAGGGTTTGGTGAGACCATGAGATCTGGACTCCAAGTCTCTATGACTCAAGAGGAGAAGTGGAGGAGGAGATCCAGACAAACAAAGTTCACTGCCAAACAAAGTTTCTTATAACACCCACTTCATGACATCTTTCCACTTTCAGTTGCCAGACTCACAAGATTTTAACTTAAAAAAAAAATATTATGAATTTTGGTTGAATCTAATCATTTCAAATTAGGTTAAGCTATTGGACAAAAATATTTAGATTTTTTTTTCTTTTTATTATAAAGCTATAGATTAGAAAAGTGTGATGAAAACAGTGAAGCTTTTAGAATAGTTTTGTGGTTGTGTAATAACTCCGGTTGTCAGTTTCTTGTGAATTTGGGAATTCTTGATGAACCAGTCAGTAAAAATGACTATGGGGTATTTTTAATGCCCAAAGCTAGTATAGAAATCTTCTAAACAGCTGACACAGAGTGCTAAGCCACAACAACAACCACAACTAATCTGCAGGGTTGTTAACGTTTTCATTTCCTTCTGAGAATTGAAAAAACCGTAAAGATGCAACATAGCAATGATATAAATGTGTTTTTTTGCTTTTAGGATCGGAACATAGCAGAGGATGAGCATCTGTGGTACAGTGTGAAAATGGATTCTACGCAATTCTACCCGAATATCAGCAAGCACAACTTTGTGTTTCCAGCATCATGTTACGGATGCATTTTCTTTTCACACCAGCATTTCATACGCCAACAACTGGATATCAACACGTTGGCTGTTTCGGATTTGAAAACTATGACTGATTCCCAAAGATTTACAATAGGAAATTATAGGAGGAAGTTTAAAATAAAACAAAAGATAAGATGAGAGTCAACCTTTGCTTACTAGAGAGCTCAGAGATGAGACAGGATGCAATATGTTGAACTAGCCTTAGTTAGGGGGCACGAAAGCGATAAAATCTGTCCAAAAAAGTGCCATTTAAAAGTTTAGCCTCAGACATACAAACAGAAAATTACTGTCTGTTAGGAACATATCTCACAATGTTTAGGAGGGACTTTAAATTTCCAGGAAATCTCAGAAATGGAAAAAGGAAGGATTGGTCAGATTTATGGGATGTTCATGATCACTGTCTGGATACAGGATTCTTTGCAACTGGGAGATAAAAAAAAGAATTTCTTCAGTAACTTCAAGATTGTTGGAGCCATTTGCTTCATCTTGATGTCTGATTGGTTACAATGGCCAAGGATTCTAAATAATATGTGTCATCTATCGAGATAATAATATTAGCTCATTTATGTGTTTTGATACTGCAGGGGAGGACTATTGTGTAGCGGCGGTATACATGAGAGTGTGGGCATGGGGGTGATAACTGTTGGACCTGTTCTCAGGTTATGACTCAGGAGTGACTAAAACAAAACTATCGTTGTTAAAAAAAAAAAAAAAAAAAACAAAACAAAAGAAACACATCTTTCAAGGACAATAATGAGACTCAGCCTTTAAAATAAAGTAAGTATTCATGGTCCAATTCTTCTTTAAGACTGATTATAAGTTCATTACAGCCCAGCGTCTAATGGAGACCTGACCAGTGTCAGGTCATGGTAGCCTCAACGTGCTGAGCTAAAACACTCCTGACTGCTCATCCTCCTTTTACTGCAACTCCATTTTCTCCTGTGGAGTCATGAGGAGGCTCTAATGAATCAGCCCATTGAGCAGGGCAGAACTGGGTACTGGCTTTGACGCTTCAAAACTCCATGTGTGTGTCTGAGCAAGTGTGTGTGTGTGTGTGTATGTGGTTCCTCTTTCCCAGCCTCCTAAAACACAAAGCTGTCATTTGTTGCTGCTTTGCACAACAAAAGCCCCGAAGGCCACCAGAGCAAAGGGCAGAATTTGAGTTTTTGTGTCTGACTGCATGTCCACACAGTGTTACATTTTATTAAAATGTATGTTTGGAAGTTTGTGCGAGATTTTGAAGCAGTTCTTTCCTTCTGTATTACGTGGTTGAGCTGTCTCCACATACTGCACATACAGTACAACTAGTCTGCACTTCACCCCCAAACACACACAAACACAAAGCAGAAGATGTGTTATCAACATGAGCAGAAAGATTTATACTTGTTCAAAACAACTTCAATCAGAAGATAAGAAATCATGTCAGATTTCAGATAAAAAGCACAAATAAAAAAACAGCACATGTGTGATCAGGCACAGAACAGCAAAACACACAAACTAACATCCTCTGCTTGCTGTCAACATGCATGAGTCACTGAGAATTCAGCTGTTATTTATCAGGGAAACACCCTCTCTGACTGTAATTAAAACAGTTTGTTACTACAAATCAGTGTGTGTCAGTTTTTGGAATGAACCAAGTTTTGATTAATATCAGTGAAAAGGCTCAGAAAGAAGCAGTATGACAGAGAAAACAGTCATTCAGAGGGGAAAAAAAGAAAAACTAACAGGAATAATAATAAAAAAAAAAACAGAAGAAATGTGGAAATTATTTCAAATTCTTACAATCAAGAGAGAGTTTACCACCAGAATATTCCTGTGAGCTAAGCCCAAGTTAAAGAACATCAGATGTGCTCAGACTTTTTCTGAAAGGAGCTGCATTCCTGTTTCATTCCCCCTACTGTATCTATAAAACCAATCTTTCTGATTGAATGCAGACAGGTTTACGCATCATGGCACTTGCCCACCAACCGTAGTCTACCTCAGCTGACATGTGTGCAAATCAAGACCCTTTTTGTCCTGCAGATCCACCAGATCTCTACAGATGGAAAAGCACCTGTGTGAGGACAGCACAGGTGCAAGGTGGAGACAGGTTAGATCAGGATGCAACAACACAAAATGTGTTGTGACTGCATGGACACAACGGCAAAATTCTGAAACCGGGCTTGTCTTTAAGGAGTTTTTAACAACAACAGGAAAAGGGGGTTTGCACCCTTTAAACCTTTCAATGATAATCCACAGAAAACTGTCATGACTGTATGGCGAGCCGTTTCACTCATAACTAAATAAATAAATACAATATTTTAAAATAAATAAATTTAAAATTAAAAACAGAGAAATATGCATTTCAAAATGTTGTATTTATTTATTTAGTTATGAATAAAACGGCTTTCCATATGCTAGAAAACATGAATCTATGTAAAGACACAAAACTGCATCGTCCTTCACTATTGGTTTTAATGAGTTTATGCGTCAGCAGTTTCCTTTAAAATTTTAGATATGTTGCCAAACATTATTTGCAAAGTATAGCTTTTTTATTCCCCCATATTTTTTTTTAAAAAAAAAGGGAAATAAAGAAAAAAAAACTATGCTTTTTTCCATCTTACAGGAATTTTCAACCTTCCAAAACTTGAGAGGGACTTTGAGAACTAATTTGTTGTTATTAAACACACAAAGTGATATTTAAAAATCATAGCAAATCTCCCCTCAGCGTGATTCTAAAAGCAGAAAAACGGATGTCGTGGTTGCAGAGATTTATTCGTTTCAGAACCGGTTTGTAATTTTCAAGAAGAAGCCCAAAAACAAGAGAAACAGGGCTTAATATCCACTATGCCTACAGACAAAATGATGCACTTTCTAAGAAATCAAAGCACTGATGTTAATATGTTTTTATTGGGAAGCAAACAGCTTGTCACACATGCCTATAGCATGAAAGAGCATAAGATGAGGATAATTGAAATGAGTTCAATAAGAGAAGGCTATGTCTCTCTATGCTCAGCTTCTTCTAATAAAAGGACAGAAAAAGACAACAAAGCGAGTGGAAACTAAAGGAGGCAAGGTGTAAAGCAAAAATGCCCAAGCCCGGTCTTTGAGGTCTACTATCCTGGAACCTTCTCCAACACACCTGAATCAAACAGCTGGATTCCCCCGTGAACCCCACTAGTAACAACAGATTCATTAAATTCTGCGGGGCTGGAGATATGTTGTATCTAAAAGTTGCAGGATGGATCTGATGTAAAGGGGTTGTGCTGTTGCAGCAGAAGAACAGCTAAAAGAAAGATGGGACAGAAAGAAGAAAAAGATAAAGACTAACGTTCTTAACTGCGTTATAAATCATATTGTTGCTACCTGGTTACTTCACTACTATATGAAAGGCCAAGTGTTTTTCTTTCACTTTCAGCTTCCAGCAGACATGACTAAGACTAGACTGGTTTACTGGAATATTGCAAGTTTAAGAGATGATCACAACTGCTATGTTGAGTCTCACAGCTCATCTAACCAGCCACGTATTCTTAAAAATCTCACTGAATTATTAAAAGAACCCAAATAAAGCTTTTTTGAAGATAAAAGGAAAGCAAACAAACTGATTTCCTCCTCATGCGTCAGTGATATTATTTTTCACAGCAAAATGACCGAATGCCAAAAGTCAGGATGATCTATTCAGTTCATCAGGGCGTATTACTTCTAAATTTCTGCCATCGGTAAAGGATAAACTGAATCACAGAAAGCACTACAAAACTCATTAACGGATTACATCAGCAGCTGTTAATCCACTTTCTATTGTTGAGTAATTTGAAAATGGAGCATTAGGAGCTTAGCCAGATGGCTTTGCTGCTGTTTGCACTTAAAAAGGGTCGAAATCACAAGAATGCCAAGTCGAATAGGAATCCTGTGCAGCAGCCGAAGAGGATATTTGAACTGAAATAGTTGAGACGATATTAAAAAACAAGATTACATTTTCCGTTAAAGCCAAAAGAGAAAAATAAACATACTTTGTATTTATTCAGGCATCTGCTTCTTTTGTTGCCTGAATGGTTTCGACACTGCATCATATCTGGATAGGATGCTACATGGACTCAATGCTCTTTTGTTTTTCCTTACAGTTCTGGGAGGAAGTTCAGACACTTAAAAAAAAAGTTCTTTTGTGCTCTTCCTCAGTTAGCATAACATGATCATCCAAAGGATACCGGGTAAATCCACTTTGTCTCACTAAAAGACCTCTGACAAAACAGGACGGGATAAAGAAGATTTGATGGTGTCCTGCAGAGTCTGACACCAGGATGTAAGCAACAGATCTTGTAGGCACTGTGGGGAGTGGGATCTTTGTGGATTGGATTAACTCCCTCCAGATGCTTTCCGCAGGTTCTGCAGGATATCGCTGGAGTTTGGAGGCTGGTAAGCACTTCAGAGCACTGGTTTTGTTTTCTTTAAACAAGATGATTAGTCTTACGAACTTTACATGATAGTGGTTTCAATGGAACTGCTGATGGGAATAAAGTGCAATGTTATCATGCAGTAAAAAATCTAGCAGCAATTAGAGGTGTATGCTTATACTTGAATGTCTAGATGGGCTTGCATGCAAAACCTCCAAAAAGCTTAGACCAAGAGATTGCACTACACATAGTCTGATGAGGTTTTTTCTAACTTGCCTTTCCACTCAGATTTCTCCTTACTGTCTGCTAATGAGGCGACCGATACTCTCTGCTCTTCCCTCACGTCTTCTATGGACA
>JBAMHX010000005.1:20887365-20901303 GCA_037177515.1 Pseudomugil tenellus
CTACAGCAGTTCGACTGCACTTATCTATGATGTCCTCTACTGTTTGATTCTGTGCTTGTGTTGTTCTTATTCTCAGACTTAAGTCGATTTGGAGAAAAGCTTCTGCTAAATAACTGTAATGTAATGTAATGTAAAGTAATGTAACATAGTCTAAAGCTTACTGGTTGAAAGTTACATTAAGCTGAAAAAGGTGTCTGAATAAAAATTTTATAACCTCAAAAAGGACAAACTATGGAAAACAAGGAAGCAGCACAAGAGAAACCACAGATACTAGCTGCATTTGACAATATTAAATACTCTGAACAGTCTAATCCCACTGAGAAACATAAGCACAAATTAAAAGTACCAATAACAGCCTCAACGCAAGCAAGAGCAGCCCGTCTGGCACACTAGTCCACACATTTCTGATAAACACGCCAACAACAGGTTATGACATGCAAGCAAACGTCTACAAAGCACCAACAAAATGCAGACACAGAAACGTGAATTGACTGCAAATTTGTAAGGATTCAAGACATTATGCAACACATCGGTAAGCAGAGATGAACCGATTTCCCTAGCTGGAGTGGAAAGATCTCTGAATGACAACACACCGTTAGGTCTTACTCTGTGTGGAAGACTGGTCAGGTGAGGCAACACCCAGCCAGCTGCTGATAGACAAGCCATATAGCATGTTACAATGTCTTTGTGATATAACGTCAATAGGCCCTGAGTTTCACTGATGGTGCAGTCCGGTTTCTGCTTGAGCTCCTCATGTCAAAGCTTTAGACATGTGTCAGATTACAGCATTGAATTTATGAAGTGCAATACCAGCAAAACAACTTGACCTGACACACTGACACCACAGAAGTGAAATATAAAGCAAGACAGTGAAGCACAAACAGGCAGACAGAGGCCTTACGCAATGAATGTGTTAGGGCTGGGCGATATGGCATAAAAGTAAAATCTCTGATTCTTTCAAAACAAATTCGATTTCCGATTTAAAAATCGATTTTTTTTCCACTTTCTGTTTTAAAAAAATACAACCTACAAAAATTAGGCCCTGTGATAAACTGGCAACCTGTCCAGGGTGTACCCCGCCTCTCGCCCTAGCTAGGATTGGCTCAAGCCCCCTCGCGACCCCGTTTGGGAATAAGCGGTAAACAATGGATAAATGGATGACAAAAATTACTCTCTTTCAAAAAGTCTTTTTAAGTTTAGACCATGTCCATGATGGCTTTCTATCATGCCTGTTGTCTCATAGGGGACTGAGTGAAAATAATTCCCCTACCGTGAATTGTCTACCGGTGGGGTTTTGTAGACTGTTGCTGGTTTGAGCATGTCGTACACAAGTGCACAATCTCTCCCACTCCACTGAAGGCCTCTCATTCAGGTGTTGAAATAAATTTGTTGTGCTCCCACCTTTGGTAGCAACCGCCCTTAAACATATTTTGCATTGAGGCATTTATTGCTCCAAATCCATGTTTCCAAAAACCAAACCAGTTCCAAATAATAAGGAAACAGGCCTTTGGGGGAACAAACTCTTCTTTACTAACTGCCATGTTGATGTGTTTAAGCAGATTTGTGGGAAATCAGCAGGGGTATGCTGATGTTACTACAATGTAAGAAGGCCCAAAAGGTGATGGGGAGGCAAAAAAAAATTTGATTTTCATAAAAATAAATGAACAACAAATTAAATCGATTAATTGCCCAGCCCTAGAATGTGTATATGAAGACCACTGTATATGAAGGCCACTGATAGAGAAGTGGAAATGCTGCCAAATCTAACAAAAGCTGCCTCCCAGTCTTACTGAAGGTGTGTTCGCCATCTCTCATCCAGTGCACACATAAGGCACAGGTGCACCGTTGATTTTTTTTTAGAAAATTAAATTCTTTTAAAGGTCTCTTAAATTGAGAAAAATTACCCTAAACACCTAAATTCAGAATTACAGAGGAATTATAACTAATGTAAACATAGCCAAATAACTGAATAGCAGATGCTTCAGAGCTTGCTGAGCAGAGAGGACACTTTGCATTCTTTTCCATCAACATGCACTTCATCTGCTACGATAATGTAAAGTAACAGGCACAAACTCTTCATGGTTTATTTGCCCAGAAGTACTCCGGAGGAAAAAAGCGTCTGTCCAAAATTATCGGTCCAAAAGCAGTTTGTGAGTTAATCACTAACAAAAAGCTATTCAAGGCCCTCTAGAAAGCGACCACTGCTGCTTTTCTTCATCCAGCCTCCATTTCCATGGTAACATCATAGAGGAGGACGGAGGTTTCTGGACGACAAACCACAACTTTCCATTTCTTTCAGTGCAAAGCGTCATCCCTCTCCTTGTTAATTTTATTCCCATACACTCTGCTTCTCATGGTGTAAAATAATAGTCAAAACAGAGCCGTGCTGTTCTTATAATCAACAGGTGTATTAAATGTTGGAGCCTTAGGCTGAAATTCTTACCTCTGTGCTGGACCGCTCAAGTTAAAAACGTCTCTTCAACTAGAAGAAAAACAGACACAAACATATGATTACTTTGTGATTCTGGGTTTTCTGGGGTCTTGAATAAAGCAATTAGACACAATTAGAAGCAGACATGTATTTAAGTTAAATATTGTTCAGTCAGTGTGTTTTTTAGGTCTGTAATCCTGAGGTACAAAGAAACAGTGATTGAAATAAATAGCTAAAGCCAAAGATAGTCAGTTCTAATAATAAAGTCTACATCTTGAAGCCTTTTCATTGTCCTTCAAGTCTCAGTGTGCTCTATAATTCAACACACTGCATTTCCTCGTCTACTAAAAATGATATATGCACTGAAAGTGAGACATGTAGGTAAAACCACAAATCTTATATACATGCTCATGCTTCAGGTGTTTTTTAATTGTCTTTACCAAGCTACAAGCCAGCATACTTATACTGGAATTCAATAGACTTCCCGACAGAGGACGTCTAACTGTTCGTAACAGGACCGGATAATTCTGCCTGCTGCTCAGTACGTAACACATATGTGTATACATATATACTGGTACATTTTCATGTGAGCATTTATGTCTCTATGTGTGTTCTCTGTCACAAAGGTCAGTAGTTCCCACAGAGGAGAGTGGGCCGTGCCTGCATACTGCAGGAGAGGAACTGCCCTCAATAACCATCAATGTCATCTGTACAAACACCAACTGTGTCAACACCAGGGAGCCCAGTTCACCGTAGGAGAACTCAAAAGCTGATTGCCGTCATGCGAGATGTGTTATTGCTTAGCGAGCGCTGTGCCTGAATTCCATTATAATGATAACTGGTAAGTGGGAGTCTTGGGACTGACCCAAAATAACACATGAAAAATTATTACAAACCACAACAGATCTAACACAGTAATGGAACAATCTGGTGAGGGAATAACCCCCCACAACTATTAACACTGGTTCGTGTTAACAGTCATGGAGATGGTTTTATGTTTATTCAAACACTTTAGGTTGGAGTAAATTGGATATTTAGGGACAGTGCACTCACACTGAAAGCGCTGGTTGTGTCTTTTCTACAAAAATAAAGTTTGACTCTGCTCCTTCCACAGAGCTGGTAAATACCTGCTCGAGGTGAGTGTGAAAGCTGGACTGTTAGTTTAAGAAATTTCTACAGATGAGTTTTTACAGTTAAAATGATGTGAGAGTGAGCACAGTGACTTGATGTGTTAACCACCTCTTGAGGCTTCATGTGAGCCTCAGCGAGAGGTTGCATAAATCCTAAAAAGCTCCAGATGGCACAGCAGTTGTGGAAACGTCTCCCCAAGTTGGGTGAATGAAAAAGAATCAAAACCACCTGCTAAATTTGGTAGGTGTGGTGTTTTTTGTGCAAGCAGAGGTGGAAAATGGATTTTCCTTCAGTTCTCAGGTGTAAAAACAACAATGAGGAGTGTGAGAAGCAAAAAAGAAAAAAAAGCGTATTCAGTCATAGATCACGCAGATCTCAGTGGCAGTGTGGATTCAACTATTTCACACCACCATCAGCTCAGTTGTCAGCTCGTTTATCTAAGTAACCACATCCTCAGACCACATTTGTTTGCTGAGAGATTTGTGAAATCTCTGCCTATGCCCAGTTGGAATGGGTTAAAACTCACATGTGGCAAAGCAGTTGTCAAACAGCATCTATTAAAAGACATTGTGTTGTCCTCGATATGACATTTTAAGCTAAATTCAGTGGATGCAACACTTTTCTGATCATTGCAGTTTCATGTTTCTATATAGTTGGCTGCCAAAGAAAAAGTAATCAGCCAAGAAAGCTTCAGTTTTACCAATGGAAAAAAAAAACAAGTGAAAGAAATAAGCAGCTGACCAGAGACTAAATGTACATTTAGTGTACTATTACTAAAGAGTTGTGCCTTCTTCTGGGCCTTACCACTCTATGACAAACTATTTCCAATGTCCGGAGATCTGGCATTGGTGTTCATGTAAAATATGTCACCATCAACAAGAAGCAGTAAGGTGGAAACAACAACCAGTTTCCTTTTGCTATACGAAACATAAGTTTTAGTATAAATCTATTTTAAAGTATTCATCATGAGACAAAATTTCCAATCAGTTCAGACATTTTGGTATTCAATTTGGTATTGGATCAGGACTTCCTGTCCCTGCGGTCTCCGGGCCGTCCACCAGATCCGGACTTCCTTTCCTTGCGGCCTCCTGGTCGGCCTCCTGACCCAGCTTGATCCTGCCTTCGTCCCTCTCTCCCCACCCTGGTTTGGGCGTCCGGTGTCCGCCCTTTTGAGAGGGGGGTACTGTCATGCCCTGCATCAGCCCAATCACTGTCACCTGCCACCAGACTCATTCCCCCTGATCACTTGCACCTGTTCCTGATTCCCTCACAGCTT
Source organism: Pseudomugil tenellus (assembly GCA_037177515.1). Classification (NCBI taxonomy): domain Eukaryota; kingdom Metazoa; phylum Chordata; class Actinopteri; order Atheriniformes; family Pseudomugilidae; genus Pseudomugil; species Pseudomugil tenellus. The sequence goes on from JBAMHX010000005.1 coordinate 20,892,204, forward strand.
TATATCCCTCAGCTAACAGTCATTCCTTTGTTGGACATTGAACATAAATACATGGTTGCTCCTGCTGCTCCTGCCTTCCCTGTTCTAGATACTCCACTACCTGCCTTCTTGCTCCATGTCCCTGTAACCCTCCTGGACTCCTCCACCTTCCCTACAGGTTTTCGTTCATCCCTCCTTTCTTATAATAAATCCTGTTAACCTTCCTTTTGGCTCCGGCTCTCCATCGTTACACTAAAAAAGTCACAACCTGCTCTTGAAGCAGAAGAAAAAAACCTGCACAGTTGCGTAACAACTGTCTCTGCTGCCTGCTGCGGTGGCCTCAGTAATCTGGCAGATATGACCGTTAATCAAAACAACATGGCCTCCTTAACCTCGTTACATAAAATCCACACAAATTCAACCTGTTATTTTTTAACTTCTTGGGCCTTCATCTTACTGATGTTGATAAACACCAGGGATAAGATGGGGGTTGGCTTCGCTTCCTTTTTTTTTTAGTTTTGCGACAGTTAAACGACTACCTCATTAACCTAATTCTATCAGACAGGTTTAGTGAGACGCTGCAAGAGCTGTTATGTCCTGACTGGCCTCTCTGTCTGCCAGGACTATTATTCTTTGACAGTATGGTGGTTCTTCACTCATTTTCATTCAGACCTTTAAATGAGAGGACAGGTGAGCTATTCATTTCAGCTTATTTATCTACAGTGTGACAAACAGAGGAAGACAGGGACAGATATGGAAAGGACAAAGGTTTAAAAGAATTCAGAAGCAGCTGAAAGAAAACCAGTGGTGTTATACAGCTTATCTTTACCTGCCATCTTATAACAGATGGCAGGTTAGACAGCCTGTCCAACTGGGTTTAGTCCCCAGTAAACAATGACAGGTAATATTTTGGAAAAGAAATAGCTACATTGTAAAAATGTATTTATCAAATGCAGACAGGACTGTATTACACCATGATAAGCTGAGAAGGCTGCACAAATATAATTAAAGTCTGTTACAGTAAAGTGAAAATACCAAGTTGAGTTTTTTCTCCATTGCCCATGCAAAGGTTAATTAATCGTGATTTTACAGACTAATATTGCATTTTGCGATTTCATCTTTTAAATTCCAGCATATATTTACTGTTCATGCAAAAAGATGTTTTCTCTAAAAAACAAAGGGTTATTGTGAGATAACATTGAATGTGAACAGTTTTTTTTTCTCTTTTTTTTTTGGTGATCTTTATTTAAAACTAGCTAAGCAGGAAAGGAGGTAAGAGACAAATCAGGGAATGACCTGCAGCAATAGATCGGCTGATTTGGCTGCACTGATGAGTTGTAGCTACATGGAACTGCTGCTGGAAAAGTGTTGCTATGCCGCCCAATTTGTATATTCTAACACGGAACTGCTTCCCTTAACAACTGCAAGGTGTGGTCAAACACTCAAGTTTCCTCTAGAGCAGGTTACGTTGTTCTAGTATTGAAAACTAAACAGTATGATTATTTATTTTATTTACGCCATAGCCAGTCATGTCTCTTCTGATAAATGGATTTGTACTTACACAGCACTTTTCCAATCATATTGTCTAATCAAAGCGATTTACACTACATGACACATTCACCTACTCACAAACACACACTCATACCCCAGGCAACTTGGGCACAGAAATCCTGGGTTCAGTGTGTTGCCCAAAGACACGTCGGCACATGTAATCAAGAGAAGCATGGGATTAACTTTGTGCTGCTTGTTATTTGAGATCTGAACTCTATGAACAAATTCACTGAACAAAATTGGCTTTTTTTAACTTAATTGGGATATTTCAGAAGTTGAACTGTTTTCGAACCTGTGGGTTTTGTCTTAGACTTTGTGGAAAGTCATTTGTGGAGAATTAGTCTGCGATGAGGAAGAAAGATGTGACATTACTGTCACATATCTAATATGTTTGAACACGAGGCTACATGTTCATATTAAATATGTAAATCCTATCTGATCCTTGCCTCGTCTTTTTAATAAACATGTTGAACCCTTTTTACCATGAAAAGTTTGGTGGGCTTTGCATCCCCCCACGGTTGCAAAGCTTACCTGGGAATAGGAGGGAGAGAAATTGACTTTCTCTGCAGTGTAACTCTGTCCCTTCTGAGCTACAGCTGCCTCCCTCCCTAACACTGGCTTTGTGAGTGGAGAATGAGAATGTGGGGAATAAAAGGCAGCACTTATTCAATGTAAACATGTTTTAGACAGATGTGAAGCAGAAACACACTTTTTAAAGGTCTCATATGCAAAATCCACTTTTATGTACGTTTAACCTTCTAATACTGTTAATTGCGCTTTAACACAATTCCTGAAGTAGTTTTATTTTTCATCCATCAGCCAACGCCTGACCCCACCACCCCTACGAGGCACTGGGGAGACTCCACCCACCCCTACCTGAAAACTTTAGCGCTCCGCCTAAACTAAGTCACGGGTAGGTGGGTGAGACGCACTCTGTCTGAGGCAACGTCATGGCAACGTCATGGCTGGTCAGTGCGGGCGGGGCGGATGAGTGAGAGGAGCTGGGAGCAAGCCATTGTAAGCTGTTCACTAGGTAGAGACCTCACAGCAAGAAATGAGTGGTGCATGTTGCAAAATGCACAATATTATCATAAATGTGCATAGAATAGACTGTGAAATGACAAATATAGCAAAATAAGGGAACTTTCAAACTAAGAAAAGATATCTCACAAGGCAGACAGGAGGAAATTTGTCTAGGTTGATCTGTAAAACACTGGAGGCTGCAGGTGTGAAACCTGAAACCTGGATCAGGTGCAATCTTTATAATTAGTTAATCACAATCTCTTAAAATTTCTCTTGAAAAACTATTAATTGTTCGACCTTACTATTCCAAGCTATACTGGTTTCCTTTCATTGCATCCTTTGTTCTGTTTGTAAGGTTCTGTATGTCTCGCAGTGGCTGGGGGTCAAAGGGGAAACCTTTGATCCAACAGCTGAGCTAGTTAATGTTAAATCTTCATGAGATTGAAGGGAGAGTAGCACATGCTGGTCTAAACACAGACTGGTTAGTTACGTCTCTCTCATTCCACCACACAAGTGTAATATGTGAAAGCACACCGATGTTCTGCAACACTGCTTCTATTTGCGGTTATGAACAAACATTACCAACAGCTGCATAATAAAGATATTGTATTCCCTGCATCAATGCGCAGTGTTATAGTATTTATGTATATGCTTCTACTGTGATATTAATTACACCTCATAAAAGTTAATTTCAGGTCACAGAACTTCATGGACACATTTGATTTGTTTCATTTCATTGCTGAACTAAACTAGAATGTAAATCAGCACATAACTTACTGTCAAGTATCACACAACTAAACAAAAATAACAGGATTCAAATATCTCTAAAATCTGTTTAGCTCATAAATATGTCAGTAACAAAACAAACTGATACATACTTTTCACAGAAGCCTGAATTAAGTGTTTCAAATCCATGATTCATCATTTTCCAACCTGCTTGGCAGCAGAAACTGGTCTGCAGCAGACTGCCTGCAAAACCTGCAGTGACAGCAACTCGTCTCATTCCCAGGTGTGTTTGAGGGAAATTTCTTATAGTATTTTCACTGCAGACAGTAAGAATGCAGGCTATACACAGCTGCTCAGGTGTGAAGTACTGTAAAAATTACAATCATGCACACAATGAGTGGAAAACACCAGATACTTTTAATGTGGAGAACCAACCTAAGATGTGCCTCATGGAGCAAAGGAAAAGCTTCTGATATTAAACCATGTGAATTGAATTATTAAATTCTTACTAATTATCAAAGTAAAGGCATAATAAAGAAAAAGTAATTCAATAAATTGTGTAATGTGAGTAATTTCCCGACCAATTAGCTTGGTCTGTGATAAAGATGAGCCTGCTTTGTGCATGGTGGCAATACTGCCTGCAGCGAGGATAGGAAAAAAATCATAGAGGCATCTTTTATAGCTCAAAAACAAAATAAATCATTAAAATAATTAAAAGAAAGAAAAATTCACCTACTCTCTACAGCATCGCTGGCCAACTCCAGTTCTTTCCTGCAACTTTTAGATGCAACCCGTCCATCAAACCTGAATCAAATGGCTGAATTTCCTTATGCACGTGTCATTCAGCTCTGCAGAGGCCTGTGAAAGAGCCATTCATTTGACTCTGGTGTGCTGGGGAATGGATGCATCTAAAAGTTGCAGGATAGTATCTCGAGGACTGGACTTGGGCACCCCAGCCCTACAGTGAGACACACACGTATCTTCCAGCTGATGCAGCTTCCCAAAATATATTATAACTAGTTACTACATCCATCCTTCAGTTGTGTTACAAATGAAAAATCTACAGGTTCACATATACTGTGATGACTTCAGAAATGATTATTCTTTTTACATTTTAAAATACCTCGCTAAGAATGTAGTTTTGGTTGCTGAATGGGAATAAACCCTCAACTTTCAAGTGAGAAATCATTGAATGCTAAAAAAAACAAATATGCTTAGAGTTAGAAACATTAACTGGATAACAAAGTTTATTTAATCATAATTATTGGTTTCCATCCAAACAGCAACCACCGTTGGAAAAAAAGCGGAGGTGCCAATAACTGCAGTTCTCCCCTCCCCCCATCCATTGGAGGGGCTCTAAAACACATCAATCCTTACAGACTACTAGTTAAAAAGGTTTTACAGCAGAAATAAACATGTTTACAGCCTGGTTAAAATAATCATTTTAGGTTTAATAGGTCAAGTGACAACTGTTAGGGGGTGATTTTATTTATTTATTAATTTGTACTTTTTCCATTTATTTATTTATTTGGTTTTTTTTTTTTATTTTATTTTAACTTGTCCTGTCCAGTATCATAGAAAGCACAGTGGTGGTCTGGCTCCTGTGTTGCGTGAACAAGTTTGCTTTGTGAAAAGGAGCTTTATCATATAAGGACTCTGTTGAAAATGTAATTCTTATTCTTTATTTTTAAATTTTACTGTTGCTGAACGTCCAAATAATGCTGGGGAAGAGGTTTGAGAAAAGAAGAAAAAAGAAAGTAAACAGGAAAGGAAAATAAATTTAAAAGAAGAGAACAAGGAAAAGAGCACACCAAATAGGGAGATAAAAAAAAAACAACAACAGTATAAGACGCTTAGTCTAAACAAAAACAAGAAAGAAAAGGTCTACAACAGAGGTGCCCAGGTTGGGTCCACAAGATCTACTGGGTATCCCAATGAACCTGCAGTCATAGGCCCTTTTCAGACATAGTAACCGGGAAATATCCGGACATTTACAACACGGACTTTACCCGGTAAACTGTATTCAGACATAGGCGGTAAATGTCCGTGTAAGACTATCATCCTGGAAACCAGATATGTTGTAACATTGTGCGACAGTGACAATAATGGCAACAACAAAACATATTAGATCAGGATATAATTTACCTGAATTACCACACACACCGCCATCCACCCGTCGCATATAATTAACATAAGACAGTAAAATCTAACAGATTCACAGTTGTCTGAGTTTTTGGCTTCCTGCACGGTATCGTCCACCATGGACAAGAGGTTTACCTCAATCATGACAGAGTTTATGGCGCCGGTTGTTTAGTTCCGTTCACCTGGGTTTCTTTTGGGTCGCTTGTTGTCGCTATATCTCAGCTTCCTTTTCTAGTCCTTGAAATCTTTATAAACTAGATTTTTTTTTTTCAGCCATGTTCACGTGTTGTAGGAAATGACGTCATCACTTCGCGCGTTAGCACCCGTCTTCACACGTCCCCCTCCTTCCCCCAGGTCAATGTCTGCACATTAACCTGCATGTCTGAACAGGATTCGTCTACCCGGTAATTAATCGGACACAGTACTAGGTCTTCAAGTGGGTAAAGTCAGTGTAAATCTACCCGCTTGAAGTCCGGACTGTACCTTTCAGACAGGAGGGACGAAAAGTCAATATCCGCGTAATGTCAGAGTAACAGAGCCACTCTGAAAGGAGCTATAGAAACAGGTCTAACAAAAAGAAAGAAAAAAAACAATAAGGATTGAAAGGTCACCTGCTGAGACATCAATGCAAAAACATAGACCCCTGCCAAGCTGGAAACTCTCCAACCCATACCAAAAAATATGATAATCCAATTAGCACTAACATAGAATCAACTCTTTAATGATCATCACCACCACGGAGGTGTGGAATGTTAGTAGAAGGACTAAACTCTGGCCAATTAGTTACTCATTTCAGCCGTGGTGCAACTACTCAGTGCTGGACTAATAAACTGTTTGTTTTCGAGTGTTAACAACACAATAAAATCAGTTTAGTAATGAAAACTAAATCACTGATCAAATTATATTCTGCTCACCTAAACGATTTAAGAGTAAAAACTTTAAATGCAGTCTGTTGGTTTTATGCTATAGTTGTCAGCTTGATTAGTATTGAGTTATGACTGTTTTCCTCTCCTACATTAACAGGAAGACAGTCGCTGAGGGATGAGTTCATGTAGTGCATGACACAACAAGTCTAGAGACAACATCATCAAATACTCAGGATTGTTATAGTTTGTTTAGTTAATATTGACAATTTGAAAATGTAATACACTGTTAATCCTGTAACATCTTCCTAGTTTAGTCACCATCTTGAACTTGAAGCTTAACTCCAACATGCTGGCAGTCACACAAGCCAGAGGGCATAATCGCCTTTCAGTCTTTTTGTTCAAAACTTTGTTATCTTGGAAATCATGGTTTGTTAAATTAATTCTCATTCAGATTGAAGGTGTAGGTCTGTCTAAACTTAAGCAAATACAAGAAAGCAGACTACAAAACACAGAGCATTGTGGGTTCAGCACACAATGTTGTAGGTAAAAGGAGTAAACAACCTTATTATGCATCCATGTGGGACATAAGGGGGTTCTGGATAGGTGATGCCGCCCACTGTCAGATGTGACAGTATTTGGTAAAAGTTCTGATAAAAACCTGACCAACCTAGACCACAATTACCTGATGCAGCTCTATAAACACTTTTTTAACAGTTACTAATAATTTTAAAAGTCAAAGTGAACACAGACTTGGTCCAAAATAATGTTGCACTCCTCATCTGAACAGAGTCCCAAATCGGATTATAGTCTTGCATACTATCCTGATGTTACTGCACTTCTAAGGCCCGTTTATGCTTGATGCAGAAGACGGATATGCAGATGGATGTACAGTTTGATTCGGTTACATGTGTAAACCGGTGACAGTATATAGAGATATAGAGGTGTAAACAGACAAGCAAACCAATGGCCGCAAACACATGACGTCAACCTTGTGGGAGGTAATGATTCATCCCAGTAAATATACTTTTAATTTGAGCGCGTAGAGAGGTCAACATGACTGGAAAAGCGCTATGTAAGTACAAGTCCATTAATGAGCCATCCTATTTCAGTCAGTTCGGTTCAAGTCTGAAAAACTCAAAAAAACATTTTGAGATCCCTGGGGATAGATGAGGACTACTGATATGCAATTAATACCCCCCAGTAGGGAGGACACTAAGAACTATTGCGCCAAACTATGCAAAAAATGGCCATCTGAACCTTTTGTACTAAAACATCTGCATGCTCTGCTCCACTTTGTCAGAGTTGCCATTTTCAGAGATAATGTTCACATATTCTACTATGATTTCATAGCTTAGAGGTACAGCTGCATCACTCCAGAGAGATATTCACATTCTGAAAGTGTCCCTCTCCCTTGTTATCAAGTCCTGGAGGTCATGGAACGAATTTCTGTCCAGAACATAATGTCACATTTAAGCTAAACCCAATTCATTAATTCACCAAGATGAAAATAAGTATTTGAAAAACACAATACACTGACAGAAGCCCATGCATGGTACAGAAACACGGTGTGTGGAACATAATGGGAGCTTAAGTGTGTCTAAAATGTATCAGTGACCGTCCTCAGAAGGCAGAACAAAAGAAGGGTTGTATCCAGCGACTTCCTCTACAGAGATAAACAAAATATTGCCTTCCCATACACCATCCTGCAACAAGAGTCTAAGACATGTGACACAACATCACACACATGTGACATGGTATCTCTCCTTGGCTCCAACAGACACATCCTCAATGGAAACTCTGCAAGTGTGTGCATGTTTGTGTGCGTCCAACCCTCAGGATGGGAACTGATAAAGCATTTACTGTATTTGTTGTGTGATTCTGCTGCTTAAATGGAGGTATGGAAAACCAAATATAAAAGTAATTTAATGAAAACACCATTGCATATTCCCATGCTTTTTTCTATTTACGCATTACGTAGCATAATCGCATTAGTGATTTACTCCAACTTTACATATCTTTGTCTTCCTTCTTCCTGTTTTGTGCTGAATTCTGCTGCAGTCAGTGTTTCCAGCTCATGAGAGAGAAACATTAAACCTAATCTATGAACACAAGCCCAAATTAAGTGAGCTGCTCTTTAAAAAAAAGTCGACTCAGCTCATCTGATAACGAAAGCGTGCATTGTAAATCAGCAGTGTTTGTCGTAAGATACCTTGAAAAAAATTTGCTGGCATTATTACTCTAACTAAAGCACTTTCTATGTATTTGTTGAGAATAAAAAGTTATTCTTTTTTTAAACCTGCTACTGTGACTTCTCAAAAATGACTCACTCCAAACAGAGGTGATGCACCAACAGAGCAACAACCTTGATGTGTGTAAACACTAATAAGGAGGTCCTGCACTGAATATTTCCTACCCGTCTTGCAGCTCAGAGAAGCATCAGTGGAAAATCAACTTTGATCCCTGTTCAGGTTCATGTTATTTTTTGGTTACGCATTACACGCGGCCCCATTTAGAAACAAGTCCGTAGATTCACATGACATGACATGATTGTCACTTTCACTTTATCAGATGTTTCACTCTAACTCAGGATAATAAGGGCCCAGTCAGTGTATAAAAGAACAATGCATTGACAGCCGATGATGTCATTTGCGATAAGACCTATGTAAGAGATAATATTTCCATAAATGATGTGACAAAGATTCTTCAAGCAAGTGTTCACACAGCACAATGCTCAGCTATGGAGGACCAACAGTCTTGCAAAAAGCAATCCAGGATTTTCATGAGAAGTAATACATTTTGAGATTATATATATA
>JBAMHX010000005.1:20906835-20929913 GCA_037177515.1 Pseudomugil tenellus
AAAGATATATAATAAAAAGCAAAATAAAACTATAAAAGCACTCAGACAGCGTAAACCTCACAGCTCCCCTTCATACTGTGAGGGGTAACCTATGCCAAGAAGGTTGTGTTATTACCAGTGCTTATCTGTCTATCCGTCTGTGTACAACTTAACTCAAAACGTTATGGGGAGATTCCCATGAAATTTTCAGGATATATCCAGAAAGGGAGGATGAAGAATGTTTTTAAATTTTGGAGGTGATTCGGATCATCGTCTGGATCCAGAAAGATTTTGAATGATTCTTTTACATTGCAAGACAGCCACTCATGTTATTGCAGCTGATGCCCCCTATGGGCTGTTTCTGTCTGCTGTGTTGTTTGCAGTCTATAGGAGGCATCAGCTGCCATTTACATGATAAGCACCAGAGATAATATAGGCACATTGATTGTTATTGTTTACATTTGGATAATCCCGGTCATGCGCGCTAGCTATCGGCAGAAGATGCGGCCTAACACCGGCGTAACTCGTAGTGTTTACATGATGGTACTTGCAAGGAAGCTAAAATCCAGTCGCTTAAAAGCAAAAGAGAAGCATCTTGACCATTTATTGGACAGGGATCGTGAAAGATACAAACAGAAGTTGTATGTGCGTAGTGTTACGTTGCCTGAACCATTTGAAATTAACGAAAAGCAGTGTATATGTCGAAGTGGCCGCTTGTGCAGCATGGCGACATTTGGAACTATTTAAGCCGAAGCCTTAAAAGCTTACAAATCACCGGATGGACATATTTTTTTCGTTTGTGGACATGTTCCTACGGAGTTACGATCTTCCGTCTGCACTTTTATGAGCAAGGAGGTTCATTGTTTATCTAAGCCGCAACAACCTGCAGAGCAACTCAACAAGCAACCTGCAGAGCAACACCAAAAGGAGTGGGTGTGCAAAGGAGTCACAGCTGACAGCAATTAATGAAATAATTAATGATTAGCGAGGGTTCTCCTTGATTACGAAGGTGATTCCAGTCAATCAAAAAAATATATATGTCAGTCTATCATCCATCTCGTCACTTGACTGTTATATAGGGTTGCCAGTACGACAGCGCTGCGCTAAAACACTGTGTCCTCTGTTTTCAGTTTACTGACAGACGGTAGTAAAAATTATCATCGGATATGTAAAATCATCTCATCCTGCAACCTGAAAGCGCATACTGAGAGGCACATTAGGTACGCAACAGATTAACTGGTTTCCCTGCAGGATTACATCTGGCAGATATCAGATGCGTTCACTGCTTGTTATTACGATCATAAACATGTTTAGTGTAAAGACCACGCGTTCATAATGTTCTGTTTGTGCAGTGTACTGCACTACACGAACTTGGCATAATCTTAACTGTAAAACTGTAAAAATAAATGACATTGCGCTCTAGTTAATGTATACAATGGCAGCGGCGGATGTGTACTTCTGCCGCCAGCCTGAAAGTAGCTAAATGTGCACGTAATCATGACGTAATGCATCAATGTCCCTATAACCTCCTTTGTGGAGGTAATAAAAAAAAGAGAAATCACAGAATTAACGTCATATTGACATACTTCAGGTTTAATTCACTATACCAAAAAGCTTTCAACTTTAAACCAGCTAGCCTTTCAGACCAGAAAAAGTTGAACATGAGAAAGTAAGACTGTAGACTTAAAGTAGAGAAAGAATGACAGCAAAAGAAACATGAGCAAAAGTAGAGCTGGACGTGCTGTTGCTGGTGGCCTGTCAAGGCCAACAGCCAGCAAAGCATGTAATGGGGGATGACTTCAACCACTATAAGGTGGGATAACTGTCAGAAACTTTACAAATAAGGAAGATAAAATGTTTTTTGGTGGATTTGGTTCACCTCTGTGATGTGGTGCAAATATTGTATAAGTACACATACATAATATCTGATATTGTTATAACATTATATAAAAACCATAAGAAAATAATACAAAGCATATCCTGGTAACAGACACAATATACAAGAGAGTATTTAAGCAATTAAGTCAACAATGTGGTCCACTGTCCACATTAGCTCAAGACTACTAGCCTTAAAGTCTCCTAAAAGTGTTCAGCTCATTTTTAGCTGCTTTTGATCCCAATTATCCTTCTTTTCTGCACAAATCTTGTGAAGATGTGCTTACAGTCATTCCTGGTGAGACTTATGAGAGACTGCCAATTTTTGAAGTGGCAATTCACCAGGCAGGTTTGTGCAGCACTTATAAAAGAGTTTCTTTATTTTAGTTTGCTTCACAAATCCTTTTCTTTTTCCTTAAATCATTTTCAATTTCTTCTTTACAAGGCACAACAAGCAAAGTTGCAACAAAATAGAAAAATGCATAAACAGAGCAAATGTGTGCTGCAATTAGAGCTTTTCATCACATTAAAAAATGGCAGCAGTGGATCCTTTTCTGATTCCCGCACAATAACAACCATTATTAAAAGGCATCCACAGAAGCAACTCACATGCCCAGAAACACACACACACATTTTGTCTATTAATTAATCCGACATTGAGTGATAAATTTACATGGACTAATGAGTCTCATGTCTATCTGCACATGGTGTGTTTTTCTCTGCTAGTAAATATGTGAAATGACAGTCAGTTAATTGAACAGAACCGGTGACCTGGAAAAGTTTTCATCTAATCTCCATATTAATGCAGACCCTTGGGCACAGTAATGAGGAAGTATAACTGAAAAACACCCCAGGCGGAAAAAGGAGTGAAAACATACCAAGAAAGAAAACATCTCTTGCACAAACTGAGTATTTGTGCTATTGTTATAACTAATGAAAGCCTCGAGTTTTCACAGATCTGAACTCAGAAAGAATCTAAAGACTGACCTGATAATATAATCCCAACCATCAGCTGTTGAAAGACCAGATTGTCTGAGTTTTAACACAGAACACATTGACTTTCTGCTCCCATTTGGTCATGTTGATGAAGTGTGTGACTTGATAATAACTATAATTTCAGATAAGACCCAATCAATCAATCACTAACACATCAGAAGATTAAAGAACTGATGTCTGATGGAGTCGATGCTCCCAAGGCAGCTCCAAACACTCATGATGAGAAACATTTGACTCCTAGAGAGATATTTTATTAAGGTGATGACTAGAGAGGATCAAAAGAGCTGTTGTCTGTCTCAAAAGCTCATTTGACCCAAAGCCTGGCACCTCTCCTTCTCCCATGGTCAGATCCTGACCCCGTTGTCATAGTTACGCTTCTCTAATATCTATGCAAAAGCCCTTTAGCTGCTTGGGAAGACCCACTGCTGACACTGTGATGGATAAAGAAAGGCTTGTGAACACACACATATGCAGAGATAATGTGAGACCACTTGTGTAAATTTCAACTCATGCACCAATGAACATACAAACTTCCCAGAGAAGGCTAGAAGTCAGCTGTACTCCACATTGGGTCAGATGGTTTCTGTAATTTATCCAGCCAATAATTGGGTTAGCCTAACCCCACCCCACTGGGACTTCTGGGTCTGGCAATCACACAACTGTGGAATAAACACTAAATCCTGATATGAATCACATCACACAGCACCATGTGGATGAAAAAAGAGCTTGACAAAAGAGATGACTCAACATCACCAGACTCCTTAAAAAGAACCATGGCATAAAAAGTGAACATTTAAGGGTTTAATGTTGACAGGGCATGAATAAATAAGTGATACCCTTTAGCTAATCTTCTTAGGTTTCATTTATTTTAAACTTTTTAGCATTAAAATCCTCAAATCTCATGAACAAATGATGAATTTCATTCACATTGTCACCTACCAAAAGCTCTAAAAGTTAACCTTTGATAATTCAGTGAGAATATAGTTGGGAGTGAAAACAGACCAATCCATCATAAAGATATCGTGGACCATTACAGTGATGAAACATTTCCCACTGAGCGGTTCGCAGTACAATGTCTTCAGGAGTAATGGAAACATATAAACAAGCCATAAGGCATAGAGCTGAATCCTGCCCAACTCAATGGGCCTCCGTAGCATAGAGTTACTTGTCCATGCATGCCTAGTGAATGACTGAAGGCAAATAGTCAGAGGAGAGACAAGAAAATCCAAGATATTATAATGAAACCCACTCGTGTGCAAACACACGTCCCTAACAAAGGAAAAACACTCGAGTACGAGGTTCCATCAATAAGCAGTGCAGGCCGAGCGGAGCCACATGTTTTTGATAAGTCCTTTAACAGAGCTGAGTGAGGTAATGATGAAGTCATCTGTGTCCTCTGGACAAGTTCAAGTTTGCTGGATGGTGTCCATTTTAAATAGCTTCAAGCTCACAGATTTTTCTATTTGCCTAGGTCTACGTTGCAAATACACTGTTAAAAAAGATTCAACAAAACTAATAGTAGTACTATCCACACATCTTCAGATGAAGAGTCTGGAGACTTTGGAGACTCAGACTCTGCTATCTGAGGTCATTAAAGAGTTCCCTCGATGGCAGGCCCCCAGCGGTAGATGTGATCCAAAATTCTTCATGGTTCTGAATGCTGTGGGCCATCTTGGTTAACACCATAGACTGAATAAAAAAAGATGGAAGGAGATTCCCAGTAGGTTTTTGAGGAACAAAATTGAAGTTTGTTGGGTGCGGTCAGTGCTTTAAAATACAAAAATGGGCAAAGAGATGGAGTTAAGAGGGGGGCTGTGGGTTTGGGGGTAGATGACTGAAGTCTATCAAACCATGTCTGTCTGTCGCTAAAAGCTAACTGAGCTAACTCGGATCTAACAGGAGAAAGCTAATTGGCTGACAGAAGTTGGCAGGCTAAAGCTAAGGCGCATGGTTAGCCTGCTAAAAATCACGTTGGTGCTACACTCAACACATATTCAATACTTGTCAATCAAAAGGAAATGTCCATAAATGTCTAACTTCAAGTTTAAATAGCATCTAAAAAGATGAGTTATAAAGAATAAAAACCCTCCCCTTCAAAGTTGTCATGAATATAAACTCAACCTATAAAACAGGAACCTAAAAAAAATTTTAATCGGGGAGTTAACATGTTTATTTCTGCTGTGAAGCTGAAAAACACTTGCGGAACGTCAGAGGGCAAAATATAGTTAACATCCGGCGACGGGAGTAAAAACAAAAAAGGAGTATGTTTGCATTCCCCATATGTTCCATCATCAGCTCCAAGTTAGATATTTCATTTAAAGTCTCTAGGGACCAGTTAACCAGGACCCCTTCTATCAATGAGCATCAGAGAATGACTTAGATTTCAGCTCCATATGGTGAACACTGACAGCTTTTTCCAAAGCAAAACGAAGAAATTAGATCAATAATAAGATGAACAGTATGGTAAAGTGCAGGCCTGTTGGAAAAAAAACACTCATGTTTGTCCAGGCCTTTTTTGAGCTGAGGGGGGCGATGCTTTGGTGGAGAAATGGATTTCCTCTGAAAGCCATTAGAGATTGAGGAATAACTAATAGCCAGTGGTGTTGCTGAGGGTGGGGGGAAAATACTATGTTTATGAAAATAAGAGGAAAAGAGAGAAAAAGTACTCAGACTGTAGGTACTTTTCAAAGACGTTACACCATGCTTGAAAAAAGTATCACCCAGCTTCACCTGTTGGTATTATTAATGTTCACCCTGCACTAACAGTCAATAGGATTTCTGTTGAGGGCCATAGTGTCTTGTCTCCTGAAATCTTGTTTTTTTTTTTTTTTTTATTTCTCTGCAAATTGTTGTTGTAACCTCTGAAAATGCATAAGAAAGCAGTTGGATTCTGCTGATTGTTTCACTTGGTCTGGCTAGCCAAACTAAACACCCCACCCCCTACTGATCTTGACGCTTGTAGTCAACCAGCAAATACTTTGCACTACTCAAGCACCACTTCTCCTTCACAGGCATTACTGCCGCTGTACAAACGCACTCACAAACACATCAACAAGCTCCAAACATACAACTGTGGAGTCTGAAAACATCTGCCAAGAAGCAAATAAAACAAGAAAGTGAAAAAGGTTCGAAAGAGTGGAAGGAGGAAAAATAAAGCGAGTGCATGCACCAAAGGCTAAGCCTGCTATCAAAACACTATTATGCGTTATCATTTTTTATGAGAGAATATAAGGATCCTTGGACTGCATGTACCTGTGTGTGACCAGTCCCAAACCATAATTTCCATCACACAACAACCCAAAGGTTCTGCAGGCAAAGGAACATCTTAAATAGAAAACACATTTTTAAAACATATTTAGATAAATCTTGTAAATGTACACTTGAAAATGAAATGATGATGAATTAAATCCAAACGTTTGCCTTGTATGGAAGTGATTCTGAATCACATTCATTGATGTTATCACAGAATAATAGTTGCATATGCTGGTTGTTTCTAAACTCATAAATGTTTATTTTTATGTTTATTTTTAATCAGGGAGTTAACATGTTTATCTCTGCTGTGAAGCTGAAAAACACTTGCGGAACGTCAGAGGGCAAAATATAGTTAACATCAAAGGCGACGTAGAAATTTTGAGAGGCATCTTTGAGTCTGTGATGTCAATAACAATAATGAAGCAAAATAAATTGCACAGTATTATAAAAGTCTGCTGTAAGGAAGTCCTGAGCTCTTTCTGGGAGTATATTGAAGCCAAGCTGCTCATATACTAAAGGCAGAGTTCTCCTTCATGGCCTCTGTTTGACAATATCATGCTCCCTCTCAATGAACAAATAAATATGTGGATTCTTTTTAGCCAACATCTATCTGATTACTGAACGCTGGGATATATTATTATATTAGTGCAATACATTTTCATATTTATTTACATTAATTTAACTTATTGGTGCTGTACAGATAAAAAAAAAGTGTTATGTTAACTGAGTATTTCTGTTATTATTGGTATAATAGTTGTTATTGTTATTATTATAATTATTATTATATTTTATTATTGCATAACTTCATCATTGAAATTGATTATAGATTATATTACATACATATCATATTATTATTGTTATTATTAGTATTATTAGGCAATAACTGTTATACTGTGTTGTTACCATGACTGTTGATTATTATAAAGTACATATTACTATAGCATATAGCACCCAGTAGTACTTGTAATAATGGTTTAATGATGATAGCCGTGATTACTGGTTTGGGATTATTTAGTCTAATGCTTCCTTCATCTCGTTCTGAACTGTTTTTTCTTCTTTCTTTTCTTTTATGTTTCATCTCTATTTTTTCTATTATGTTTAAATAAACTTTCTCGATCAATTAATGACATTTTAATTGTCTTTAATTTTAGGTGTGTCAAGTGGTTTAACCACAAACTTGCACATAACTGCGAGACTCACTGGTATAGTGGTATTATTGGGCTTTTGTACAAGTGTATTCTGCAGTAACATCTTTAGTCATTGATTTTTATTATTATTATTATTATTATTATTATTGTTGTTGTTGTTGTTGTTGTTGTTGTTGTTATTGAAAGGGCTTTTCAGCTAATTGTTTACCTTTTTGGATTAATGTTTTAATTTTTTTGTTTTTTAATCCACCCCACCCTTTAACCCACCCACATATAAGGTGGCAAGACGTATTTCAAATGACAATTTTCTACTAATATCTTCAAAATCAAGCAGAAAGTTTATCCAAATTTACATGTCAGAAAAAAAAAGCAAACTAAAGGGCAACTCGTCTGTTTCAGAATAGAGAAAGTGTACTACTGCTAATAAAAATAATACTAAACAATGATAGAGTAATGTGTTTTCTATTTAGTATTTTTGTACTATGGATTATTCTTGATAACAGCTAATTAAAATTATTAAAATTTTAATAATTTTATCCAAAAGCAAAGTGAAATATTATCAGTCATAGTTTATTAATCTTGGTTAAAGACCAAAAAAACAATAGTGTAAACGTCTGTATAAATGAATAAAATCACCCTGCTACCTGTAGTGCGGACTCAGGCTGAGGGGCGCCAGCAGACAGACAGACATTTCCTGTCCCCAAACTTGTTCTGTCTTTACTCCGCTGTTTGAAGTCAAAGTTTCTGCTCCAACACGGCGAGTCGGACAGCTTTCACTGGTGTTCAGCAGACACGTTGAGGTTCACCCGCTTCCAGCGGGCTGTGCAGCGAGTTGACATGCTGCCCAGATGTGATATACCGGGAACAGGCGGAAACACTGGCTCACTATATGGCAGGAAGAAGACTTATTCACCAAATACGACGGTGCATTATCTCGCATATTCCTCGCCTGACAGGGAGGACACGTGATTGAGCTGTTATTTTTGTTTGTTGTGATTCAGCCTTAGAAAAATATGACCATTTTTTAAAAGAAATTAGTCATAGACTTGAGGGGATTGTTAGACACTTGCTTAATACAGACAGATCGGATATTATAGCAATATCTAATATCTGCATGGGAATTCTGTTAAAATGAAAGCAAACATACTTTATTGAAATCACTAAGCAAATATCCTCATTGTCACTGAAGTAAGGTATAACAATGCAGGACATACATCTACAAATAAATGTAATCAACCAGAGAAGCCATGGTTGTACGTTTTGCCATATAAGACTCACTACCTCCATCTAGTGGCCCGGAAGGTCCATGACGAAAATGAAGCTCCAGATTCAGATTAAAAAACATTTTAAGCCGCCTAATATGACATTTTCTTTTATCGTGTATCTCAAATTCAGATACCTGGGGCTACTTTCCATTAGGTTTTAGATGTTTACCTGCTTTAACATAACTTATTCAAATTAATGAGTCATTGTGCAGAATTTCACAATAGAGCTTTTACAGAAATCTGGTTTGGGATCAGAGAATCTTTTAAAACTCTCAGAACAGCGGTCTTCAAGGATACCACTTTGAGATCCCTGCCATAATCTGACTGGCAGCTCTTTACGAGGGATGGTTTTAAAACTGTAACGTATATTACTGTTACTCTCTCTTTTACAGTCCCAAAGAGGAATTCTTCCACTGATGTTGCAGTGAGCTAAAGACAAGCAGACACTCTGGCCCATGTTCCTGTTGGTTGCTGTGAGACATTTTGATTTTTCTTACTATTTTTCTCAATTAAATAATTTTTATAAACAACTCAGTAAACAAGGGGGTAGAGAGGGTGTCTTTTTATTTGAAGGTCTGTGATTTGATACCTAACTTTAAGAACAGAATACAAAAGAGTTTATTCACACGAACAAACAAGTATGAGCAAAAATAATGCATGTGCAATTGTATTTGCTTTTAAAATTCTTAAAAGTAAATGCAGAATAACACAACATGACATGTTTGGTTCAGTCCTTTGGGGTTTTTTTCTATGTTAAATTATATAATTGCTATAATTTCCTTGGATTAAATCATATTAACCAGATAGTTATAAGATTACTCATCACCCCCCTTGATGAGTCCAAAGCCCGTGATGTCATCTCCACACCTAATAACATTATTGTCCTTGATGGAGATACCATTATATGCTGTGCGAGGAGGTTTGGACTTTCTCAGTTCACCTGACAGCATCTGCAGCTGAGACCCATAATGCCTGATCTATATCTGACTGGGAAATTGCTGTGGATAAAAGTACCTGTTATATATGCTGGAAATGTAAAAGCTTAGAAAGCCACTGGGTGTCATGCAAGAGCTGCAGAACTGCAGACCTAACACAGTACATACATACAAAACCTGAACTCAAACTTGTTTAAACTTTACACTCAATGGTGGTGACTGGACTTTTCATTAAGTGAAAAGGTTTCTTTCTAAATAATGTGATTTAACCGGAAGGAAAAAACAGAAGCTTGTCAACTCCAGACAGCACAGCACAACTTTAAATGAATCTGACGGCTGGTGTGATGATAAATATCTGGATATTAATACCAGAAAACAAAAGGCTGTTAATTTCAAACACAGTTGTGAACAATATGCATTATTCAGAGGGAAAACATGATGTTTGATGTCTGTGTTTGAATAAAATACAATTTGACTTAAACACTGAAACGTCAGCATATAAATAAACTACTGAGGAAACAGAATTCTGTTACACTTTTATGTCTATTTCATGTACTTTATGATTTGTTATTTATTAAAAGACTTCTTGTATCTCTTGTTTTACGGCTTATTAGGATTTGAGCAACCTGACATAAGGATAATGACAATAATAGCATAAAGACTTATGACTAATAGCAAGTGCTCCTCTTAAGTCGATACAGTCATTTTTCCAGGTCATTTCTTCTTTCAGCCATCGGTATGTTGAATTTTGACAGTAAACTTTTAATTGATATTTTAACTATTTATTAACTTATATTTTTCTCATGATCTTTTTGTCTGCTTGGGCTTCTGTTGCTTAAGAGGACCATTGTTTCTTCTGATGGCTGATTGTTGACATATGATGGTAATTGTGGTTGAGCTCCAATTGTATTTTTTCTGATCGCTTAAGTTGTTTTGACATCTTGGAAGACTGACATGCATTAAAATGCACACATGGCTGACCCACAACACACAGGAAAGGAACTTACAACACATATAAGCAGAGTAACGTTTTTCTTTGAGAAGGAGGCCACCTTATCCAAATACACCCATCAGCCATTAGAGCCACAGACAGGTAGAGAGCAACTCCTCAAACTCAACCTTCTTCCCTTTTCTTCCGTTCTATGTCGCGATGGTCCCTCACTTTCATTAAAGTTGAGATCCGGACTACGAGAGGGTTACTTCATAAAATCTGTTGCTGTTCATTCTCAGTTCAGTTATTGTATGAGTTCACGTCCTTCAACTTCTTTCTGTCTCCCTCAGACCACTTCTAATGGGGCTTCAGTGAACAGTGGACTGATTAAAGATAGGGTAGGAGATCATGGAAAAATGGTTTGAGCAAGCTACTTTCCACAGACACAACACCTCACTTCCTATAAAAAAAATTCAAAATCCCCTATCCTACATTTAACACTACTGTACATCACTCAGGTGCTATTTCAGGACGTTGTTGGATGTTTGTACTTGGTGCAGCAGTGCTATATTTTATATATCACACTGTATTAACTTTATTCTCCATCAAACTAAACATATTTAAACTAATTGTGTCTCTGCCTCTGGCTTAAATGATGTCAGTTGTCTGACTTATGAGTCCCAGCTGGCGGCAGGGTACATCTTGGACAGGTCGCCAGTCCATCACAGGGCCAACACACAACAATGCACACACACACTCACTCCTATTACTTCAATCAGCCTATCCACAAGGTGCATGTCTTTGGACTGTGGAGGAAGTCGGAGCACCTGGAGAGAAAACACACTAACACGGGGAGAATGAAGAACCTCCACACAGAAACACACACTCTGAGCGGGGATCAAACCAGCAGCCTGGTTGTTGTGAGGCTACAGCGCTAACCACCGCACCACCATGCAGCCCTGCAGCCATACACTACCAGTCAAAAGTTTGCACAAATGTCCTGTTGGATTTATTGTGAAAGTGTGTCCAAACCTTTTGAGTGGTTGTGTATATTGGGTTTGCTGTCTTAAAAATGCACAAACACACCTACAAATCTCAAAACAACAGGTATTGAAATCAAAATGAGTGAAATAAAAGATCTTAAAACTATTTATAACACCTTCTGACCTCCGGGTCAAGTTTCTAAGGAATAAAGTGAACTTCACACAATCCTGTAAGCTACAAGTGCAACCAGAGGAATTTTTCTGTGGAAGAATTCTTCATCTTGAGTTCCTTCTGATGATTCTGCTACAGTATATCTGTTTCTTCTTTTTCTGTGTCTTGTATCAAAGCTTATTGTTTTCTTTTGCAGACAGCATTAGTAGGTAAAACTTTAACGAGGAAACATATCACATCAAAAGATGATCTTTGCTTTGGTATGTCCATCTGTTTCAAACATGCAGCTCACAGTTACAAGGAAATGCAAGAAATATACCACAAACAGATCTACAACAAAGGTCACAATGTAATATTTTCTATTTTTTAATGTGTGTGTGTTGTAACATTTTCACTGAAAAAGTCTCTTACTGGAATCTGTCTCAGTCTTTGCAAAACCATTTCAAAGCCAGATGAATGAACAGAAGTTAAAAAAAGGTTCATGTATAATGTCAGCACATTGTCTCCTGTGGTGACCATGTGTTCATTTCCTTGTTCCATTTTTTTATTTATCCATCTTAGTTAATATTATACCTGAGGTGAGTTAGTATATTTTAAAACGTACTGGTTCAGATATTTTTACTTCCTCATGACTAATAAAGTGCCTATACCTGCAAGGCTTTCACAACCTTGAATTACATTTCCGTAAGTAATTTCATATGATTTACCTCTGAAAACTTGATTAAGTTCCTCAAAGCAAATATTTGGCACAATTTCAACTAAGCTTGCCTGCTCGTCTCCATGACATATACGTTGTAGAATCATATCAAAGATGTTACAGAGAAACGCACATTATCTCATGATCTATTCATCTGTAAACTCATGAATGTAGCTGCCATCACAATGTTATAGCCTGCATATAGCCTTTTACATACCCAACTACATTTATCTATTTTTGATAGAGATGGAGAAGAGACGCATTGTTTTTCAGCAAATCAAAAAGAAAAAAAACTATCACCCAAATCTTCCATAACTCTTTTCTGCATGCATGTGTTCATGAGTAGGGACAAAGACAAGTCAGGTGCAGCAAGACATGCCATGTGAAGGAGCTCAACCACTTCACAGGCCATGCAGTGCTATTTGAATTGCAGTGCGTTTTACCACAGGCAGACAAGTCAGTGGAAAAGAGTCACTGCGGGTATTTATTCCCACAGGAAGTTCTTATTTTCTGTCATTGCTTGTCTAAAACTCATCATCTTCGAACAACTGAAAATATTTTGTAAACACAATAAGTAAGATCATGAAAAAGTCAAACGAGGAACCGGTAAACGCCATGACAACCAGTTGGAATAATATGAACCTACTATTTTTATGCCACTATTTCTTTAAACTTCATGTTAAAAGATGTTTATTTTAATGTAACGGCGAGGCTTTAATTCATTCCTTTTATTGAGCTTGTTTTGTTTTTTTTTTTTGTTTGTTTTTCTTTTTTTTTTTTTTTGCAGTTTCATTATTTTTAACTGTGAACACGTGTATTCATGCTTCTTTTGCTCTAGATCTGCATTAGTCATTGGAATTTTATCAGCACCATCCTCCAAGCAGTGTATTTAAAGAGGATGGAGTCATTTGAATAGAAAAAAATATCAGTTTCGGGGCTGTTTGTAATGATAAACCAGTTGTTGTTGAAGTTTTATTGTATTTGGCAAAGATAAAGCTAATAAAGAAATCTAGAGGATTAAAGTTCCCTGTAATTCAACAATCTGGAGAAGTTTAGGTTTTCATGATCCAATCTAAATATTAAGTAAAAGAAGTAATCAGAGCTCTCTACAGCACTGTTTGATCTGTAACAAGACAAACAGCCAGTACCTGCCTTTTTTGGGGCATATTCGTCTTTAGCAGATCAGGTTTACTTTACCTCTGAAATCCAGGCTGCCAATTGTTCTTCTTCCCTCCCATGTGTGACACTGTCACCCTGTTGGCCAATCACAGGCAGTCACAGAAGAAGAGGGGGGAACAGAAGCAGGGAGGCAGCACTCTACTTAAAAACCCATCACATGCTGTAGGACCCACACAGACACAAACACACAACCTCTTAGACATTTTGCTGCCTGTGCAGATTTTATGCTGCTAGTGAGTTGTGCCCTTCTCTCTACTTGAAATTTTAGTGGCTTGCAAACACCAGCCAACATGTGCCTTCTTCCAGCTACCTTACTGCTTCTTACACTTGGTGAGTATATGTCTCTGTTCAAGTCACTGCACGCTCCAGTCTAAGCTGTTTAATGTTTATACTTGGCTTTTAAACCAGCTGATTATGCTGAACTTCACTATTCTTGTTAATGATTTAATTGTTTAGGAATTACTCATTTTCTTGTTTAGGGGGAACAACTGCACATTCATTTTTACAGTGGTCACCACTCCAAACTTGTGTTTAAAATGTGGATAGGTTATCATAAGGTTTTACTGGGGTCGTGTAAATCATTGGCTCAGGTGTTCTAATGAAAACCAAGCAGGGTGGATTTTTCATTGGGATTCATATCACTTAAGAAACGGTGTGATGGAGACTTGTGGTTCCATCACCACCTATTGCTGAACTGTTTGTGCAAAAGTTAATTGTATGATTGATAGTTTAATTTAAAAAGATTTAACTGATTAAATGGTAGTTTTATTGAAGCGTTGAACAAGGTGAAAATGTTTACTTACAGATGGGGACTGGACCTCCTGCCTGTGTAAATAGAACTTCTATTATTAGTTGCAGAGTTTTTCGAACATACTTATTTCTACTTTGTCCTTTTTCTAAAATGTCCAAAATGATATGCTGTGCAAGATAATGACAGTGCTTGACTCATTGCAGCGCAATGTAAATAAAAGAGAGACGTACACCCAAATGTTTGCATAGGAGCTTTTGGGGCAAATTATGTCAAATTAAGTAGTCAAAACGTATGGAACGTGTATGTGAATGATGGTCTAAAGTTAGTTAATGACTAACATATAGGTATTGCATAAATATAAATGTTTGTTCTTTACATGCTGTTTTTCAGAATATTGTCTTTCTAAGTATTTTGTGGATATTTTTCTAGATTTTAAATTCTTCCGCAACCTCCCAGCTAATTTCCTGCAGCAGGTTTTCTAAAAGCACTCAGTTGATCTTTGTAAAGTGGTGATCTGTGTTGAAACGTTAATACATTTTGCCAATCATGACTGGAATGTATACAAGGTCAGACCTCTTCATGAAATTGGTTAGTGATCAATGGGCATATTGACAAAAGTTTGACATGTTTTGCTGTGATGCTAGAAACAGAAGTTTGAAGTGTTTGAAATAATTGTTCCAGATATAAGAATCAGTCTTTTGGAAAGTTCACTTTATATGAAAAAACACATTTTATCTTACTGTAGTTGACAAATTTCTCTAACAAACTTCAGCACATGCTACCATGTAATGACAATGATCCAGATTTGTAGTCATGTGGTAAAAGTAAAATTTCCACTACTTTCATTCACACTTCCAATGTCATGCAGATGATAGGTTACAGATATAAAATCTTCAGTAAGAACAGAAACTATGAAGTGCAACCCTGTGTTAACAGTATTTGTTCTGTTTTTTAGGTAATTGTGTCATGCTGTAAGCAGCAAATTTGTGAATCCAACTCCAATCTAACTAAATCTACACACTCGTACATTTTAGCACAAGATCTCTTAATAAAAGGTCTTCTGAGTTTTACTTGTTGAAAGTAGTTTGCACCAGATATATATAAGATATATATATAAGTGATTCTATATAATATAAGTGATAACTGGTGTAAACATGTCATGGGAGTGCATTTTTAACTACTTCTGTGTTTTATTTACTCTTCTTCTATTTTACCGTCATTGTTTCTTTTTTCCAATTCCTTGATTTGTCTCTTTTCTAAAGATTCCTAGGAAAATTACTTGTAACTACTGAGATTTTGAATTCTTGTCAATATTTTAGATCCTCAAAGCTCATTCTCATGTTGATTTTCATTGTTTTCTCTCTTTTGTCAGTACTTTAAATTGATTTTTTTATTTACACAAAATTATTTTTGAATTGTGAAAAATATATGTCAAGGGGATAGTGCAAATATTTACTGCAAAATATGGATAAACTGATGCAACTACCTATAGGAGCACTACTGCATACACATACATGTTGTGGTGGAGAATGCATTTTTATATGTCATGTACTCAAGTATGATTTCTGAATAGAAATGTGAGACAAGCGTATAGAAGTCATGTTTATACTGTACGCACAGTGGGACAGTTTGGATTTTGCTGTGAGAGTTTGACACATGCAAACGGCTCGGAAAGCAAACTTTCTGGTTTGTTAAAACCTTATTGAGATCCAGGCATGTACAAGCATAAGTGCATGCTAGTTTAGAAATCAGTTGTTGCCAGTTGTGTTACAAGAGTTATGAGGAAATCAGAAACCTCATCTGCAAATATAAAGAAAATAACATTCTCAGTAAGGAATTGGTTAAAAGGTAACCTTAGAAAAGCAGGAAACAGATGAAAAGATATCTGGGTTTGATATCTTTTTCAGGGATAACCACGTTCATTAACAGCTTGGCTCCTTATTATTATGCTTTCCAGGTTCCATTTCCTGTGCTCCGTTCCTGGCATCTCTGAACATGGGAGGGGTCATAGGTGAAGTCCAGTTCAACTCTACATCCCAAACAGCCACTGTCAGTGTAGCTGGTGCTGGATCCTGTAGGACAATTAACATTTCCCTAACTGAGTTTCCTGTTATGTACGGCCACTTTGCCCAGCCCTGTTCAGAAGCAAACATTGGTTCCACCATTTTCACCTTCACAGCTGATCCGACCTTAAATTCCACTGTCAACATGCCACGCCTTTTTGAACAAAGAGCAAACCTGGACGACCTCTCCTTGTCTTTGCTAACATGCAATGGGACCATAGTATGCACAACTATAAGTCAAGGTCAGAAAACATCAACTCAGCAGGCAAGGTTCACGGAATCCATTGTAGGTAACATCTATATACGACTTAACCAAGAAAATCCCAACCCCAGGATCCTTGCTGACCTAATGACTGTCGGTCAAACAACCGTCTCACAGACCAACGTCACTCTCTATGGATCAACAAGTACAGCTGCAAGCTGCACTGCTATTCTTGGAAGCCTGGAGGTCTCAGCCTTGACAAGTCTGGGTGTCATAAAGGTCGGACACCCAGATCAACCTCAGAAATCTCGTCTAGACCTCAGTACTTTTAAAGAGACATATAGGTTTCTTCTCTTCAACATTGGCTCAAGCTACAAGTGCGCACAGATCTATGACATATCTGAGAAACAGGTGGTAGCTGTTATCAATATGAGAGGAATCAAAGGTGTCTTCCGTTTTCAGCAGGCTTCTCCATTTGAAGTGACAACGTTTAGTCTGAGCCTTACAAACTTACAAAGCAGAGTTGGCCCTTACCATGTCCATCAATTTCCCGTCCCTTCAGTCAGGTCAGGTCTGTGTTCAAACGATAATGTGGGGGGTCACTGGAATCCATTTGCAATTGACAAAAATGACGCAGCATATCCAGCAGGGCCTGGTTCAACACATGACAGGTATGAAACGGGTGACCTTAGTGCCAAGCATATGTCTCTAGCAGGTAAAAATGAGGTGAATGCCACATTCACAGACTTCAATCTCCCTCTGTTTGGACAAAACAGCATTGTAGGCCGCTCAGTTGTAATTCACCAGCCAGATGGCGCGAGGTTTGTCTGCGGCCGCATCGGTTATCCTAGTGAGGTGATGACAGGCAGAGCCATATTTCAGGGCCTGGTTGTTGGTGAGGTCAGGTTTATCCAAGAGTTGAGCAACCCTTTGTCAGATGTCTCAATTTTTGTGGATCTTTCATATGGCAATTCAACAATGTCACCAACCAGAAACCATAACTGGCATGTTCACGTGTTCCCCATCATGTCCGACAGGGATGATGATGAAAATCGCTGTGTCACAACAGGAGGTCATTGGAACCCCTTTAAAATCAGTACAAGTGATAGTAGTTATGCCCGTCAGTGTGGTCCGTCGTTTCCCATGAGCTGTGAAGTGGGAGACCTCGCAAACAAACAAAGTACCATCAATCTTGATGCTAGAGTAGGAGGAGTGGATGCAAAACACTTTTTCACTGATGTCAGCTCTTGGTTGCCTGAGTCCGGCATTATAGGTCGTTCTGTGGTCATCCATGCACAAGAAAGGGGGAACCCAAGGATTGCTTGTGCTAATGTAACCATGGTTCGAGCCACTAAAGCTAGCTTAGGAAACTGGTTTGGGTCCGGATCGTCTGGTGGTCAAATTAAATTCTCACAAGCCATCCCACGAAGCTCTACAACTATAGACGTTGACCTGACAAAACTACAGTCGATAGCTGGAGGTTACCATGTTCACGTGTTACCCCTCAAGTTCGGCAGCGCTGACCCATGCTCAAATGCAGACATCCTTGGCCACTACAATCCATTCATGTGGAACATATCAAATTCCCCCGCACCTGGAGAAGGCACTGGGGACCAGTATGAAATGGGAGACATCAGTGGAAAGTTTGGAATGCTGACTGGAAAAAATGACTCAAAAGCGGTCTACGAAGACTTCGACATGACACTTACTGGACCCTACAGCATTGTGGGAAGGTCTCTGGTAGTTCATCACACCAATGGATCTAGGTAAGAACACACACACTCACACATATTAAGGCACATTTATATTTTTTATGTTAGACAGAAAAAAGAGAACAATTTATGAAAATGAAAGTAAAAAGAACAAAGGTTTATAAACAAGATAACCACACGTTCCTTTTTCTTAGGAATTCCACAAAAGTAATACTCTTTGAAAACAAAAGAGGAAGAATTTGTCTTTTTAAAAGTACATTTTACAAGATATAGAAAACGCATGAAGAAAATGGTTTAACTGAACTGATCTATCAAACCAAATCGGAAATTGATGCTTTGCCAGCATTAACAGCTGCACAGCTACAGACATTATCAATTTATTCAGGGCAACAGTGTCGAGTGTCACAGACACAGTCATATCCTCCTGATGTGTTGTGTTGTAGGACAGATTAAATTCCTTATTCAGAAACAGTGACTCAGCAAAATCCTGTGATGTATAAATCACTTAAGGTTAAATCTACAGGATTTTAATACTTTCTGTTTTTGAATGTATGTGTGTTTGTGTTTTCTGTCCAGAATTAGGTGTGCTGATATTAAAGCAGAAACTATTGCAGATGGACAATGGACCACTGCTAAGGCTGTTTTCAGTGGTAGGGTTACTGGGACGATCATGCTGGTAAGAAAAACCTGTTACAAACTGAGACAATCTATGAATTTTTCACAGTCAGTTTGTATCCTATACTGCTTTTTATTATAAAGAAGGCAATAAAGAAAGATATAAAACCCAAAGAAGTTGTTGATAGAAGCCCCTAATAAATGAGAAACTTTCTAACATTTCAGCTGAACTTTCAGAGGAGTTTCTTGAACCCTGGTCTCAAAATTCAATATGACTCTTACTTCCTCACTTCTGTATATATTTTTTCCTGTTAAATTAGTTTACCGTTTTTGCTCTTTCCAGCCGTGCATAGAGATGTTGCTCTGGTGTTTGAGTGCATGAACAACTTTTTAAAAATATAGCTCGTCTGGTCAGTTGATATAACAATAAGCAAGTATACTGAATTTCTAACTTGCAACAATTACACTCAGATGTCATTCTCAGTTACAAATTCCAACCTCAGAGGTTATTACTGCGGGGAGTTTCATAATGTGATGCATTTTAGAATAATATATTTGGCTTTTAAAATTTTCCCTCTAAAAGATATATAAATCCAAATATATAAACATATTGTTTTGTAAATGAATATTTTGTTGCTTGTTCTTATTTACAGAACATATATCACCTTTAAAGGGTATATAGCCATCACGGCTGATGACTGTAAAGATAAGAAAAATCCCAATAAAATTACTTTTTTTTCATAGATGAATTGCTTACTTGTATGAGGCCAACCTGCCACTAAAACACTACAGTGTATTGTTGCTGGGCAGGCAGTATGTCTGCAATGGCTGAGGGAAGAAGGGAAGAAATCATTAGCTTAGCATTTATTTACTTGCTATTGCTACAAGTTCCCTGATGTGTGAAGCTCTCCATAAGAACAGCTGTTTCTGTCAGCTATCCTCCACAGACCCCATGCAGAGCTCTGCTCTGTATCTATGGATGAGAGCTTGTGAGCTTGTAAAATATCATTAGAACCATTAAAAAAAGATTTTATCAGTTAACAATTTGAACTAAGGAAGAGACTTGTAAGTTAGACTGTCTGAAACCATCGGATACAAGGGTGTGACAAAACAACACAAGGGTGTGACAACACAACACAAGGGTGCGACAACACAACACAAGGGTGTAAGAACACAACACAAGGGTGTAAGAACACAACACAAGGGTGTGACAACACACTCTGCCTTATTTTCCAGGAATATTCAACACTTTTTTTCTTACTCTCAGTATCAACAGATGTTTCCAGACGGAAGTAGAAGTGATGCTTCAATTCAGGTGAATCTGCAGTCATCTGGGAGAGAAAATGTAAGTGTACCACAGTTTAATAAACCACAAAGAAGTATTGCTTACACAATGAAATCACAAAAGCCTGAAAAAAGGAAAACTGTGACAAAAGAATAAATCTGGAACTCCAAATCTAAAAAACATTCATGTGAGTTTGAGTCTCCACAACACAAGGTGGAAGGAAATGTAGATTAACATGGAATAATAATCAGGAAGTAAGAAAGTTCCTTGACTTTTTGTCACATAGAAATATGACATGTAAGCATCATTCCAGATGAAACACAAATAAGTCCATATACATAAAGAAATAAATATCTAAATGAAAATATTGAGAACGATTACTGTTTTATTTTTATGTGACTGACAAGCTGATGGGATGAAGAAGATGTAAATATCACAAACAAAAAAAGAATATGATGCAAACTGATTTGATGTTTGTTCCTAAATACTGTAAGATAAAGATTGTGAAATGTGTCTCATTTCCATTCCAGACAAATCAGTAATCACATACAAGGATGCAGAAAAACATTCATGCTCACACTTGTGTTTTACACTGACTTGCAGACATCTGCGTTATCCTTGTTCATCACAAACAACAGAGTGGATGCCAATGACAGTATGTGCAATAATGTGGGAAGCACCTTTAATCCCTTCAACATGAACTCAATGGTAAGACCAGCTGTTTAAATGTAGCTTTGCTGTTCTTGGTTTATGTTCTAATATAAATTTCCTATTGGGATATCAATGTTTATATTAAATAGAAACATTTCAAAACAATAGAGATAAAAATGTAATATGGTAAGATCATAAATAAATGGAAGCGCTGTGTTAAGGTAAGTTGTTCTCATTATAGTCTTAAAGTACTTTGGGCAACCCAGTTGTCAGTTATCAATATGCATGTATAGCATGTGTTTAATGGTCTTCTACATCTGGTTGTCATTTAGTTTTATTTGCATATTTACATATCTGCAAAGTGATTTTCTTGTTTTGTTAAACATTTAAATGCTTTACACCATGAGCCACTTTAACCCTTCACACAGCATTTCTCATGCTTAAACAGTTCAAAAGGAGATTTCCTATATTATAAATAACCTCTCACACCAATCATCACATCCATTTTTTAATTTAGTATCATGTCTAAAAGGAAACTCTGACACATTGGCTGCAAAAGACAACCAACTAGTGGATTATTATTTTTCTGAGTCACAGTATTTCCTCGGTCCTACAGTTTCTGTCCTATCAATATACTTTTTCCCAACCCTCAGTGAAAAATCCCCCTCAGAGATGTTTTAAAAAACGATTACTAGAGACAACTTTTGCATGTAGATATTGAAAGCACTCTATTAGTAACATATGCTGCAGTGATGTAGTCTAGATGTAAAGGAAAGGATTAGAATGACAGAGTTGTGTATATCACAGTATTAATTTTAATCCTTGTTAAAATGTGTTTGTTATATTTGAATTGACCACTTATTTATGTCTGATTTACTGAGATTCCTTATCAGTACAACTGAGCCAAAATACTAAATAGTAAATACTAATAATGTTTATTTAATATGTTAAAATGTCAGTTTCTTATGACATCTGCAAAAGATAATGGAAAGGTTCCTTTACTAACTTTAGTATCTTTAGCGAAATCGTGATTAGACTAACTAAGAAGACTGTGCAAACAAAGTATTTTCCACCACAGTCTTGGAATATAGGTGGGATTACCGTACTATATGTTTTGACAGGAATACTGTGTCAAAATATATTTATAAATTGTGATACAGTGTATACACTGTAAAAAGAAAGCAATATAGGAGATAAGATATGGAGACATTTACATGTATAAACAAGATTTGTTATCTTATGGTGGCATATTCTATAAATGCCCTCACCCCTGAAACAAAACAAACAAAAGAATTTGTCTACAAGCAACAAACATTTTTTAATTGAACATTAATGTATAAAAGCTTATCTTAGTATGTAAAATTACTGGAACATGATCTTATGATTATGCATTTATATTTCATTTACTGCTGTATTAATGCTTACAATGTGTACTTTGCTATTTTTCTTTATGCGCAAGGAAGTCAGTTTTATCTCTGTAAATACAATAATAATGATGAATGGACATGCAATGCTACCTGTGACTTATTTAGAGTAAAAACATTCTCTCTGTACAATTCAGATTTACGACATGCCCATCTTTAGGGCTTAAAAGAAGATCTTTTCCTGTCGCTTGGCAGAATTAGTTCCCAATTAGTTTTTGCCAACCAGAATGCCGACTGAATTGCAATTCTGTATATCTGTCTGTCTTGTCCTTTTGTTTGTCATACTCATTTGGTTGTTAAATTCCTTGTTCAATAAACTTTCTCAATCATTTTTACCTCTGAACCAGACTCTTCATCTCTGAATATGTATTTTTGCCTCCACACAGATAACATGCATATAATTCATATTAATACACTTCCATGTATGGCTTTCTCCCTTCAGAGCCCCAGTTGTTCTCTGGAAACCCCCCTGAGCTGTGTTGTGGGGGAAGTATCAACACGACAAGGTGTTTTCAGCATGACTCAAAGGCACGTGTACACTGACAGCATCATTCAGCTTTCTGGAGACCACACAGGTAAAAACAGATGACAGCGGCAAATATGTTTAACAAATGGTAAAACTTAACCAACATTGATACCATCTCTCCCCCCTCCGAAAAACTAAAGGAAAAAAATTCGGATTTTTGAAGCTTATAGTTGATATTTTCTCTGTGCTTTTAGTTGTCTACAGAACGCTTGTGTTGAAATCTGGCAACAACATCACAGCATGCGCTCCAATCCTCCCAGAATCCTCATCAGCACAGCAGGTGTTTCCCAGTGTGAATGACTTCAGCCGGTGAGTATGAGAAAAAAAATACTGCATGATTTGTCTCTTTTGCAGTTTGATCTAAAATAAAGAACATTTCGGAGATATTCCAGTTCAGTTCCTTTCATTCACTGCTTTGGGGTATAAAATATAGAGGG
>JBAMHX010000005.1:20933334-20944750 GCA_037177515.1 Pseudomugil tenellus
AAGTGACTTGGCAGAATAGCTTCGGACTTCTGTGTGACAACAGATCTCTGAAGTGATTCCCCCCGGGTTATAACCTTATACCTTGTCTGTCTGTCTTTCAGGTATAGTCTCACTCCATGTTTTAATGTTTAATGTATGTTCAACTTCTTTTATTCTTCGTTATTAAAATTATATTCTTTTCAATCTAAAAAAGCAGTCTCCTCGTCCTTGACAGGAAAAACAGCATTTGCAATGTTACTATAGTTACGCTGATGACACACAAATATACATAATTATATCACCAGGAGACTATAGTCCAATCTAAACTGTAATTAAACGCACTGATTGAAATATTCATTTAACTGTCCTTCAGTTAAATGAAGACAAAACTGAAATAATACTTTTTGGAGTCAAAGAAGAACAATCAAAAATCAGCAATTGGCTTCAGCTATGTTAAAAAAAAGACAAACCCAGAAATCTTTGTGTAGTCCTGACCTCAGACCTGAATTTCAGCAGTCACATTAAGAGAGTCGTGAAGTTATCCTTCTATCACTTAAAAAATATATACAGAGTTAAAGGACTGATGTCTCACAAGATTAGGAAAATTTGCCCATGCATTTATCTTTTGCAAGACTACTGTAAAACAATCCTTACAGGGGACAATAAAACAGGGGTGCCCAGTTTCAGTCCTTGAGATACCATCCTGCAACTTTTAGATGCTTCCTTTTCCCAACACACCTGAATCTAATGAATGTCTCGTTAACAGGCTTCTGCAGAGCTGAATGACATGCAGAAGAGGGAATTCAGACAATTTATTCAGATGTGTTGGAGAATGATGCATCTAAAAGTTACTGAATGTCAGATCTTGTGGTCTTGATCTGGGCACCACCGTCCTAAAAAGTTAATCAAACAGACACATTTAGTCTAGAACGCTGCTGCTCAAATCCTATGTATAAAACATAGAAAGATCTTTACACTGGTTTTCTCTGTCGAATAATTTACTTCAAAATCCCTTCTGTTAGCTTATAAAGCACTGAATGGTTTACAACCTATATACTGTATACAGTATACAGTCTATGTTTACAACTGAAATACATACAGGATCTTCTGGTTTCAATAAACCAGCCAGATCCCTTATCTAATCTCTCGTCTAATCTGTTCCCAGAATCAGAACAAAACACGAAAAAAAGCAGCTTTATCCTATGGATCCTATGGATTGCTACCACACCCACTACTAAACCTACACAGCTACACACTGTGTTTTGCCTGTTTAAGAAAAAATTGTACTTTATATATATATATATATATATATATGTGTGTGTGTGTGTGTGTGTGTGTGTGTGTGTGTGTGTGTGTGTGTGTGTGTGTGTAGTGTCAGAGAGTTCATTATTTTGCGACGTTCGTTGCGTGAGATTGGGTCCGCTCCTTTACTATCAGCGGGCAATGCCACGGAAAGAAGTGATCACGATTAGAGGAGGAGTTTGCAGACACTTGGAGCGTTTCTAAGCGAGAAGAGGCTTTGCCTAAACAAACGAGGCAAGAGTCTTTCAGTACAAAATTAAAATAAGAAACAATTTGTAAAAAGTTCTTAAAACCACAATTTTCTACACATTTCTTTTAGGCTATAGCTTTCAAAGAGCAACAGCGTCCATTTGAACATTTGAGGTCATTGAAGTACAATTTTGAAATATTGCTTTGCTGTCCAGAGCAGCTTAAATGAATCATAAATCCGACGTTTCTTTTTATTTGTATTTTTTAGGAATCACTAATGAAAATGTATTTACGGAACTTCATTAATTTCTACACATTAACATTAACCATACCTCATGATGGAACATATTTTAAGTGCATACTGCAAATCGAACTTTTTATTGAAACAGATTTATTTGTTCCACTCGTAGTAAAATCCAGCTGACGTCTCGGCCGATCGATCCCCCATTTTAAATTAAACAAAAACTCTGCCAAGTCGGCTCCCCGTCGGGTCGCCCGGGCAGTAAATGGTGCAGACCACAGACCCATTGAGAGGAAGAGGCGAGTCCGGATCCCTAAGCTCCTACTGGGTGAAACTGCAGTCATGTGACCAGTGACGTCATCAGCGAAATGGCAGCCCCCTATTTTGTAAATTGACACAAGGCTCCAAGCTGGTTAACAAAAAAGAGATTCTAAAGATTCGAAGAGGCACATTTCCGAGGTGAACGTGCGGGTTTGTATTCAGTGTTTCTCTGACTGCTTGCTACCACATATTTTCATCAGCTAACGGTGCTTTGGAAAATGAAACGTTTCGTCTCCCTGCGGTTCATAAGAGCGAGAACTAAACAATGTTGCTTTTAAGTGAAACATACGATCAGCCAGCCCACGCCTCTTTCTAGCCTTCTATCCATAACATCGATGCACCAAGAAAAGCCTTCACTTTGGTAATATAGATGATAAGCCTTCAACTTTGTCCTATGGATTGCTACCACACCCACTACTAAACCCACACGGCTACACCCTGCATCAGTCAATCACTGTGTTTTGTCTGTTTTTAAAAAATAATACTTTATTAAGAAAGATATTAGCACATGCGCAATGATTTTATAGTTTTTATTTAGACTATCAAAATGATTAACTTTGATAGTGGCTAGCTAGCAAGTAAATATAACAGCATTTATTCTATCCTGACTTGTAAACAACCATCGCATGGACAAGCTATTAGCCAATAGGAGCGATCATCGATGTGGAATGCCGTAACGTGATTGGTTAGTTTTTTAAAAGTTTTTTTTTTAAAAGAAATTAGTCAGTTAAATATTAATTTTAATCAGTGTCAGTTTTCTTTTAATATTCAACTCTGAGTGCTGTAACAGCTGCTTAGTCAGCAGGTTCAAGATAAAATGTGGAATGACTTTGAGCTCCACGTACAGTCACAGCTAGACTTCCAGTCTGTCATCTTCAAACTTTTAACATCTGAAGTCAACATGGCTTCCCAAAAGCCAGGTAATAGAAGGATAATTAGCACATGATTCAACATGGATTGTAGGTTTGTTTGGGAGCTGCTTTTTCACAAACATATCATATTTCACAAAATATGTTGTGTTCTTTGTCCATGCAGACGCAGCCATGTCTCCAAAGATCACAGGGGAGCTTCTTCGGCTGCTTCGACAGGCTATGAAAAATTGTAAATACTTTGCAGAGCCTATACAGGCCTACATTATCCCATCTGGAGATGCTCATCAAGTAAGTCAAAGTGATTCATTCATTTTCCAAACCACCAAGTCCAATTCAGGGTCATGGGAAAGCTGGAGCCTATCCCAGCAAGTAGCAGGTGAGAGGCAGTGGACACCCTGGACAGGTTGCCAGTCCACCACAGGACCAAGTTAAATACAATATGCATGTTTAGCTGTTTAAATCTGTCCCTAAAGAGATACACAACACACAGGTATGAGCAGAGTTGTGTGTTGTGCCTTTTTTGCTTCACAAGTCTTAAATCAGTCCCCATTAACTGACCCGGCAGTCTTTTCCTGCACACCCTCCCTCTTGTCATCTGTAAAGAATATTAAAAAAGAAAAGAGTTGCAAAGGTGGTGTTTAAAACACATGATGGGCTTAATGTTTTTTCCCACACTGACTGTAAATGAAGCTGACCTTCTTCTTCTTCTTCTCTGCTTTCCTTCATCAGAGTGAATACATTGCACCGTGTGACTGCAGGCGTGAATTTATTTGTGGATTCAATGGCTCTGCAGGTGTGTTTTGTCTTAGTGTGAATTAAAGTCAGTATGCAGCTGCACAAGTTCAGGAATATGATTTTGATTTACAATTTGAGAGGAGGAGAGATGAAACAAACAACTCAACAAACAATGATCTGAGGACAAACTTGGGACAATGTTGCCCACAATAAGGCTGTGACATCCACATATTCTATTGATGTGTTCACAAATCTTGCACACATTCAGCTTATCTCAACTTTTATGAATTAATTACAGGAAATGGTTTTACTTCTGTACTAGTTAAAGAAATCTTGTTTTTGTTTCCAAAACATGTCCTTTTATGATGTGCAGTATAAACTATAGCTTCTCAGAACCAAGTGAACTGTATTTGACCCAGTTTTTTCCTGTATAGACTCAGAAAATACACTGGAGATGTAACAAGATGGGAAAATAATAGAAAAAATCTTGCTTGACTGTTTAGGTACAGCCATCGTCACAGAGCAGCATGCTGCAATGTGGACTGATGGCCGATATTTCCTGCAGGCCAGTCAACAGATGGACAACAACTGGAGTCTTATGAAGATGGGTAATTTTCTCATTGGTGTTTTTTTGTTATGCATGATGAGACTGGCTGTCCTTTATATTATAGAGGCTTCTTTAGTCAGTTTTTAAACGATTAAGTAATGATAAATATCTTACATTGATACCATGGAGACAGTATAAATATCTTAAATTATGGGCTGCATGTTCCACAGCGGAACACAATAATTCAGATTTAGATTAGAAATATGTGTCTTCAAAATGTGATGGACTTTTTTTAAAATCTTTTTTGTAAAGGACTGAAGGAGACGCCTTCTCAGGAGGATTGGCTGATCAGTGTCTTACCAGAGAATTCCAAAGTGGGAGTAGATCCATGGATCATTGCTGCTGGTGGGTTATTTTCCTCTCAGATCAGAATGCTACACACATCCTGCAAAACAAGACAATGTGTGAGACGATGAATAAAAATAAAAAACCTTCACTTTTAGTGAAGGTTTTAGATGTGAGTGATAGAAATACAAGGAGTTATTGGTGCTTAGCAATGTTGTGTTTCAGATCAGTGGAAGAACATGTCCAAGGCGCTGACCAGTGCAGGCCACTCGCTGGTGGCAGTGCAGGACAACCTGATTGATATTGTCTGGACTGACCGTCCAGAAAGACCAAGCACACAACTCCGCACTCTGGGGTTAGAATACACTGGTCAGTACCAAACATGTCAATAAATAGAACAATAAAAATATTGATTTTAATTGGCTTCATGTACAGCTTCACTACTTCCTGGCCATTTCCGTTGAAGTTACTGAGGTCGGACACACCTTGATTTATCGGTTTATCCAGAAATGAATGAAGCAAAGGAGTTGTCTTCAGTTAAGGAAGTAGTGGCGCTGTGGATGAAGCCAAATATAACCCTTTTAATTTTTTTTGGCTTATTGTTCTCTGACTAAAGGAAATGCCAAGTCATGTTTGATGCATTCCACTTTTAGGAATTTCCTGGCAAGAAAAGATCAACTCACTGCGAGTGAAGATGACAGAGAGGAAAATCACTTGGTTTGTTGCCACGGCGCTGGATGAGATTGCATGTGCGTTCAGTTTGCAGAAATATTTGCTTTTGATTGTTTTTAGTTTGCCATGGCGACTGTCATGACTGATAGACAGGTCAGTTTTGATAAGCCCTCCTGCAGGTTAACCTTGTCTAGCAGGTCTAATGGACTCTGTGATTGTTCCAACGTGAATCTGTTTTAAAAAGTGCTGATTTTGATTATCATTAAGTTGCTTTTAGAAAAAGTGTAATTGAGATGGATGCATTTGGTGACAGTTTTGCAGAAAGGAATTTAAACCAGTGAGTTTGTACATTGCCTTCAGATAATTGTGAATCACTAAAAAGAGATGACTAAGCAGAATTGAGGTATGAGACAAAAATGTTTCCTCTTTATTTAACTTATGCTGAATGCATTGTGTTTTTCTCAGGGCTTTTCAACCTGCGTGGTGCAGACATCGAGTACAACCCTGTTTTCTTTGCATACACCATAGTGGGCATGAATTCCATAAGGTAATGGCAGATTGTGTAAGGCAGCAGGAATACTGATCTAAAATAAACTTGTCTTTGTTATAATGCCACGGAGAGTGTAATGGCTATTAGCCTTTAGCTTGGTACCTAGTTTGTTGGGTTGCATCAGCCTGGCTCCCGTTAATGGACCTAACGGCTAGTGATGGCTTTCGGGGCCTGGTGGTAGCTGAAAAATTGAAGGAAACCTTTCCATTTAAACTAAAGCATTATTTTATTTGAGGTCCTGATTTCATATAGAAAAAAAAAAAATTAAATATATATATATATATATATATCCCATATATATTATATATAAAAATATATAGGAATATAAATGTCCCCCATTTACTCCCTCCCTCCTGCAGGTTTTTTGTGGACCTAAAGCGTCTTTCTGACCCCGCACTGAGAGACCATCTGCAGCTGGACTCTCCCAGTAAGCCTGAGCTGAGGATCCAGACGTTCCCGTATGAGTCTGTCTACACTGAGCTGCAAGCCATCTGCGCTTCACTTGGCCACAAAGACAAAGTGTGGATCTGTGACAAGGCCAGTTGTGCTCTCACACAGGTCATCCCCAAGGTATGGAAATAATTATGCATAGTAATCATACAAAGAAGATAGTTGTCATTGTGTTTATCTAGCACAAGCAGGTGTAACGTGGTAAATACTTTGTTATCTGTGTCATTGAAAAGTGCTGAGCATCTACTTCCTTATACCTCAGTGTCATGTCTGTTGATAGAAATTCAGATTATTAATGCTTCATGGAGAACTTGTGTAGCAGGATGTTGGATCTGTTGGGGAGTTTCATGAACGTCTTGTGTCAGAAAGAGGTGCGGCTACTCAGACATTTGGTTCTAAATTGAAGCTCTCCTTAACCAATAATTAAAGTCTTCTATCCAGACCCGCCTGTCGACCTACACATGCACGTGTTTTGTTTGTCTGTGATGTTATGCACTTAGCCCACGATGCACTTTGCTTTAAAGTTTTGCCTCCTGTATTTGCTCCACTAGAAATTGACAAGGACTCCAGATTAATTTAGAATGCCCAAAATGAAGCAAACCTACCAAGCAAATGGACAGGGTTTGAATCAAAAGGGCTGAAAGGGTTAATGTGACCTAAAAGGCCACTTCGAACCCAGCGAGTTCCTTTTGGTTACCATAGTAACTTGGTGTATATTTATATTGATTCATCTTTAGATGCAAAAAAGAGTATTATTTCCTCTCAATTTGATATCAAAGAAAAGTATATTTACCAGAAGAAGCTCCTACATGTGGGGCTTTTCCTGAAGGGAAACCTGCAGTTTGATGGTCTCCATTTACTCACTGCATCTTTGTAGTCAATACAATAGCTGGAAATAACAGTTCGTTTATTAAAATGTATTTTATACATAATATGTTACCTTTTATATAATTAGCATTTCACCTCAGTTACTTTTCATATTTTGCTTTTTAAAAAATGTATAAAGTTATTTTAAACATTTATTTTAGACCCACAGGAGTCCGATACCATACACTCCACTCTGTCTGTCTAAGGCTGTGAAGAATGCTACAGAGATTCAAGGCATGAAAATGGCTCACGTAAGCACTGAACTTTGCAATAGTTTGTGTATACCCAGATTTTTAATCAGAAACTGCATCCTGTAGAGATGAAATATCCTGCTCTGTTCTTTTACCAACAGATAAAAGATGCAGTTGCTCTTTGTGAACTCTTTGCTTGGTTGGAAAAGGAGGTATGTTTTTTTTTTTATTCTTTCTTTTTAGACCCAAAATTTTTTCGAGATTGAAACAAATACATTTTCCATGGTAGTAAAGTTTGGTTTGGATTAAAAAAAGGGAAATAGTGTCTAGAAATGAGCTTTAAAAAAAATATAAAACTTGCTTTTACCCTGATTTCTTTGAGTATCTCCCTGTTGTAGTTACATACGTCATGTTTAGTACATGTAAGTTTGTAACTACAGTTATCCCCCATCCCATTACTGTCCACAATCTGTCCCAGTAAAAAAAACTGCTGACTGTAAAATACTTTAGTAAGTGTGTTAGTGCACATGTGACAGCAGAATATTTATGTTCAGCTTCAGGCTCTTTCGATATGCACTTAAGCTTTAGAGTGTGTCCATGTTGTTTTAAGTCCTTTTCACTTCGCTCTACTTTGGTTGTTTTTGTAGATACCAAAAGGCAACGTAACTGAGATCTCTGCTGCAGATAAGGCTGAAGAATTACGAAGGTGTTTTTTTTTCTTCTTCTTTCTCTTTTCTTTGAAATACATTTTCCTTGTTTTGTGAAACAGCCAGTTAAACTTCAAACCAGCTTAAGTGCTGCTTGGATGAAACAGCATGCACTGAAGTTCCCATAATCTTTAGTGCCAAATTATGTGGAAGTCTGTTTCCCCCCTTACTTCTACGTTAGCAATAATTATTAGTACAGTTCTACAACATAATACTACTTCGGTAAAATCTTACAAATAACATTTTGATTACTCAAACAATGATCAAATCTCTAAGATAAATACATGGGTTGCATTATTTATCAAAAGAAGACAGAACAGAGAGATTATTGTCCCATCCGTCTACTCTTCAGCTCCCTTCACCGCAATCAGAATTCAGGATGTGAAAAATGTCTCTTTTGTGTTGCTCATTGCTGCTGCATCCCAGCTTCCTTTTCTGGGCCCTGAAATCTTTTTAAACTTCATTTAAATTGTTGATCAGCTTGTCCATGCGTGTACACAGCCAGCTCCAGCCATCAGTCTTCTGTTTTATTTACTTTAGATCGCTGCCAAGAAGTCCGAGCTTCCTGGCAGAGATCCAAAATAAACACTCTCAGACTAATTCTGCAGGTGTTTATAGTCAATTTCCTTCTTTTGTTAAGCTGTTGATCATGTTAATTTACTTTGCTTTTTCACAGCGGGCACACTTTCGCCCTTTACCGTTCTCATGCTGTCCTCTCCTGCGGTTGCTGTCCCAGAGTCACTCAACAACATGTTAAGCACATAATCCATGCAATTTGGATAAAATTTAAGACTTTAAGTCCTATGGTACATAATAAAAGATACCTCATAAACTAATCTGCAGTAATTACCAGAGTACTTACGAGGATCTTTGTGCATCACTGCTGCAGGTGGAAGCAGGTGTCTGATCAGCTGCATTGTGGTATCTAGTTAGCCTTCGTCTCTAATTTGCTGGTGATCGTTCGTAGCCCAGATATAATTCTGAATCTGGATGCATCTCTGTTGGTTTATGATCAACAAAATAATAATAAAAGCTGATGAAGACCCTCTTGGTTGGGAGTTGTAACTTCAGCGCTGTGAGCCATTGTTGTGAAATCACCTTATCTCTCTGCATCATCTTGCGAGTGACTTTATGATCGTAACAATCTTAAGGTTTCCACAAGTTGATTATGTATCCAACAATGCGTGTTGTCCCCGAAGACATTTGTGTGACTATATCAAATCTCGCTGCTAAAATACACTGTTATGTATGGTAGTTAGCGAAAACCAGAAGTGAAGAACCGAGCCGGTGTCATGGCAACGCCCAGTGTTTTGCCCGGAAAGTGGTGGATATGTGTGTGTGTGTGTATTTTAATATAATATTATTTAATTTTCTTTTCTTTTGTATTGGATATTCAGATATGTCTTTTTGTTGGAAAATTATTCTTCTGACCAAGTAATATTTAACATATTCTTCCTCTCTCTTTTTTGTCCAACATACATTTACTTGTAATTTTATAGACTCATAATTTGGCACATTTACTGATATGTTGAGTATTCAGTTTCAATAAATCTTTTTTCCAAACTCAAGTTCCATTTTAAAAACAGAAACAAAGACAAAATACAAACAATTCACATTATTGACCATCATCTGTCTTTTTTAGTCAACAGAAAAATTTTGTTGGCCTCAGTTTCCCAACAATATCCAGCGTGGGTCCAAATGGAGCAATCATACATTACAGGTAAGTTAGCAGAACAGACATTTTTAGTTTTGTTTTAGTGGTTTTTCCATTTCGCCTATTTCTTATTTTTTTTCTTAATTTCTGTTTGTTTTTTCTTGCAGTCCCCTACCTGAAACCAACAGAACTCTTACAGTGAATGAAGTTTATTTGATCGACTCTGGAGCTCAGTACATGTAAATATCTGCTGTTTATTTGATTGTTTGTTTTTTTTCTATCCGGAATCCCCATTTGTTGCAGCAACAAGTCTTTCTGGGGTTCCCACATCAAACAAAATACATGAATTAAAATCCTATTCCCACGTTGCAAACCCTAACCCACCATATATTACATATTATCCCACATCTAGAAGATTCAAGGCAAGAATTCAATAAACTAATTACACTTACAGGAAATACACAAACAAATAAGCTCTTGAAAAAGGACATAACTATGTCCACTGAAAAACTACACATTCACACCCAAAATAACACAGAGGCTAGTGGGATATACAGTAATAACAATTACTTAGTTGTTACATAGCAAATTTTAACTAAATGATGAATCATGGCCTGTCTAGTGGTGTGACTATGTCTGCTATTTAGCTGAGAAATCTTAAGTTATAAGCTTGGAGGCAGAGCGATGGTGTGTGTATAGAAAAAAAGATATTAATTGCACTAAGGTTTGTGCAGATTGAAGCACAATACCTACTAACAAAGAAGTGGTCAAGATGAGATTGAGTAACCTGTCAGATGAGTGATCAGTCATAAAAATGCACATCTTTTAATTGTGGACAACACTCTTCTCATTTCAGTTGTAATTTTACTGACATGTTGAGATCATTTTAACTGCACATTGAGGGGAACGCACAAAACGTAAACTTTGTTGACCTGCTCCAGAGCAAAACTATTCATAGTTATTGACAAAGGCAGGTTGCCTTTTAAAGTCTGATTAGTTTGAAAGATTATACACTTTGTTTTTTCCATGTTTAAAAACGTATTATTCTTGTCTATGAGTTAGCCACATTATATTTGTCACCTTGTAAAGAATATTTAAAACAATCAACAGACATTTATGATTTATACACCAGTGGTAAATCGTTAATAAAACTTAAGAAAAGGTTAGGGTCTAAACAACTCCCGTAAGGAACTCCACATTCTTATTTCTTTGCGGCTGGGAAGGTACTTTTGAAATTCCCCCACTATAACCTATTAAATAATTTAGACGATTGAATCTGTGCAGAAACCGTCTTTATACAGGAAGAGCTTGTGATCTATCATGTCAATAGCTACACTGAATACCAGTCAAACCAGACCAACCATTTTCCTTTTGTTTGAGACAAGTCATCAGTTATTTGTGTTACTGCTGTACAGCTTGAATGACTCACTTTGTAGGCACGTTAAAACTCGAAACCAAAGTTATTTACCAAATAAATTAGATGTTTGAGAGCTTGTAAGATTTTACATAACTTTACTAATACTACCACAGGATCTACCTGCAGGTGATCCTGTGAAGATTTTCTGATTATATTTAAGTTAAGAGTGAAACTTTTGCCTCTGTCCATGTCGGAGGAAAAAAAAACTTTCTTTCAAGCTGAGGATAAAGAAATTACAGACAGGTTCATAACTGTCTGGTCACAATTAGTCTGAATACTTCATTGCAGAATGACCTATTATGCGTAGCGTTTTTTACGTATCAGTCAGCTCGTCAGCTCGTCTCCTCTAAATCTTGCGTTTTATCTGCTTTAGCATC
>JBAMHX010000005.1:20997281-21012992 GCA_037177515.1 Pseudomugil tenellus
TAGATAGATAGATAGATAGATAGATAGATAGATAGATAGATAGATAGATAGATAGATAGATAGATAGATAGATAATTGTGTTTTTTCTTTTAATGCTAAGTACAGCAGTAGAATTCTGAAATAAAAACTTTATGTAACTCTAAGTGGTTATACTGCAATACTGAATCATTTCTTTTTGCAAAAACAAAATGTATTAATTTTGAATTAAAATACTTTTTGTCTCTCTTCTGTTGTCCGTATTATTAAAGGCAGCTTTATATGACCCACTAAAGAGCATGGAGAAATAAAGTTATCCTGTAAATGTGAGTATAAATGTACTTTCTCACTGAAGCCTGAAAGGGTTGAATGGTCTGCAGCTGGTGTTGAAAAAGGAAGTCACTTTACCTGTTTTCTTTGTATGACAGGTCAACTTAATTCTCTCCTCTGCGAGTGGAGAATACCTTGTTCCGACGGACTTTTAGCAATGCAGTGATTCAGTGCTGTTGTGCTCATAAGCTGTTTCTTACTCGGTGCAGCTGTAAAAATAAGTATTGGACCTCACTGGGGGAATATTTGTTTCAAATGATATTCATTTTCCCTAGGAAGCAGAGGTGAGATCAATCCTGGATGTTGAGAGATGCAACAGACATTGTTGACGTGACACTTGCATACATTTATGCCATTTATTTTTATGTGTATGTAGGAAATACAGTAAAAAACTATT
Source organism: Pseudomugil tenellus (assembly GCA_037177515.1). NCBI lineage: Eukaryota > Metazoa > Chordata > Actinopteri > Atheriniformes > Pseudomugilidae > Pseudomugil > Pseudomugil tenellus. The sequence continues at coordinate 20,997,985 of JBAMHX010000005.1, forward strand.
TGAATAGTATTATCTCCATGGGCCTTTAGATGTATGCTGAAGGATTCTAGATCAAGTTACACATGATAACACAGTGGAGTTTACCATTTGGAAATGCAAAGATGTCGCCGCTTTTCGCTGCACCAGTAGAAATAAAGCTACTTAAGGCAAATGTATTTTTTGGTCTGATAAACAAATTCTCGATTAATTCTCGTCTCTATTAACATATAAAGATTTTACAATTTTATTGCAGTAAAATAGTAAAAAAATTGGAATGTGGTCTTGCACGCCAGGATGTGATATGGCATCATTTTGTAGTTATATCCGTGAACGCGGAGTGTTTGGAATGGTTTTATCACGACCGCCGCCACCGGATATCCTTCGTGTGAGTGTGATAACTTGAAATGTTTTCACAATTGGATTTTGATATTCGGTATACCTTTTTAGGTCCCCAAGGGGACAATCTGTTTAAAATTTTCACGCTTATTGAATATATGGTTTTCTCACCAGGTGGTGCTTTATTCATGCAAATTTTTTTTTTGGCTATATCTCTGGAACTATTTGTCTCATTGATCTCAAATCAAGTGCAAATAAAAGGTCATGACCTCAGCATGTCATACCGGGCTGGTTCAAAGTTTTAACACCGGTGGAGTTTTGCGACTGAACATGTGCGTCTTTATATTATTGTATTGTGTCTATTGGAGGATTGGGGGCTTTTGGGGATATACCCCTGGCCGTTGCTTCCGACCGCACAGCCCTTGTTTTTCTTCTGTGTTTACCGCAAAAAATCCAATTCCACATATAATCCCGAACTGACCAGTAACATGGGAGTACTTTTGTGTAACCTATTACCAGGTTTGTACATCGGGTCTTAAGTTGGACCTGACACACACACTGCTGGAACAAATACCCAGCTTTACTGTGACGAAGCTGCCACCACCACATCACCAGACAGTCCATTGTACGAATGTCATATGATTTATAAGTTATGCTAAAAAGCCTTGTGTGGCACTGTAATAGGATGCATTAGGTAGAATATGTAAAACACTAATATTTAATGAATATTTATCTCAGTGTAACAGAACCACATCACTGATTAATGCGTTTGCTCGTTGTAGTTGCACTGTAGTCATATTTTCCTACATATGTACAGATGTCTCCATCTTTCCTTAAACTGGTGAAAATTTCGATAAAGACTGATCTAACTTAACCTTTCTCTAACCCTGAAATAGACAATATAACAGAAACACTGTCAATACCAAGAAAAAGTTAAAGAAATAGCAGATAATGTTCACAGCACATCTAAAATGTAATTTTAAATTAGTCTTTCATTAATATATTAAACACAATTTCAATATGCTGTTCCTGATGAAAAAATGACATTTGACCCAGTATGTAGAAACACGGCTGCCTGAGGTACTAAAGCTCCTCAGCTGTCAGAGCGTAATCCAGGCATCCTTTTACTAACTCTGTGATAAACATATGCCAAGACCCTAATAACACTTTCTCTAAATGGACGTGTGTCCCAAAGCCTGACCCTTTACTCTCACTAAGTGGATCATAACTCTCACCCAAAAGTCATTTGTTGTGGTTTACAACATGTAAGGGATCAGAAGATGGAGCACTTTTAACTCCACCGCTATCTGCACCAATCAGAGCTGTTCTGTAACCCTTATCAGTCATGTGATTCAATGATAAGAAGAGAAAATTAACATAAAGTAAGGCAACAAAGCAAGTCAGACAGAAAAAAATAGACAAGAAGAGAAACTGTTAGAGTGAAAAAAGAAGCAGAGAAATAGGAATTGTAAATATTTATAACTTTGCTATGAGTATAATTAAGATCAGATGCCACAAAGAAAAGGATCAGCTGGTGAGGTGACACCTTAATTAAACTGCATTTACTTGTAAAGACTTTTTAATTTGTTCATTTGTGTTTTCTGGCAGAATTCTAACTTTGAGAAAAATGTATGTATATTTTTAGAGGGAAAGAGACATAAAAGGAGAAACAAGCAAAGTGGAAGCAGGGATGACTGATGTAAACCCAGATGATTCACTGATAAGACAAAGCTGCTGGAGAGACTGATCTGAATGTAAGAGAGGTGGTGGAAAGAAATGGTACACACGGGGAAGGGAAAATGGAGATGGCGAAAGACAGATTGGAAAAGAGGGAAAAGAACTGGAAGTGTGTTTGAGTACTGAAACGAAATGTTTGGTAAGTGAGATGGTAAACTGTGGTTGCACTGCAGGTCCATTAAAAAACCTCTCACAGAATACAGAATAAAATTCCATCACAGAGCTGAACAGGTGAAGCAACGTCTACAGCAAAGCAAAGAGTGATGATGTGGATTGAACATACTCATTTATTTGTTGTTTTAGGCTTCAGACTGAGTGGAAGTGAGTTAGAGTGGATCATATGGATGGACACGTTACCCAGCAGCCTCCTTAGGCCGACAGTACTTTTGTCATGGTTTGTTCCTGGTGGTGGTGTTCCATCCTCTGGGTTTCAGGTGGAGCTGAAGAGGCATCCCGAAGGCTCAGGGTGGAGTCTGGAGTGCTGATTGAACACACCTGCAGCACATCTGGTCCTGGCTTTTTAAGGACCTGCAGGAGCTCCAGTCTCTGCTGGATTGTTTCATAGTTACTGTGGTAAATCAGGTGCTTTCTGGTTTCTGAGTCAATTCTCTGATGTTTCTTTCTCCTGCACCTATGCTTTGTCCCACCATGCCTTACCTGGGTTCCACAGGTAGGTAGTATCACCTCTGAAAGACTAAGTTCATCACCAGTTGTTCAACCAGTCAGCTGTCTATCTGCCATCTTGGTCTCTGATACTACAGCTCCATCTTGGACTTAAGCTCTTCTGCTTTTTGACATCCTTTGTGCACAGTAAGCCATTTACAACTCCTTCTCAGTCAATTACAGCCTTTCTGGATTCCACTTATCACCTCACTGAGAATTTGAGTTTTAACCAAATGTTTTCGAACGTTTATCTGGATGTTTAGGATTTTCAGCCTGTGAACACCATAAAAAATGTTATTAGTTTGTATGAAGTTTTATTTCAGACAGTTATGCTACACGCTATTAAATTAAAATTCATACACTGCAAAGGTAATTTTTAACTTTGGCCTGTAACTATTAACCCAAAGTAATTTTTGGCCCTCCAATATAAAGATGTTGGACATCATGTTCTAAACTGATGTTGAGTACAGAATACAGTACACCTGAAGACTACAGATGTTTTGTTGGCATTAATCCTCCTGCCTCGACATGTGTGGACTACATCATCATGCATAGAAAAAGCTTCCATTTCGGCACCTTGTAATTATATCTCCCAACGGAGTGTCATTACATTACATTACATTAAATACATTACATTACAGTCATTTTTATCCAAAACGACTTACATTTTTTGGGTCATATGGTTCAGTGTCTTACCCAAGAACACTTCAGCATGTAGTCAGGGGAAGCCTGGAATCGAACCGCAAACTTTCAGGTTGACAGACAACTGCATATACCCCCTCCCTGAGCTGCAGCCTCCCCCCCAATGTCAGGGATACTGTGATCTTGCTGCCAGGTCCGCCACAGGTCTTTTGTGTTAACGTGATAACTTGTAGAGTTATGTTTTACATATACACAGATATCATAGATAGAATGGAGTGATCTATCATTTTCAGGCTGGCCACTAGGGGGCGCTTAAACCTGAAAACTGTTTTGGCTATATCTCTGAAACTATCTGTCTGATTGACCTCAAATCAAGTGCAAATGAAAGGTCATGACCTGAAGATGTGTCACGTAATGATGTTATACTTGAATGTTTCTATATTTGTATATGTGTTATAGGATGGGGAGATTGTAGATTGGGGGTGTTTGGAGATATATCCCTAACCGTCACCTCTGACGACATAATTTCTAGTTTTAAAAAAGTAAGATGTCATTTTACATTATTAGTGAGGCCCTAAAGTGCTCTAAAGGCACTAAATGATTAGCATTAAGGTTCAAAGTGCAAAGCTTTATCTTCTAAAATGCTACATAAAATTACAAAAATGTATCCTAATTGGACATATGAACAATAAATAAGCTTTTTAATGAGAACAGTCCAACTGCAGACACACTTGAAAGAATATATCAGTATTCATCAGTAACCGAGCTGTTCGAAAGCTTTTTTCATTTCACAAATAGTTAGAAAGTTTTTTTAAAAATTGAATTTCTGATGTCTTTAACATTACAGGCAATATTTTAGTCAAAGTGAGCAGTGCTAACATTAGCAAATGCAGTGAACAAAGCAAAAATTAAAAAGGGCCCACCTCTGTTATTTTATTTTACCATCTGATTTGAAAATAAGACAAGGGGATGGAGTCTTATCTGTTCAATAAAAGACAAAACATCTTAACATGAATCAGAGCAAGCTGTTATGTCACCAACTAGCAGAGCATCACCACATTTATATTATTTTAATCAGACCAAAAACTTGAATGTATAAATGCTTCTCCGGGATGTAGAGAAACAACTGATGCTTTTTCTGCAAAACTGGAGTCTCACTTCTCAATTAATCCTGTCAAAAACAGTTTTTCAGGATTTGTGAGTGAATGACAAAAAGAAACATGTCTGTGAAAAACATAAATTGCAAAACCTGCAGGCTCTAACGCCTCGTCATTTTTTCTTTTGTTGCATGACTCTAAATGCGTTTGGGGGAAAAGTGTCCTAAAATACTGAAGCAGATGTGTTATAGAGCTCATTTCATTAACAGCGTCCACACATTGGGTTTTTACTGCAGTCCTAAGCTTTCAGACAATCTTTCATGTTTACCTTTTATGGGGAAGTTCCACAAAATGACATCTGTGCATAGAAAGTTCACTTCTTTCAAAGGGAAGGCGCGGTTTACAGATTGACTGGCTGTGAATGAGTTACTTTGATGCTAGCTGCCATTTTAAAGATGCGAAACAGTCTGAAAAGCTTGAAATGTGCAGTTATCCCTGAAGAGAGAAAAGAACTAACCTGTACTGGCCTTTAGACTTTGTTGAAGTTCTTAATAACGTCCATGAAAAGCCGGAACATCACTAATGGTGTATTCAAACGGGTGCTTGAAAGTTGACCGTGGCCTTGGACAAATGAGAACTTCTGGGTAATTTCTCTTTTCTTCACTGGGAGCTCCTCAGCTTTTGTAGCTTGGCCAGTGGAATGAGACTGGTTTTGAATGATGGCTGTCTGCTCGTGTGAAAAGGAAAATGCAGATTGAAAAAGAGGGCAAAGGAGGACTCCTGTTTGCGAATTGCCTGGAGATTTTACAAAACTAACAGCCCAAAGAAAAGTTTCAATAGAAGCCAGTCTCTTTGTCTCAGGAAGTCATGAGGTCGGTGCTGATCTGGACAGACTTGGGCACTTGTTCCCTGTTCTACAAGGTGAAGTGCTTCTTTCTCAGTGTGTGTTCTTGTGTTTTATTCCTTTATTTATAAAGAAGAAACTTTTCTATTCAATGAGTTTTATGATAAGTAGATATAAAACTCAGTGTTCAAAATGAAATCACAACCACAATAGATTTCTGTACATTTTTTAGCAAACTTAAACGTTTGCCCACAGATTTATCTTTATCCATGTAGTTTCTTGCTTAGCATTACTTTTTGGGAAGATTAACTCAGATACAGGTGAAAATATTTTTAAGTTTTTTTTTTTTTTTTCCTACTAGTGTTTGTCCTACTTTTGGCTGAAGAACGATTCCAGCTTTTGTCCACTGACTTATCAGATGGGAACTCTGACAACAGAACAGTAGAAGTGGATATCAGAGAACAACAGTGGAGGCTTGTGGTGTAGGGGGATTCAACTCGTGGTAAATTGATCTTTGAGTTAAAAGAGAAAGAAAGAGAAGGAAAGGAAGAAAGAAATGAGTGCATAAAGTCTAGGAGGCTAGTCTACAGCCTGTATGCCAACAGACCCCTTAATCCTCAGACACAAAGGCATGACGAGACTTTCAACACTCACGCTGACAGACTGATTGAAATGTTTAGATTTGGATATTTTACTTGGATATGCATTTCTCCCCAACGTATTGGATGTTTCAAGTACAAAGTTTGGTTTTATGAAGCATTGCTCGAGAAATGTCCTGTGGCTGAAAGTATTTTCTTCCTCGACTACTGGATATCCTCTCGGCAAGATACCTGTTAATTCTCATTAAATGTCTGGTAAATGAGTGAAACTTGCTACTTTGTTTCAATAAAAAGCTTATTTTTCTAATTGCTTTGCACAGTTTGAAATATTAAACATTGAAAGTTTTTAAAATAGGTTGAACCAGCGGATGTGACCATTATCAGCGATCGGTAATCAGACAAAAGAATTTGAAACAGCAAAAGTACATAAATAGTTTGGCTCACATAAAAATCCGACCACGTAAGTTTGTTTCAAAGCACTAGCCTCAGCGCTCTAAAAATAATCGCCAAGCAGCATTTGATGCTGATTATTAAAATACTCCACTGATAAAAGCAAATATTAGAGAAAGAGAAAATGTTCTACCTATGTGTGCTACATTTGTCTAGACCACAATCAGTTAACAAGATGGATTTATACGATTATTTGATTATAGTTGACTGTTTTTTATTTTCTTTTTTTTTTTAGAAACATAGTCCACTTGGACAATGCTGGATAATCCAATTTAATTACATTTTTAACAGCTAAATAGTTGCTGCAGTTTTATTTTTTTTATTTTATTTTACTTTATCTGTCAGTTCAAATTATATGTTCAAAATATTTTGCTGTTCAGGTAAAGGGGACCTGGGGAGGTATGGTGCTTAGTGGATTGACCCAGGTCATTATGATTAAGGCCACAAAGAGAAAGTCAGAGGTTGTTAAAGGGTTATAAAAGGCTCTGAAGGGTTACAAAAGACAGGTTTGTGGACATTCTGCCAGAACTGAGTCTGGAACCAACAGAGCATGAAAAAAATACAGAGGTTAACAGCAGCAAAAAATATGTCAGAGCAAAAAGTCCAACATTGTGCACAGAACTGCAGAATGTGCACAATTTTACCACATATTTTTCAAACTCCTCACCTCCTTCCTTTTCATAGAATTACACACATGCAAAACCTTTCCAGATTCATTAGTTCTCTTGTTCTTAGTGATTCTTGCACCTCATGAGTTTATAGGATCTGAGATAAACCATGTGCGACAGCTTATTGAAATGAAGATAACCGTTTACTACAGAAGTTACCCTGATCAGCTCAGAACAAGACAGAAATGTGCACATCTATCTAGTCTGATCTAAAAAAAACCCCACAAATAATAAACATAATTTAAACATACTTAAGCATTCATTTTTAATGCACATATATTTACCAATATTGTATTCAAATATCTGTGTTTTGTGCATATAAATCTCTGTGAAACAGTGACATACCTTTTTATTTGGGTTTTTTATGTTGCCTGTTGCTTTTTTCTAACAGGATCTGGCAACTCTGCAACCTTTCCAAACAGAAGAAAGGATGAAGGGGCAACAACAGATGCCCTATATGCACTGTTTGCCTGAGGGCTCCAAATGTTTAAATACACCCCTACATATGTCATAATCTTGTGCAGCAGAGAGGTCCAGAGGAATGGACTGTGATAATGGGAACCAGAGCTTCCTGACCTAATTAAATTGAAGCCACCGGGGGAGATGAGAGCACCATTACTCTATCATTGTGTTACTCCATCACTCTCCCTTTCTTCTACTCATTGCACCAAAGTCCCACTGAACTCCTAACCAGCTCGTCTGCAGGTACTGCTCATCCCTCTTTCACATTAACACTGTCATTTTCCTCCACTTTTCTTTGTTGTAGCAGTCTCTGTCTTTTTTCTTGCTTTGTCCCTCACACAGACACACACACATCACACAGACTTTTGTTTTAGTCATTTGTCAGCAGTTAATCTCACTTGTCTGCTGTGAGGTGTTTTGGGGCCACGTGTTCATAGTGAGAAATTGCTCCTGGGCAAACACAGATCACTGTTTCAGCCTTGTGCGTGTGTGTGTGTGTAAGTTTCCTCACTTTAGACATGAGGTCTGACTTGCATAAATATTTGGTCCTATAAAAGCAGTTAGCGCTGGCTTATGAATCATAAAACTCGTTAAACAGGAGTGTAAATAAACAGTAAAGCGAGTCCTGGCGCCCCGCCGAGCTCCCTCTCCTTTCATAATTCAGTCTGGGCTCTGCCAGCTGTGGATGGATGAATTCAGCCCTCCACCTGGGCAGCAGGTCCTGCTGTTTTGCTCCCCCCCAACCTGTTCAGTTTGCCTGAAATGAACCAGAAAATCTGAGGATTTTTGCTCCGTTGTAAGCTTGGCTAACAGCTCGTCTGAGGCTAATGTTTCAGGCTGGTTTGGAAAAATCTTTTTGATGCCTGTTTTCTCAGAGGTGATTTCTTTTACAGGCTATGTCTGTAGGAAGAAGTCAAAGTTTATTAAGCATGGATGAGTTTGCAGTAACACACCCCAACTTGACATTATGAATGTGTGTGAACTCATTGATATTTGATCTCCTTTTTGTATCAGCATTGACTAGATGAATTTTTTTATGTTTTACCTGAACTGATCTGTTTAAGCAACTCTAAATAGCTTAATTTAAGAAATTATTAACTATAGCTTCAAACAACCTGTTTGTCCTTTTTTCACACCATTGAGTCCCCTGTGTCTCGAGCACACATTGTATGTCAGAATTGTGTAGAAATTCATCAATTTATATAGTAACATACTCAGTGTGACATGATCCAACAATGCAAAACCATGCTGCATTGCTTTTACCCAATCACTCATCTCTATGTAAATGTGACTGCTAAATAATGGCATACCTACCCAGGACATTTAAACCTCTGACTAACAAACAGAGCATCAGAAGTTGAAATAAATGTCAAGCTCAGATGTGCTTAAAACCAGAGCAAAGACACTGGATAGAAGTAGAGGCTTTAAGCAGAAAGTATCTGAGCATCTCTGATGTGTGGAGGGTGAATTTTCCACCATTAAGAAACAGCCATGGAATTGGTCATTCCCCTACAATCAATGCACTGAGAAGGAAAATGTTATTACATTGCGAGTGAGTTATTTCTCATAGCTCTTTGTAAAGACAAAACGCTGCTTCCCGTTTTCTCCCGTCAGATACTTTTTCTCAGTTTACTTTAGTGTCATTCATTCAAAATCTCTAGAGAGATTGCAGGAATATTATGTTGCAGTCACTGTCTGAGCAAAGTCACTGTCATACTCCTCCATGATTTTTTTTTTCTAGTCTGGAAGGAAAACATCTATATAATTTATTTAGTGGGAATCAAATTACAAATCCAGCTTAGTATGAAGATTGAAAGTGCAGGCAAACATAAAAAAGCTTTTAATGTTCTTGTCCAACCTCCTTTTTTATTGTGTGTGTGTGAATGGTTGCTTGTCTCTCTGTGTTGCCATGTAATGGACAGGCAACCTATCCAGGCACCTCCCTCTTCTAGCTGCTTATAGTAATTATGTGTATGTGTAAATGACATATGGATAAATTACAAAATGGCCTATTGTGATTACAGTTTTTAAGTGTTGATTTGTGTTGTATATTTGTTTTATTATCTCAGTTTTTGTCTTTCATTCTGATGCTCTGCATCTTTTCTATTAATCCTGTACACCTGGATTCATTTGGGAATATACGACTGCTTGTCATTATTTTTCATTGGCTCCATCAGTATAAACATCAGTATAAAATCTTTATTTTTGTTGTTCAGATCCTTGTAATTGTGATCTTTATTATTATACCGCTCTGTCTAAATTTGCTCTCAGAGCTTCATTTTTTTTTTTGGGGGGGGGGGGGGGTAAAATAAAGGCTTTAAAAACTTCTTGTCTGTCATGTTTTGTTTCAGCGTATAAGGAGTGCGTCCTATATGTCCATATATATAAAACAACAGGGTATCTCTCCAGGTGCCGCAGAACACACAAATCATTATTTTGAAAGTCATTGGTCATTACTGAACTATTTACTGAAAGTAGAAGTAGTTTCTGGTTTATGCCTGTTGCATTTATTGTAAAAAGGTCAATCAATAGGAAAGGTTCTTAATCCTATGAAGTCCAACATTAGTTTCTGAGACATTTCGCATCACAGTAAGCTAAAAAAAAACTGTAAGCTAAAAACTGTCTAAAAGAAACAGATGTTTGCCTTCATAATAGATACCAAGAAGTAGAAAACTACATTACAATAATTCTGACGTATAATAAATTGTAAAAATACCTCCCGTCCCCACCAAAGGGGGACGGGATTTTATATTTTGTGTTACATTCTGGTAAAATGCCAAATGAAGCCCTTATGTAGAAGAAACACAACTTTTCTTATCATATCTCCATAAATCAAGTCAGCCATTTCCCCAATTCTTCCAGTAATCACTGTTGTCTACAGGTAAAGTGATTGTTTAAAATGTTAGGGATTAAATATGTATAAAAGGAACTGAATGGGCATGTTGAGAGATAATGTCATTTTTGCCAATCGCACAACCAAGTTTTAAGAAAAACCTTCAATAAAACACTGTTAAAACATATATAACATGTACTGTACCAGCATTCCTCTATAGCTAAATAAATAAATAAATAAAAAATAGGAGTCCAGGTGCTAAAAAGTGAACTGTTTGCAGTCCAGACATGTCATCACTGAGAACAATTACTTCATTTTAAAATGAAAATTACAGCAAAACAGGCCCCTTCATGTTGGCCAGCTGGGATCCTGCATCAAACCAGAACAAAAACATTTCAATGTGGTTAATGGATCCTCTCTGTTCCAAGATGAAAACACTACAGCCCAATTATTTATTGCTTAACAACCAGTTTCATTTTTAACATCTGATATTTTATGTTTATAAAAGGTTTAAAGATTTGTAAATCGTTGCATTTTTCCTGACTCACTGAACATTGCAGCGTTTTTTTCCAAGTGAACAGAGCGGCGCACAATTAAGTGTAATTACCTGGGGGTGTTAAGTGCTGCAAATAAAATGTCAAGCAAAATGCATGCACTTAAGGATCCTAAATAGTTTGACGCCCACATTGCAAACACACTTTCAGATGGACCGTGTCATACAGATGTCCATTCCATCTGTGTGAGTGTGGTCCTAAAGGCTACCGGCTCCCGTGCAAACCTCCATCACGCTCTCTTTTTGTTTGCCGCTGCACGGTTGATGCAATGACCTCTTGAACCCTGCAGTGATTGTCTTACACGGTTAAGTGGCTGCTGGTTGTGGGCATAGCTGAGTGGTGATAATGTCTACCAGATTCGCATCCTGACACACACAGTGTGTATACACCGAGCAGCACGTAGGCTCATATTTCAACACATACACATAAGCAAAAACCACACACGTCTTTCTGTCTCAACAGTAAACACTTCAGCGATTCGCTGATGCTCCAGAATGTTTCCTGATGGTGAGGGAAGTCGCGTCAGGGATGTTGAAACATGTCAAGTGTTTTCTGGTGTGTTTATTTTGGAGGCTTGATGAAGGAAACTCATCCTCTAATGCTTCTGAGTTTCTCTAAATATTCAGTTACTGACCTGAACGTCCACTTGGCCCTGATGTTTCTGTTATGTCATTAGATTCCTGTTGATGGAGATTGTTTTTTAAGTTTATCCATTTGTGATAGAGGATAAGTCTTCATATGACTAACAAGCACATGTTTTGCTACAACAGGCACACTTTGCAAATCCATCTCTTCCTTCTCTTACTTTGTAACCCTCCAGTCTCCACTATAGCGAGTTGAGCTGTTAACAGATGTCCAATCTGACATGGTGAATGTTGATTTGGTCAAAGATTTAAAAACAAGCCAGGTGTTTCCTCTCCTCTCTTGATAGACACTACTTTTTTTTCTCTTGCTGATCTTGAAAATATTCTGGTAGGAATGATTATGCACCAAAACACAGCAGGAAAATGAAAATCTGGGTCTGATGACAGTTTGCTGTTTGCATTTGTTTGATAATTTCAAGGCAATGATGTTTACTAACATTAGCTTTGAAAATAGCTATTAGTAATTAGAAATGACATCAATGAATCATATTATGAATTATTTATACTCAACCTGCCTGAAATATTACACATTTAATTATGTTTAGAAGTTAGAATGTATCAGGCATTGGTGTCATAAAGGTGTTTAGCCCATAAAGCTGATTAACCAGGTACTTTGCTGAAAACAATGTGCACTTAGGAACATTGCTGACACTTTCCATCACTGGAGACAAGGATATTATGGAAGCTCTTGCTTTTTAGCAAACGTGCAAAACACAAATAAATGGATAAATGGCTTCACTGATTTGGCAACAGAAATTGAAGAAAAATCATGCAAATGCAGGCAACGCTATCACATTAAGTTAGGAAAAAGTCGGGGGTTTTTTTTAGACTCATCAAATGTGGACAGTTTGGAATCAGTGGCAAATTTATTTGTAAAGCACAATTCCACAACAGGTTGATTCAAAGTGCTTTACAGAAACATTAAAAAATTAAAACACGAACACAATTTCAATTTAAAATAAGAAAGAAATGAAAAGGAAATTATTACAATCATGAAGATTAAAAGATGTGTGTTTTTTAAAAACTTTTTTTTTACTGTCAATAAATAATATAATATTAAAGAAAGCAAAACTCTAAATTGTGCAGATGTGGTGCCTGAACAGTGAAATCTAACCAGCACTTTATCCATTTAAAGTTAGCTTGTGGAAATATTCAGGATTCAATGGGTTTCATTTGCTTGGAAAGTCGGTTTGTTCAGGAAATAAACTTTGGTTAGTCTACAAAGTCCACTCAGTCCGGATACTGGGGACTGGAGCCTATCCCAGTAAGACAAGAGGCAGGGTAGAACCTGGACAGGTCGCAGGTCCATCCCAGGGCCAACACAGCAAGACAACTTGTCACATTCACTTTGAGGGTTTAGGGTCTGACATGCGTGTCATTTGATGGTGGGAGGAAGCCAGAGTACAAAGAGAGAACACACACTCCCCACTGAAAGTCCCGTTTGAACTCCTTCCCTTATTTCTCACTTGAAATTAGTTCCATCTTTATAAGTTTTCATTGATTTTTGGTGCTCAATGGAAGGTTCTCATCTACCTTGTCCCAAATGTCCTATAGTGTCTGTGGTGCTACTTTAGCAGATTGTCTTGTCAGTGTTTGCAGATTTTTGTAGCTTAGTTTACATTTGTTTGTTTGTTTTTTTTGTTTTTTGTTTTTTGGGGGGGTTTTTTAAGCACAATCCAGTTTTAATCCAGTAATCCAGTTTTAACAACAGTTTTCCTGAGGTGCACAACTAAACACTGACAAAGAAAACACATGTCATTAATACCAGGAAAAAACAGAAATTTTGCACTTTCTCATATTATGTCTGTCCTGAAATGTCACCACACTTTTAGTTTTGTTGTGCTTTTTCTATACACTCCTCTTTTAATGTAACTTTTGATGCAAATACCAGAAGACTAAACAAAACCTTTCAGTCTTTCAACCCAAAATTTGTTCTTGTGCAGTTGAATGTTGTGTTTCAGGAACAGGTTTCTGTTCTGTCAATCCAAACTTTCTTCCACCAAAATAAAAAAGAAAAATACTTGAAAGCGTTTCAAACATCTGGTGAGTGTGTGGAGCATGCTCACAATAGGCGAGTTTGATGTTTCAGAAACGTAACAAGACCACGACATTAACCCCAATCATACAGAGGTGCTTTGCAGTAGTATTACTTATCATCTCACATTTCTTGCCTAATTGCTGCATATTTTGACCTTTCACATTGTTACTGTCACAATGGATAAGGACAAAGGTATAGCAATAAAGTCACATATTGTCAGACTCCTTACATTTGCACATCCCAAATCTTCAGATGGGGCTTACAGTAGTAAATAAAGCAAATTACATGTATTTACTCCATCTTGACTCTAAAAATGGCCAGTTGCTCCATTAGATGGGGTTTAGTGCATTCACGTTTCCCCTGAGGATCACCAAAGCCATGGAAACTTTACACCAATAGGCAGATACAAGGTCAGCCTTGAGCACTATTTTAGGCACATTATCATCAGAAAAATTGTTCTGTGCTCTGGGGCTTAACTTGGTTTGTATCTGTTTATAGAAGCTGTTGAGCAAAGGATCCAAGATGGGGCAAGGGAATGATCCATGTGTCCTTTTGGACATGAGAGATTCATTCATAAACATTTCAAAGGGTTTGAAAATACCCCCCTCCAGTGAGCTGCTTACATTTATTTTTTTTTTGTTAATCTCCTAATAACTTGTCTGTCACATAAAGAGAAACAAAGTGTTATACTTTGCTTTCAAAAGAGGGGCGGTACATTTTTCATCAGTGTGTCTAATGGTACATCTGTGAGCTGCAAACCAAGAGATCGACTTTAACAAACAGGCATTTCTGTGCTGAAACCGCATCAGATAAGGGATGCTACCAAGAGAGGTATACGTGTTACACAGTGGGGAATTCAGTAATACACACACACACACTATGGAAAAATGGATTCTATTCAGATGTAAGTGTGTGTGTGTGACCTAAAGTAGTAGCTGAGGGAGTTCATGCATGCTTCATAATTCAGTTGTGTTAAGTTTCACCACAAAATCTTTTATGTTTTTTTAGTAACAGAAAGATTCAGAGATAACCTGACTTATTATGGTGACTAGAGGGTTAAAAACATGTACAAACACAGAAATTCAAAATCCCAAATCTTCAAACTAGCCTGAATCTAAATGAACACACACACAAGCACACACAGTTTCCACTAAAGCCACCTCTGGACCATCTGCTCTTTTATTCAGAGGGTCTTTGGCCAGCTCCGGAGGTCACTTTGTGTGTGTGTGTCAGCAGACAATGCCCAGCTGGGCAGCTTCTCCAAACACACTTCAAACACAGTTCACCAGACTTTACATCTGAACCAGACCCGTGGCATCTTTCAAGACGGGTGTTAGGTACACGAAGAGTTGAAAGAAGCGGATAGAGAGTGTGTGTGTGTGGGAGTGTGTGTGTGTGTGTGTGTGTGTGTGTGTGTGTGTTTGTGTGTGTGTGTGTGTGTGTGTGTGTGTGTGTGTGTGTG
>JBAMHX010000005.1:21026102-21043133 GCA_037177515.1 Pseudomugil tenellus
CCCCCCCCCCCCCCCCCCCCCCCCCCCCCCCCCCCCCCCCCCCCCCCCCCCCCCCCCCCCCCCCCCCCTCCCCCTATTTTGGATTGTTGTTAGTCCAGTTCTTATGAAACAAAGCTTTTTCTTTCCTTCATTTATGGTGAAAATGTGATGTTTCAACATTTCCTTTTGGTTTTATTCACAGAGCAGACAATAAAAGTCTTCTGGACTCCAATAAAGACATGAAGCAGGTGTCGAGAAGGAGAGCTGGGTCGGAGGATGGGGAGTCAACAAGACAGAGAGACACAGTGGTCTATAGAGAAGGGAAGAGGGGGGGTCTCTGTCCTATGCAAACAATAACACAATGCTCAGTAGAAATATACAACAATATTAGTGCAGCAGCAGGGAGCTCTGCCTATCACAATACACTGTGATTGACTGGTGGAATCGCTTGTACTGTATTTAGTGTGTGTGTGTGTGTGCGTGTGTGTGTGTGTGAGGCAGAGAATGCAAAGTTATAAACTAATGGGAAGAAGAGTAGGAAGGATAAAAGTAAAAATGAAATAGATGCATGAAATAAAAACTGATACAATAAGAGACAAAAGATGATCAAGAAGGAAACAAAAGTGCTTCCGATTTTCTCTTTGACTCCCAGCCAGCACATTTACCATCAAGGAAGTCTCTGATGACTTACTATTGCTCCCTTCTCCCCTCTCCCCTCCTCTCACCTCCTCTCTTCTCATGCTGGGACCCCCTCCTCCTCCTTCCTCCTGAGAAAGTGGGACTCCCTCTCTCTGCTCACATACTCACGCTCCCTCCCATCTGGAGATTTAACAAAGTGCAGAGCGAAGCTGCTTGCCACAGTCGTGCGCTGGATTGTAACAGAGAAAGAGACAAGCCCTCCTACAGCCTGCTGGCCCGCCACCATGGACACCAAGCTGCTGGCGCTGACGGCTCTGCTGGCCGTGGCCACACATGTTCCCAAATCCGAAGGTGAGTGTGGATGCAGAAAGGGGTTAGGAGAAAAATTAGGTTAGGAGAACATTTGATGCGGTTTAAATATTTGGAAAAGTATTGGCACATATGATGAACTGAGGGTGCGAATGCTCAGGATGAAAAATTGAGTTGATTTAGGGGTTTTTTTGTTAGTTTTTTTTTGCATTTTAGCGTGTGTGTATGATAAATGGAAATTTGTATAAAATACTTATTACATATTTTTAAAGATTTTTTTCCTCGTAGCGCAGCGTTTTACACAGCTGCCAGGTTCTAACAGCTGTGACATGGAAGGTTTCATGTGTGTGATTTGTGTACAAGCAAAAAATATTTTATGTGAATGTTGAGCTGAAGTTATTTGATACTCTGCTTTTATTCTGCTCTTTTAGATTTACAGACATGGAAAGTGGACATGAAGAGAATAGACTTTAATTGAAAAATAATTATTTCATCATTTTAATGGATCCCTGTTGACTTTCAATTATTCTAAGTGCATGGGAAACTTTTTAACCTCATATTTTTGCCAGGATATATTCATTTGTGCTTAGTTCTATTTTGAAAAAGTAGTCAATTTAACCTAAATTCAGTAAATCATGACCACTTGTGGCAGAAACTTTAAAAAATATATGTATGTGAGAAAAAGATCCACCTTTAAGCATTTCTTTGAAAACAGCAGAAACAATTCTAGTCAGTACTTTTCGGTGAATCCTGTATTAGAATTGTATCTAAAATTCTCCCTTAAATGTTTATTTAATTTATAAGATTAGCCCTTGAATCTTGAGTGCTGCCTTCGCCATGACCCTACATTAATCCCCCTTATGTTAACCTTATTGTGGAACAAGACAGTGTTGAGTTGTCTGGCTTACATTATGCTAAATCTGTTATTTCAACCTGAGTAAAGCAGCTGGTTGCATATGAAAGAGTCAGGTATATATGTGTGTATTTGTCCTTCTTTCTTTGCTTTCCTATAATTAGTTTCTAATTAGGGATAAAGAGGGAGCTGGTGATACTAGTGGAAGTCTGCTTGTGATCCTGGTGCTGCAAGCTGCATAATAATCCCCTCGTTTGCATGAGAAAAGATGCTGAAAGAGTGTGAATCATTAGGCAGATATTACTGAGGATTTAGCCATTTGTGGAAGAACATTTGGTGTTTTCTTTCCACACATGCATATCAGTGAGGCATGTGAAGTTACACACACTGCAGGTCCTTTTAAGATGATTCTCTGAGCAGGAAATGTGATTAATTATTTGTTTGCTTAAAAAGTTCAGCGTCAAATAGTTTCAGTGTTGTATATTTCACTCAATAACAAGAATAAAAAAAACACTTTTAAGCTTGTTTCTTATTTCTCAACTCTTCATCACCATTATTATTTTTTTTTAAATTGAGTTTATTTCTAAAAAGTCACAGAAAGTTTTTTGGGAGTTATCGGTGCACATCTACGTTCCACAGGGGTGAGTTGGAATCATTTTAAGAATGTGGTTGAGCTGATTTCCTCCAAGGCTACTAAAGGCATCTGAGCTGCCGAGTTTTCCTTTATATAAAAAGAAGGGGGGCGGGGGGATATTGAAAATGTTGAGGAGACCCTTCTCATTCAGAACAGCCAGACTGAAGTCTTCAGGAGTGAAAAGCTAAAGTTCTGCGTGTGTGAGCGAGAGAAAGAGCGGTCAGAAAGGGCTAATCTCTTTTTAATGAACATGTTGTTCAGAGAAAGAGCAGGTAAACGCAGACATTCCCATGCTTTGTCAAGATTTGTTACAGTAGATTAAACATTTTTTTTTACTTTTTCCACTGCAGAGACGTGCATTAAATCTCACATTTTAGGTTAAATGAATTAAACATATTTGCACCAAGAACATTTGTGTTGTGTTAATGAGCAATAAAATTACATTGTCGACACCACTGTTAGTTGTTTTACCTTCAGACTGCAGTTATTGTGTAAAATCTCCTGAGCACATCTCACTTATGCATGCATTTCTGTGTTCAGTGACTTTTAGCTTGTTGTGAAGCTTTTCCATTGTGTTGTCTTTTGCAGCAAAGCCCATCAGTTTGGTTGAGCGCTGCTGGTGTCGCTCCACGCTCAACACCGTTCCACAGCGCTCCATCAAAGAGCTCAAGTTCCTCCACACACCCAACTGCCCCTTCCAAGTCATGTAAGTAAATGGCTGTAAGATCACAGGGGTGATTAACTCAAAGAAATGTGTTTCCTGTAGTAATTGTCTGATTGTTTTTAAATGATTACATCATTCACACAGCTTTCTTTTTTTAAATGTCAGCATTTTAAGCTGGAAATTGTTGACAAAAATGACAAAAATCTTTTGTCATGTTTGCTGATATGTGTAACACATAAATCAAAACAAAGGAAAGGAAAAAAAACACTTGGTAAAAGCAGCGTATGTGATTCAGCATCCTCTGATTCATAAGCATGTGAAGGACATGATGTTTTTACCTTCTGTATTCAGAAGAGCACAATGTGAGGTGACTAATTCAGTAATTCAGCCAGTAATTATTTTCCATTTGCATTAAGTATTTCTTCTTGAATTAGAGCTCTCTCCTGAAACACTTGAATTTCTTTAACATCCAAATGGGAAAAAAAATGCATCTGGAGAATTATTAGATACAAAATGATAAAAAAAAAAAAAAAACATACAAGAATTTCAGTGTTATTCATGCTATTTGGCAAAAAAACAACAAAAAAGTACATGAGATACATAAAACATCATCAAGGTTTGAAGTTCTTGCTCATCAACTCAAACACAAAGTTCCTCACTTCTAGTGAAGCTGGGATATTAAAATAATGCCTCTCCAGAGGTTTTCTATTTGATCATGTCCCATTATTTAGAATTCACACTGAATATATGTTTTATAATTTAGCTTCTGTGTCTAGAGGTCATTGAACAGACTCAAATATGCACATAAGATTAATTTAGAGAATATTATAGCACAAATAATCCTGGTCAGAAATCAAGTTCTCTTCAATGTTAATTTAATTAGACAAAGCCACTGACACGATGCCATACAGAGCAGGCTTAAACGGGATGCTGTGTCTGATATGTGTGAGCTATAGTGTTAATATCTTTTCCTGAATGAGAGAGTTTAAAACAACACAATCAACCCAGAGAGAGGAAAGCGGTAACAGCCAGAGCTCGAGGGGACCATTTATGTTTTGCAAAGGAAGCAATAATTAAGGGTCAAACTGATTACCTTTGTGTTTCTGCTGACCTCCTGTGTCCCTTATCCACTTTTTTAATGTCCTGGCAGCAACATTGAATATAATGTCAGTGGCCTGGAACATATTAAGTTAAAAAGTGAAAAGGCTGTGAAGCTTTTACCCCCCCCCCAAAAAGGAGGTGAGATGGGGTGAGATGGGGTGAACGAGTGGCAAAAGGTCAAAAAGGACAAACTGCACTGCGATCAGGCCACAAGCTTTCTATCGAACCCCCTCCAGAAAACTGACGGGGGAGTCAAGAAGTCATTCAGCCAAGAGCCTGCGGAGCGTTGTTCCAGTATCTATTCATGCAGATGAAAGAAAGTCTGTAACATTACACCCCCAAAAGAAATCCTCCTCCCCCATGAGTCCAACCATGTACCCTCTTTCTATCCCCCGCCACACTCATCCCGGCATGCTGTTGGCATTAACTTGCTGTGAAGTAATTACTACCTGCTGCTCTTGGGACTCCGGCCCATAAATTCCAGCCAAATCAATTAGGGTTTAGGCTCTTCGTGTGTCATCCAGACCAGCAGACAGATAAACAGGATGAAGAGAGACACATCAAAACAGCAGAGGGTTTCCGAACGGATGAGCTGGCAATCTCTAATAAAATGAAAACGAGGGGGAGGAAGGGGACATCCCAGGAGGAAAAGCAAACACAGATCCAGTTTCTGATCTGTTTGGCCTTCTGACTTGCATGTTAGTTTGAGGGATTTGTGGATGACGCTTTGGACTGATTCTCCTGGAAAACTCTTTTAAGTTCGGGCGCTATCTGCTCATTTGTTAATGTGTATGGATCTAAGTCGGTTGTAGAATTGGAAAGTTTGTGAACTCCAGGAATAACAAGACACTAGGAGCACAAATTAAATCACAAATCAGTAAAAAGGGGAGAAAAACACGCAGGGAAGAATGTGCTTAATTTACAGTTGTGTGACATAAAGAGAAGCATAAAAAAGGAGAGCGGCGAGGCGCTAGACTTGTGGGTTAACTCTCAAACATGACCTTTTGCCACTAAGGTGTGATATCCACATGTTTGGAGGGAGCAAGACCCCCAATGCCCACCCACTGATTGCCTGGTTGGATCTGAAACTCACCCAGTGGTGTCTGACAGGAACAAATCCTCTTTTAAATATCTTCCTCAACACATCAGCAGCAGCCCAGAAACCGTAGGAGTGACGCCGTGTTGAGGTCCCTGCAGCTGCATGCTGATTGAAAGCTTAATTCATCAATCACAAAGTGAAACGAACTCTGACATTTTCATTTAGTTTGAATTTTTGTTTTTGTTGGATTGAAATAAATATAATTTCGTAATTTAGAGATTTAAGAAAAATATGTTATGGAGTTTCATTTGCAGACAATTTTGAGAGATGAGGGAAAATATTTGGTTCCTGATATTTGATGATACTTTTTTAATTAGAAGCTGCTATGAAGAAACATAAAGAAACATTACTCACATTTATGAGAAAGCCGTGTAAAAATATTCTGAAAAATGCTGAATTTAAGCTAAAAAAAAGAAGACATAATGTGGAAGCTGAACACTTTTCTTGGCATCCTGTTGGGTCATTTAGATTGATGCTTTTATCTAATCACAAACTAAATTAAAAATATTTGTCTTTGATGTTGTGTTTACTAGATCTAAATTAGGTATTTAAAAAAAGATCATCAGAAATGCTGTAACCATCCAGCACAGGATCAACTCCAAAAGAAAGCAAAGATTTTATGATCTCTAAGTCAAGATGTTTTATATGAATAAAGTTTGAGTCTAACAGGAGCAGATTTAGAAAAAATTCCCTGCACACAGACCTGAGCCTGCAAATAAAAACAAAGACATAAATAAGTCTAATGTTTTCAGCATCTACTTACATTACATTACGGTCATTTAGCAGACGCTTTTCTCCAAAATGACTTACATCTACTTAGAGCTCAGTGGAGATAAACTGTTAGAAACTTCATCACTGGTGAATTTTCTCATAGCAAATAATATCTGTGTCCAATTTTCAGCTTGTATATGTTTTTCTTTCTTCTCTTCCTTAACACATATTGTTGTGAAATAAATTGAGCCCATTCATTAAAACAAGTTTACTTTTTAAAATCTATTTATTTCCAGAAAAGTTTAAAATTTACATATTTACAATTTAAATAAATACGAGAAAGAAAGAAAGCAAGAAAGATATTTTTATTGTAACTGACTTGAACATTTCTTACTATAAGGACTCTTAATACAAAACGATGTGAGTTTTCATACAACTGAAACATTTATGCAGATGTTTTGGATAAATGACTCCATCGTAGCTTTTCTCTAAACTCATGAAATGTTTAAGCTGTTATCGATC
Source organism: Pseudomugil tenellus (assembly GCA_037177515.1). Classification (NCBI taxonomy): domain Eukaryota; kingdom Metazoa; phylum Chordata; class Actinopteri; order Atheriniformes; family Pseudomugilidae; genus Pseudomugil; species Pseudomugil tenellus. The sequence continues at coordinate 21,032,614 of JBAMHX010000005.1, forward strand.
ATCCTACAACATTCTATAAGATGCTGCAGAAATGTGTTAGATTTATCTTTGATGTGAGATTTATTTCATCCTTAAAGCAAACATCGCTGAGAGTATCAGACTACGCCACCAAAGTCTTTCCCACATGCAGACTTAATGTTAGATGTGTAAAAATGCAGAGACAGCTTTGTAAGCCATACGTGTCTGATCTGTGATGTGTGATGTGATCCTCCCTACCAGCTGTCCGTGAGTGCAGACAGAGAGCTGTGATTTTTCACCTGCACTGCTGAACACATGTGACAGCCTGTTATGTTGTAATCTTGGTTGTAAGCTTGTGTTGTAAGACATACTTTTAAAAAAATGAAGATTAGATGTCGTGTTCTGAGCTCAACCCTCATAAATTATATCAAAGATTATCTTGACATAATGTGCTCATTTCTGTACAAGGCTGTTCTTATTTATGCTGCAACTGTTGAAACTCTTTCAGTTTTTATGTGTGTTTATAATAAAACAAGAAAATAATCTGATGTTAATCTGAATCTCATCTCAAGCAACTCCAACGTAATTTAATTTTACTGTACATATAAAGTTGGCAGCTTGTTACAAGTACTCCTGTAGTTTTAAGTGAAATATGTTAGGAAATAAGCAGGATTTTCACAAATTATTCACAAATTTTTTTTGGATCAAATATACTGTGTGATTTATTACCAGAGAAATTTTTTTCTTTTAGGAATTTCAGAACATCTGATGTATGATGATCTTTATGGGGCTTTTGGAAAACAACATAAACCTTATGGGTCATTAAAGTTGTGAACAGAAAATATGCCAAGATGTGTAATGCTGTGTTTAAATACCCACTGAGATCTGACAGATAAGCATGGTTAGAGACCAGCAGTGAAAAAATGAATAAACATTTTCAATCAAAATTCCAGTCACATTTCACTTAGAGGTCTTGTTTTTAAGGTCAGATTGAGTTTACATAGATAAAATCTGCAGCATGTACAATCAGCTAATACTGAGCTACAAGAGAAGTCCAGAGGTGTAAAAATTCCTCAGGGTTGTCCTTGAAAGGGATTTAGTGGAATTTGGGTTCGACTCTAAAACCTCCTTTCTGTCTGCGTCGGCTTATTGTGAACATCAGTGTGTTGGATATAAAGGCGATTGTTTATAAAAGTCCATGTCCACCAGGATGATCATTTTGTAAACACATCTTTAAAGCTTTAAAGTTTGGGCATTTTTGCAATCTCAGACTAATCTACATAATCTACATTATTAATAAAATGTGTCCTTTTGTTTTTCCCGCAGTGCCAAGCTGAAGAGCAACAGGGAGGTTTGCATCAACCCAGAAACCAAGTGGCTGCAGCAGTACTTAAAGAACGCCATTAACAAGTAAGAAAAGCCTCCTCACCTCACTTTCCGAGTCTTCCATCACTCTGCAGAAATGAAATATGGAGCGTTTCTGCTCTAAGTTTAGAGCTTGCAAAGAAGAAGTAAATCACTGTTAAAAATGGCAATTTCCTGCTTTTCAGCTTACAATAACTCTCTGAAACTGCTGACATCATTGATATAAGCAGCTGAGTTATTATCAGTGAAATAATTAGTTTAAAGTAACAACAGAAATAAGTCTTTCGTTGGTATGTTTACAGCCTTTTTCTCTTCATTAATATGTTCTCAAACAATCAGAAGAATAAAATGTGCAGATGCTTAACTATATTCAGACGTTTATTTATTTATTTATAATGGTTGATGAAAAGGTTTTGAGGTTAAGTTTTCAATTTACTCTTGCTCCTTCTGCTTAAGCGAGCTGTAAAAACATATTCCTTCCTCGTAAAAAGTGCTTCCAACATGTCTGGTGGTGATTATCGCTGGTTGCATGTCTGGTTCTTCAAACACTATAAACGCTTAGAGTGAACAATGCAAAAACAAACAATAAAGATGTTTCTGCATATTTACGAGTCTTTATTTATTGGTTTACCAAAAGAAAGATGGGTTGTAAGATATAGCTGGCATGTGGCACAGAAGCAAACAGTCTGTTAGCAGCCATCAGTCTTTCATTTTCAGTCTGCTCTGCGGTGAAAAGGATTAACAGTCACTTTCTTGCCAGAACTACTTGCAGTCCAGTTACATTAAAATAGGAATCACTTGGTTTTAATTATCTTAGCGTCATTTGTGCATGTTTAACCATTAGCAAAAAGAAAGGGAATTTGTGTTTAGTCAATGAAATCCTGGCTTTCATGGTACCAATTTGATTTGTATTATATATAGTTGGAGAGCCTGATTAGTCACCTTTCCAATTATGTATAACTTTAATAATTGCGCAGTCATGCAGTGGCAGTTCTAGACCAACATTATACCAACATTATAGGGGGGTTAGACGTGAGAGGCAGAGCCAGGGGAAAATATCAGCCTTCACCGATTTCTAAATAAACTGTATAGATATATTAAGCTATATTAAAAAAGCACATCAGTTACATTTATATTTGACTAAAACATATATTTGACTCTCTTACTTTTCCATCTCAGTGAGGATATGAAACAGTATTTCCCTTAGCATCTTGTTTCAGCTTCAGATAAATGACATTAACACATTTTTATTTAACAAAAGCCAGTTGCATTTATTACTAGGGCTGTAAGAAAATATTGATACAATGATATATCGCATTATTTTTTAGAGACAATATATTGATATGCAAAAGAACTGTATTGATCTTTTTATGAGCATATTTTTACTCAAGAGGCAGATTTTAATTTCTTTATTCATCTTGTACGCAAAGAGTATTCGGGCGGTGAGTGTGTGTGTGAATGGCTGAATGTGTACTATGTGGTGTAAAACACTTTGAACAGTCAACATGACTGGAAAAGCGCTATAAGGACAAGTCCATTTACCATTTCTGTGGGCATGTTTTTTACTAACATGGAGCTAGTAGGAAAAATGCTGAGCAGACTTAGGAAGGTTAGCTTGCAAGCAAACAGTTTGCAAGCAAAAAAGATTGGAAAAATTTGTCAATGTGTAGTGTTTTTTGTCATTTATTTAATTAATTTCAGAATGACAGTTGATACGATATGTATATTTCATCACTATAGACAGCAACGTTTTGTGTTTGCTGTGTGCTGTGACCCATCCAAAGCAGTGAACACCTAATTTGTTGCTTTTTGCTGCATTTACTAGAAGAACTTTCCATCCTTATGTGAGATGCATATATAGTAGTAGAGAGTTCATGGTGCATGCTGTCATGAAATAATAAATGTTCTTGCATGTGATTTTTAAAGTTGCATACCTAAAAAAAATAAGGCTCTCCCAAAAGCACCTGTGTAATTTGAACCCTGAGAACAAGGTTGCTTATACATGTTGTCAAGACAACGTTCATTTGTGGTCAATAAGCTTTCCAACACTAACATGTATGTTAAATCTCATGTTGGATTACCAGGAAATGTTTGCAAATGTTAGATTAAAATGTTTATTCTATTCATCTAATTGAGTTGAAGTAAACAAATAGAAACATTTTCATTCTTCTGACCTTTTCCTGCAGGGTGAAGAAAACCAAAAGACGCAGTAACAACAAAAATTAACTACAGAGGAATGTCAGTCGAGCATTCTGCCACCGAACCTGAAACCAGGTCACACCTCTGTACCTCCCCATCACTGCTACGGATGTATGCAACCACGCTGTATGTACCTTTGCACCTCTCGGGAACGCTTGCAGATCAGCACTTCACTGCCAAACTGTGCCGACCACAGCACCAGGCCCTGATCCCCTTTGGATATGCAAGCTGTCACCTCCAACAAACAGCCAGCACCAAGTGCAATTAAACCTTGGAATGATGGGACGCATGTAGATGTCAGATAGATGAGTCGACGGCTAAGACATGAGAAAAAGCCTCTGTATGTGTTTGAATGTGACATGTATGAACTAACTCTGAAGGATGATTGTATATAGTATGTATTTTTGCTTCACACAGCTGCAAAGGAACATTTTCAATTTTCTCTTTCATGCTATTTCTGATCAATTAGAGAACAAACTTTTAGCTGAAGAAAAGCTTCACTTCAGTTTTGAAAGCTAAAAATAAAGCTGGGACCAGTGCAAAGTCCTGCAGTGACTCTCACTGATGGTTTTGGACAAGAAGAAGTGTTTGATTTTATGAACACCAAAGGAAATTAACTCTAATCCAAGTGATCATGTCCTTGTGACTACTACTCATATTCTGCTACTTCTACCATGCTTCACCATACCAATGCAAACCATTGGTTTCCACCTCTTCTGTCTTCCTCCCATCCTACCTTGCATGACCTCCACTGCACAGCAACAGCTTTCTTCTTTGACATTCCTCCTCGCCATATGTATGACATGCATTTTCAAGACATAAATGCCAAAAGCATCTGCTGATTTGAAGAGAATCTGGCATCATACCCTGACTGACAGACACAAGAACTGTCCAGTGGGGTTGACTACCTAATCAGCCTCGGCTACCATTACCTCTGAGCTTGCTGCAAGAAGAAAACAGACAGCAGGCTTGTGCAAACTGCTATGAAACAAGCACTGATCTCATGGTGCTGTATATTCAGGATAATGGGTCTAAGCCATTGGTATATTTTATTTTACTGTTCATTTTATGAGAAATTTTTTATTCAAGATGGGATGTGTTGACCTTTGTGGCTTAAAATGGTGAATGTTTAACGGGAAAGGTTTTAGGTGATATTAAGGCCATGCAAGGATTCATTTTATACAGCTTGTTTTTCACAACTGAATGTATTGAGAAGTTTAACATTATTCAGTAAATTATGCAACATTAGGAAAGCATGATCACTGCAAAATGCATGATTTTCTGTTGGAAGTGTTAGGAGAAGGAGGTGGTCTACCAACAAGAGTAGTTTACTCATCGAAAGAGCTGTATATATGATTACATCTGCAGTATTTTCATACCAACACCTGCCCCTTGTAGGAATGAAAAGCTAAAATTGTCACAAAAATCGGAGTGATTAGTCACAAAGGGAAAGTTTGTACTAAAAGGAAAGTATAAAGTGTCTTAAATGTGTTTTTTTATTTACCTTCATATGTATAATCCCACTAAATATTGTTTAAAGCATTGCTTAGTTAGCTATTAAATGAAGACTGTTTCAGTATTAAACTAATTTTTTTAAATATTTCTACACATATATGATATACAGTCATTTATTTGCAAGCATGTTACATGGTGTGCGATGCATTCCTTGCTTCTTCCACAGGAATAACACTCACATATCCCAGTTTGACAGCATATATAACACCCTCAGCAAATTGTGTGTTTTCTTTTTATCCCTGACTTGTTTTATCATCCAGAATCAGATTTTAACAAGACTGAGCAGAGTTGGTTCGTTCCAAGATGTGATTATTGATAGACCAGTGCTGTTGTCATCGGTTACATTTATCAGAATATAATTAGGCCCAACGGTGGTCCCCATCAAACAATTCCATTTTAATTTATGGCTTCAGTTTGTTTGATGTATGATGTGTCAGCCGAGCCACTGAGCCAAGTTAGAAGAAAACCTCAGCTGAGCGAGCACGCTGGTGGCCGAGTCCAGCGACCAGCATGTGCTTTCAATCTGGACACTCCCTGCACCCCACAAGATTTCTTTTCCATTGTACTCAACTGCTGCCATAACAGAAATAGCCCCCACCCCTAAGACTTGTTATGAAAGTCCAGATGTGGTCATTCGTGGTCTTAGTTTTGCTTTGTTTTACTGGTGATAATCTTATCAGCTTGCAGCCAACGGTGCAATAATCCTGCCATTCATTTCTCAGTGATGTAATGCAAATGAACATCCATTAGTCTTATTTAATTACACTATTTTGTGTAAACACACAGTTAGATAAGCTAAAACAGTGTAAAAGAGACTGACGTGCAAAGATTAGCTTCATTCATTGTGAAAGTTTATTATCAAACCACATTCCACTCTGAAAAGAAAACTGTTGATCTGTTAACTTTACATTTTAGCAGCGTTTACTTCACTATGAATCCATCCTGACTATTAACGTAATGTAATAACTTGTAGGTTTGTTAACATTCCACAGTTAGCTTAGTATTTGCTCCTGTGATGCCTGTGGAAACATTTAAGCTTTGCAGTCTTAGAAATGCGTGTCAGAAATGCACATTTGCCAAGTTTAAATGACTCTGTGGAAGACTGAGATAACATACACATTAGGGCTGATATTTTCTTGCCGTGGATGTGTTGATAAATTAGTGAAATTGAATGCTACTTTGGACCCCAAAACAATGTTAAATAACTGATAAATATTTCTTTTGAGGCAGCTTCTGACATATTCTTCATATTCAAAAGATGTATTAGAGTATTACTCTGTATTCTCACTGCTCACTAAGCAGCAGTATGTTAGTCATTATAAGCTGTTTTTCAATAAAATCGTATCGAATAAAAATCAGTTACTTGTGTGTTTATCTGATTTTGCAAGTTTCTACTTTAAAGTTTTAGTCGTTTTTCAGGTTTTTGCTGTCTCAGATGGTATTTTGGGTTTAGATCAGGAGACTTGTGCACCACAGCCCATCAACAGACGTGTAGTTTGACCAGTCACTGTGTATGCACTGATGCACATAGCAAAATATTTTATTGTAGAACACATTGATGACACAGTGTAGAGCTCACTTTATTCTGGAAAGTTTTTAGCTTTAAGTCATTTTAGATGGTGGCCCGTGCTTGCAAAGTGATTTATTTGATTCTGGGAAGTGTTCTGGGAAGTGTTTGCGACTCCTTCAAAGCTGCTGAAAACCTGGAAAATGAATGAGGTGGGCATCATTTCAGGTTACATGAGGCGAAATGTTTGGTTGGTTCAAGTTAGAAAGAAAAGTTTGAATAACGACATCGTAGATGTGACCAGTTGGTTTTACAATCACACTGTTGAAAAAAAGTTACTTTTTCATGTTCAATTTTTTAATTTCAAGCCTCAAATATTCTTTGAAAATAACTTTTTTAACATCTTTTTTTTCAGTGTGTATCATTTTACAGTTCTTCCTTTGAAATTTTAAGCACATGTTCATATTTGTAATAGTAATGTTTTTTCCTATGTTTTCCTTTTGTGTGTATTTATAACAATGCATGTCAAATAAGTTTTAAAGCTACAAAAACATAAATATATCTAAATTTTATATTATATTTTTTATAATAAAATATAAGATATCTGCAGAGCTGTGAAATTAGGTCACTGTATCTTAGAAGATATTATCAGCAGCCCTTTGAGTCATTTCAGTGTAGTTTCCGGAGGGTTTGTCGTTGATAAACTGTCTCTTGGTTTAATGGTGGCAAAACATTGCTCCTCCTCAGATGGGTGGAATTATAAACCACTGACTGTAAAACTCTTAAACAATCAATTAAAACACTTGAAGCCACATTTTTGTCCATGTAGTTCTCTTTGTTTAAATATAAAAAGAAAACTTTATACATTTTTTGCTTTGACCTAAATAACCTCTTAAGGTCAGTAATTCAGGACTGTCACTTAATATTTTTCACCTCGGGACCGAAAGCTGTTCAGCAATATTCTTTACCAATTAAACATAAAGAAGTGAGGCACATTTAAAGCCTGTTAACATCCTGGTGTGATATCTTAACACCTAAGGTTTCTGCAGTACTGGTCCACCACTTGTCTGTGGCACCAGGGAGCCCATTCAGGTTTATGAAGCTGTCAGCTCTAATAAAGTGGAACCATGTAGCACAGATTCATTTCATGGTTCTGCTCTTTCCTCTGACCTCTGCATGAATGCATACGAGGAACATGAGACAGGATTTGGATGTGCACCAAGCATTTTAGAAGGTCAGAATTATACATTTGGGCCTTTTGGGCACATTCAGAAATGATTATGGGATTTTGATACTGTGCTTACTCAGGTGAGATCCAGACATGATGGAGGTGGCCAACGCGCACAGAATGTTTATTGAGATGTATTTTGGTGACACTTCAATCTCACATGATCTGCTGAGAAATCTGGAGAGCTTTTACAAAAAAAAATCTAACCAAACACAAAGACATCTTTAGGTCAGAGTGTGAAACTTTTAACTATAGTTTGATAAATACTTACAAGCTATTTGTGACTAATAAAATATGTCCAGTGAGCTTATTAAAGGCCAAATCAGACACGTAATATCCAACCAAGAACAACAAGTACTGGTTGATGAGGAGACATGTCAACAGATGAAGCAGCAGAGTAAATGTTGACACAAATGGAGCAGTGGACAGAGGACCTCACATAAAGCTGAAGGAGACAGAAAAGTGTGCAATGTGATTTAGACTCTTTGTGTTTCAGTTGCACTACTTGCCTCTTCATCAGGAGACAGAAGTGCTGTGTGTGGAGGCAGAGGACGTCTCATTGTGTCCTGATGTGAGTATAGATGTTTGTGAGACTGTGTTAAGATTTATAACTGTGATGCAGGATCAAATTCATGAGGTGTGTGTCCAGGCAGGGAATGAGATCTGTAAAACTGGGGGCAGTGCAGAACGCTGTGCATTGTTAAGCTGAACTGTTTTGGAAAATGTGTTCAGCTCATTTGTTGCATCCAAATTCCCATCAGTCTGACTCTCCTCTGCTTGAAGGAAGTGATCTTTTACATTGTTGACCACACACCCCTCGCACTGATCTTCTGAATACACTTCTTAACTTTCTTTTATTCTTGTTTTATTCAGGAATTATGTTACACAGTTTAACAAGTCCTCCTGTGCATTTTTTTTCTTGTATAGTTGACCAAGGTGGCTAGTTATATTTGTTTCCTGCTACACCAGGCTTACTTTCCTGTTATACACCACTTTACTGTTTTGCAGTCATGCATAATATATCTTACACACAATCTGAAACATATCTGGTGGTACACTTACTGACCTTAATATCTTCGCTTTAAATATACTTTAAATGTAAATAAAACGCAGCAGGCATTGCATGTCACATGTTTCATTCTCAGAAGCATCTTCTTTGGTCATCACTCCCAGAGGGATGATAATGTTTTAACAATTTTTCTGGACAGTATTTTTATTCATAAAGTCCTTATTCTCTCATTTCTCTATATGCTGTAAGAACACTTGTATCACAATACACTTCACAGCTAAAAACTTTATTTAACATGTTACATACAATGACAACAGGATTGAGGTGGTAAACATTTAGATCATTGTTATGTCTTCTTCAAATTAATTTGTTCTTCTTCAAATTAAGTTCTTATTGTGAAAAACATAAACATGTTGAAGAGCAAAATATAACCTTGGAGAGGAAAACAAGTCAAGAATAAGTCACTGCAGTGAAACTGCAAAGTCTTCTGATATGAAGAAACTGTTTTTACACATCAGGCTAAACTCGCTTGCTCTTTCAGTATGCATCCTGTAAGTCAATTCCTACTAGCATGATGCTTTATTCAAGAAGTGTTGCAAAAATTTAAAAAACTTATCAGGCCTTCTATGAATGAACACAATGGATCTTATTAAATGAGATGCTTTGAATTAGCTAAAAATTCATTTATGGTTCAGCAGATAAATTATTATCTAAATATATAAATGTTTTATCTTTTATTTTAAGTTAATTTTATACTCTTGGCTCATTTTAACCAGTTGAGCAAGTAGACTGATTTTATTTAAAGGTCAGTTAATGAGCAAAGTGAATATTAATTTTGTTTTAAAAATTCCATTACTAAAGTTTTTATTTACTTGTTTTTCTCAGTTTTTTAACGTAAATCATCTTTGTTACAAGGTGTGAGAGTGTGATATATTTTATAAAATCAAAATCAGACAAAAAAATAACAATATTAAAACAGCTGAAAACCAAACCAAGATCTTACAATAAAGATAAACAGGAAAAGCATCATTTTAAATACCTTTTCATCTGACTTCTTAAAAGTTCTCTTGTTTTTAAGGACAACATGAATAACTATGTTTGGCAATTCAAATATTCAGCAATAAGGGTTGGACACAGCTGAAATAGAGTTTTGTGTAGTGCTTTTAGAATCATTGTGATAATAATAAGGACCTCTACCAACACCTATCATTTAAAGTCTCCTCTTTAAGTATACATGATATGAACACTGCTTCACTCAGCGCACATCAACCTTCAACTTAAATCACCTCAAACAAGGAACATAAGTAGCTTGGACAACAAATTGCACAGCTGATTTGGTCCTAGTGGTTTGGGGTAATCCAGTGTGATTTGAGCCTCTAAACCGCAAATCTCTGAATAACTTAAAACCCAGCTGGCCGAATTGGAGTTAATAACACGATGGCTGTAGTGGTGTGTGAATGTGTTTGTGTATGTTGTCCCACAAGAAAGCCAGAATACCCTCCACGCCACCGGTGTGATGCTGGCAGATCAAGCTGATTTCACTTTTGAGAAAATAATTAAAGACCTGCTGCTCACTCACACATGTGGGATTTTATCTGAAATAACATTTGAAAGCTTTAAGTCATTGTTTTTTTTTTCACAATGTTTATTTAAATAGTAGCTCTGATCTATCTATCTATCTATCTATCTATCTATCTATCTATCTATCTATCTATCTATCTATCTATCTATCTATCTAT
>JBAMHX010000005.1:21106823-21119160 GCA_037177515.1 Pseudomugil tenellus
AAACACTATAATATTGTAAAATATCTAAATTATATTTAAAGGTACATAGATATGTACAATTTCAAGTGTAAATAGTGTATAATAAAGTTTGGTGCAGTGCAATATATTCTGTAGTATGGTGTGCATTTTGGAGCTTGTCTAGTGTGCAAGAAATATTACATTGAGTAAGAAAGATTTTTGTAACGGTCCTTGAAACAGATAGTGTGTAAATAACCAACTAGACTCTGTCAATCCAAAACAGTAAAAGAGAAATAAGGAAGGTAAGTTGCATGTAGTGTTATATACTTGATTACATGACCATGAGAGCCCGTTTCATATGCAAGTAAATTCAAAGTGCTTTATGTAAAAATTAAAAGCACTAGAGTGTTGTTTAACAGCGGGGACAGAATTAAGCACAGCTTGTGACTTGTTCCTAATTCAATAAATAAATAAAAAGGGAAAAAATACAATTAAACTATAAAGAATTAAATAAATGGAATTAGAACAAACTGAGATGGAAAGAAGCAGACAAAGCAAGCGCGAGTTTTTCCCATAAGAGCAGATGTTTGGTTAGTTTGCTGATCTGGATTATTTGGGTGTCTCTCTGAGAGACATCAGCAGTGAACCTGACGGGGTTATCAGGCTGTTCCCAAACAGTGTGAGAAATATTCACAGCTATGTGCACAGTAATGCACAGAAAGCAGGAACTCCCAAAGCTTCATCTCTGACTCTACAGGCCTCAGTTGGAACATTAGATGTTCACGTAATCAGACTTTATTTTTAAGAAGAAAAAAAAGACTTAAATTAGGCTTGTTTGGTAAGGCTGCTAAAGCGGTGGTGTCCACTGAAGACAGCGGCAGTCCTGCAGACTCATATGAAATGATACCAACAGCCGATGAAGCTCTGCCCAATGAATCATTATTTGAAACACACGTATTGGACAAGAAAAACATTGAAAACCTGCAGAATTTGGCCCTCGAAGATCAGATGTGGACACCGCTGCTCTAAAGAGTAACACTGCTGAACAACTTCAGTTTGTAAAGTTGTATCAGGTGCATCTGGAATAAGGGGATTGGCAGATAAATGTCCACAGCAGCAGGTTTGGATAAAACCAAACGCAGCACATCAGCACAAAGTCCTTATATAAACCTAAATGGCACGAAGGTGGAGGGCGCCGGACTGGGAAATGTAGCAGTTTTGATAACTAGTGTTGATTAATCAAGTCATCAATGATTCAGTAGTTTGATTTGGTTATGTTTTTTGTAATGACAGTAATGTGTTGTTTCTCTGAAGTTATATTTACCATCACTTTAATCCCTGATGAGGAAGAAATGGCTTCCTATGAAAGAGGCTTCCCTCTTTTCTCTCAATCTGTGTCCGCAATGTAAAATCTATTTAAAAAAAGAAGTGAAGACTGTAAATAAGGATCTGTATTTGGTTAGCTGAAACAGCTTGGTGCTAACTGCATCCTGTGGCTCAAAGCTCGGACATGAACTGAGTTATCATTTTTCCTGCATGTGTAAATAAACATTTGACGTGTTTCGGGGCTGGAAAATGGTCCCTGCATGCTGTGAAGTAATCCACAACAAAGCCTTGCTAAATTCTCTCCATCCCTGAACCTATAAGCGAGTCTTCTGCAGGTAACTGTGTGTGCCCTCTCCAGCTCTCCACCCCCAAAGATCGTGTTCAATCGCCTGAACGGGAAGCGCCACAACGGCACGGCCACACAGAAGAGCCAGCACCCAGCGGAGGGATTCACTCCCGCTCACGAGGAGAACGTCAGATTTGTATACGAAGGTGAGGGTCGTGGAAGGTCAGATGTCCAGGTTTCAGGCAGAAGCAGGTGTTTAAGTAAAATTTCCATCTCAATCAGAGAAACTGCTTTACAACTAAGGATGTAAAGTTTGTTTTTCCCTTAAAGTACTGTTGTGTTTTCTGTACTTTTCAGTACTTTGTTGAAGTGAAATTTTCTAACATTTCCTCCCTGTTGAAAAGTTTTTCTAGGAAATCTTTATCCACGCAGATTTTCTTTTAACCACAGAGAACCATGTGCTGGACCAACCGTGTGACCGCTGATGCATTTTTTTTATTAACTATGCTGAGTCACTGTTAACACGCGCAGATTCAGTGTAATCTGGATAAGCTTCAAGTATTCAGCAAGCTGTTCTCCATGTTTCAGTCTGTCTCCCAGGCAGTAAAATCTGACAATAATTAAACTCTTACTCTGCAATATTTACTGCTGTGAAGTTAATCCATCATGTCCCAGTGGTAGAGTGACTTGTGAAAGTTAAATTTAGTGTTAGTTTCTTTATTTCTTCATAAAAAGAGCATCTCGTATGTTTGTTACACAACCTGTTCGCTCTTCCTGTGGGACAGCCTCTTGCAGAGGAATTTCATGATTAGCTTAATTACCTTGCTCTTAATTAATGTCTAGCTGAAAGGTCTGACTATAAGGCTCCTAACCTGATGTCATTGTAGTCTAAGCAAGACCAGCGTCTTTCAATCAAGGAAATGTTTAGAAAACAGATTGTGACCATGTGACCGAAGTCTTTAAATAAAGCTCCCCTATCTGACGGGGGAAGAATAGCTCCAAACATCTGTGGGATCCACAGGTCTTTGGGGAATATTCTTAATGTTTTGTCCCTTCATGTTTCAATGTTAACTGTATGTTGAACTTCTTTTATCTTCATTATTAAATTTATATTCTTCTCAATCTAAAGAAACCAGTGTCCTCGTCCTTAACAGGAATAACGGTCTCCTACAATCTCATTAAGTGTTTGACAGTTTGTGGGAAAAGCGAGATCGGAGACTCATCCATAACCTTTATTTTAGTTTTATCTTAAAGTTGTATTTGATATTTTAAAATCAGTTCCCCTCATTAGTGACATCCTGAATATTTGAAACACATAAACGACTATTTTCTTCAGCTGTTTAACATCCAGGTAGTGCTAAAAGCAAGTGTGTGTGATTGTTTATAGTATGGCAGGAGGTGGAGCAGAAGCTGGAAGACAGAGGGGAGTCAGCTGACAGTCAGGGGCCCATTCAGTACACAGAGAAGACCCCCAGTGCAGTGATGAAGAGTAAGTAACAGCACTTCAAATAAATAATCAAAGTAAATCTCCTGCAATTTAATCTGGTTGTAGTTATAGCATCCTCACACACACACACACACGATGCCTTCCTTGCTCGCGAACCGTCTGCACTTTGAACTTCTAATCTCACCTCCTGTTTATCACAAACGATTCTTCCGACCCGTCGCCGGAGAGATGATGGTTTCCCTGCTTCCACGTTAATCACATGGCCGGTGTTGTTTTTGTTCTGCTGCCAGAGGGCAACAGTTGCAAAAGTAATTTTTAACTCTTTTGCTTCACGAGGACCTCTCTGTTCCAGTCTGCTCTAGTTTCTGATGGCATGTTGGAACATATTCAGCCTGTCTGCATATATGTTGCATCTGCTCCTTTGTAAAAAAGAATTTTATTTAATAATTCATGAGTAAATAAGTCATCGATAGGTTTTAATCTCCTCTCCCCGTGCTTTCCTTTCAGACTTTGTGCCAATAGACCTGGAGGAGTGGTGGGCTCAGCGCTTCCTCGCCAACATCGCCAACCTGTCGTGAGCGCGTGAGGCTGAGCCAGGACTGCAAGTCCACAACTAGGACTTTTTAGTGACTCATCACCAAGGTGAACAGAAGGCGAGCTTGTCTCCGGGATCTGCGGTGCTGGACTTAACTTGGAATCGGATTTGATGCCATGCTCTTGGTGCTGGTACAGAGAAACCTGGGAGCACGACGCACCGTCCTCGCATCTCAACGTGCAACAAGCAGCGATCTGACTGAAATCAATGAAGGCGCTGGCTTGATGTCACGCCCTCTCTCTCTCTCTCTCTCTCTCTACTTGAACGAGGACCTGAGATCTTTTCTAGTCTCCTTTTCTTAACTGTGCCCTGGCTCTGTGTACATGTTTGGGTATGACAGCTGACGAAGAGGAAAAAATCAATAAAATGTTTTTCAAAAAGTTCCTGCATGATGGAATTTCCTTACCAGACTGTGTTTTGTCCAGTTTTGACACAAAATGATTCCCATTCGCTGTTTCTTAGTGAATATTTCATGCTAGCAACACAGCTTTTATTTAGCTAACCAGATGTTTTTATTTAAACAGCAGATTTCAAAGCCCGTATAGAAAACTTTATATTTACATAGTTTAAATGTGTTTGAAGACCAAAATCCAACTTCATAATTTAAAATTGTTCCATTTTTTTTTTTTTTTTGTTTTGAACGTTTCCATAAATGTTCTCGGCCACGTTTTAAAGCATGGCAGTCGTTACTTTTTTCCTGCCTGCCGTTTGTGTTGCCTTGCCCGGTTTCTTGCACCTCCTGCGGCCGGGTGCGGGGTGGCCCGGCTTTGCCGTGGTGAAGGTGATGCACTGGGAGTCCAGGTAGTCCACCAGCTTGGCGGCAGCCAGGCGGATCCCTGCTGCTTTGAGCTGCTGCTGAAGCTGCGACAGAACCAGCGGCTGGTACTGGAGGATCTGATTGTACAGCTTGGAGTTAGATAGGATGAAGGCGCGCACTGCTTTGAGACGGTCTTTGAGCCGCGAAGCAGCTTGGGAGGACGAGACGCCGCCGTCGCTGTCTGAGTCGCCATCGGAGGAGATTACCAACTCGGGATTGGATCTAATGAGAAGGGAGGAGACTGATTAACATGAAGTCTTATGCAACGCGGTTCTTGTCTTGTGACTACATGTCTGCAGTGGCTCAGACACAACACCGGATCTAATGACGTACTGATCCGAGTGCACGATGATGTCAAACCAGAAGCAACCCACATACCTCTCAGATTCCTCACTGGGAGCTGTGGAGGAGGTATTTGAGCTCTGGGAAGCAGACAGCGGCTGCACGTCCTCTTGGTTGGGTTTGACAGGAGATGCAGCAGCAGGTGCTCGGGGTTCTATAAACTTGTCCGTCTGGATGCAGATGGGTCGGCTGGCAGGGGGCTTCGTCTGAGCTGCGCCTCCCTCAAAGTCATCCTCGGAATCGGAGCTGGCCAGCTGATGCGTGTACTGGTGGATCTCCTTTAGTTTCAAGATCATCTGGCGCTTCGGTAAAGGCCGAACCCCAAATCTGCACAGAGATTATTAAAGGCAAGTTGTGAGGAATGGTGGACCCAGCAGATGGATGGGGGGGTTAGCAGAGTAAAGCCAGGAAGACTAAGTTGGAGGTGACAGTGAGGGGAGGTAATCTGATCGGTTCCTTGTTTAATCGGCTTGATTAGCGGCTAGGAAGACAAAAAAAAAAACGCAAAAACATTGGCCATTGTGTAATCCTTTAAGACAAAGACAGACAGCGGTCCAACTGACCTGTTGAGTTTATTCTTGAGCTCTGGTGTGTCCATGTCGGAGTAGTGAGGCATTGGAGTGATGGGCACCAGGGAGCGCCGCTTTTTACTGTGCATCACTGATGAAACAGAAGCAAAAAGACATTGGTTTGGTGTTCTTTCTAAAAAACCACAAGCTCCAAAGAATCCATCTCTCAAATTCTCTGACAAGCAAATACAAATCTCACTGCAAATGTCAGATGTTTAAATAACGTATGAGTGAGGCGAATATTAAGGTGATTCATGAAGATTTCAAGTCTTTTCCTTTTACTTGGATTGAGAATAAAGTAACATACGGTGCTGAGTACTGTCCACACTGCAAAAAGTTGTGCGCTATTTTTAAGTTAATGTACACAAACATTAGAAAACTAGAGGGAACAGCTGGATTTCTATTAAGAATAAAATCTGTTATCAGCCAATATTGCTGAGTTAAATGTAAAAGCAGGAAGAGTAAAAGATAAAAATGGACTTTATATGTTTTCATTCCTTGACACAAAAAACACTTTAATTTCTGTGTTCTTTATGTGATGCTTCTGATTGTTGTTACAACTCCCTCCACCAGTAATCACTACATTTTCTCTAGAATAACAAACCTACCAGCCACTCAGACACTTCTCCGAAAGAATGATGTTTAATTGTAGCAATTCTGAAGGATTTTGTTTTAGCGGTCTCTAGTGTCCCATTACATTTACATTACATCCATCCTCATTAAGGTTTAAACTCTTTATAATTAACAGCTGGATAGATTAGATCACTCCATTTCTACTGATACTGGTTTGTACTGTCTGGGTGACCTTATGAAACCGACACTGCCATTTTCTTTTCCAACCCTGTGATGTATATTGTGCTATAAAAACAATAAATAATTTTTAACAGAAGCTGAACTCCTGCCATCTTGCTAACCTGCACTAATCCTACCTCTTTATCTGAACATTCATGTGAATAATAAGGCAGTTTTTGTCCATGTTTGGGTGTTTTTTTTCCTCTTTTTTTTGCTTCATTTTATTGTGTTACGAATATATGAATACATGTTTTGTTCATGTGCAAATGTGAATTGCATTTTACCTCAAAGCTTGCTTATTGCTACACCTGTGTCTCGGGTATGCTTGACATTAGGACAACATGTGGAGTTTATTTCCCTCTTACAATGAAGCTCCTGCAATGTAAGTGTTGCGCGTGCATACATTGCAATGATAATGAAGGATTATGTGGTTGCTGGTGGAAGATACATCAGAGTTAAAGACAAAATGCGGTTGCTTTGTCACAGTGAAGGGAAGTACGCATCTCTATATTAGAAAGCTAACAATCAAAACACCAAATATGCTGTTATAAAAAATGAACCCTTTAAGATTGATGCTCATTTGATCTGAATTTAGCTTCTTTTAAAAAGACAATATATGGATATGCAAAAGAATTTATCAATCTTTTTATGAGCATATTTTTACTAGGGCTGCAACGATTAGTCGACATAATTGACAACGTCGACTAATAACATTTGTCGATGCTAATTTCTATAGTCAAATCGTCAGATTTTAATTTCTTTATTCATCTTGTACACAAAGAGTGTTTTTATTATAAAATGAGGGGGTTCTATTTAAGAAAAATAGACACCCCACACCACCTCCTTCTTATTCAGTAAGATGGGCATTTAGTTGGCTGTGAGTTTTCTTACTATTAAATTCTAGTAAAGAAAAATGGAAATGTATTTCCTTGTTTACAGCATTATAATGTATCGCAGTATATTGTATCGTTACCCTGTATTGTAACACACATCATACCGATACACACTGCACAAACGTCCACTGTGTGCAGATAAATTCCATTAAGTCAAATCAAGAGTTGTGACTTGGGGTAAAATCTACTGACCTGGGGTTTTGTGCGGGGCAGATGGCTTAACTCTTTGAGAAAGAGGAAGACACTCCTCTCCTTCGTCCTCCTCCCAGCTGTCCCATATTCTGGAGTCCAGAAGGCAGTTGTCAACCTCTGGCATGGTGGGTGTGTTGGGGTGAGGCGGTAGAGGTGAATGTGTATTAACGCGCTTAGAGGTGACGTTAGAGGACGATCCACGCTTTGGGGACGTCTCTCTGGATCCTCTGCTGTCTTCTAGCCTCAGACTGAAGCAGCCTGGATCCACATCTGCGCAGACATCGAAACCCCACGAGTCATTAAAAGCTATTGGAGGCTCATCCATGGCCATGAAGTTGTTTTGGAAACTGGATTCTCCATCATTTCCCTCTTCCACGTCTTCCTTTCCTTTTTGTTTCTCCTCTTCCTCATCCGTGGCATCTCTATAGCAACCCTTCTTCTTTTCCATTGGCTCATTTACTCTGTCTGTCCTCGGCCAAACCCCTTCGTTATTGTCCCCGCTGCTGGACTCAGCAGGACATAGACTCAGGCTACAGGACTCACTTCGCTTTTCTGGATCTTGAAAACTGCTGTGGGAGGAAGAAGAGGGTGGATCTGAAGGGTTGGGTAAAGGAGAAAAATGGCAGCTTCCTAATTCCGTCTCTGCGCTTTCTGAGGGTGTCTCTTCCTTTCTTTGACTGGATGAATCCTGCTTATCTGCGACAGTGTAACGGGGGGAGGCAGCAGGAAGAACAGGCAGCTGGTGGCGCTCTGCGTGTAAGGGGGTGCTGCTGTACAGCTGGGGCAGATGGGAACGAGGCTTGGATGAAGCTTGGGGGGAATGATGATGCGTCGAGCTTGATAAATGTGACCGATTATGTCGTGATAAGTTCGCTCCAATCATTTCTCTGTCTTTATCCAACAGATAATTCTTTTTAGGAGAAATTGTGGGGTCTGAACTGGAGCTTCGGAGCGACGTCCTGTTCAGCTTGGACCTGGAAGCGCCGCTCTCTGCTGTCCCAGAAGAGGCGGGGCTATTGTGCAGACTGCTGAAGTCAGCTTTGGGGAACAGCTTCATCCTAAACATGCTGCTCTTGGTCTGAGTGGAGCTGCTCGTCATGCTTCTGCCAGGCTGGATGGGTGTGGAAGGGATCAGCCAGGAGACCTCTGGAGAACAGTCCGGTGGTTCCTCGGGACTCATCTCACAATTCCTGGACTCCTGATTCTCCAAAGTAGCAGCATTTGTTGTTGATCTTTGTTTGGATTTGATCTCTGTGTAGGTCTGCGGGTTCTGGGTGAGGTGAGGATGAGGAGGGAGCCTGCTGGAGCGGAGAGCTGCACCGTCCACTTCCATTTCTTCACTCGAATCGGATAAAACTATCAGCTCAGGTTCCTCTTTCTTTGGACTTTGGCTTTCTTGCTTTGAAGCGTCTCCTTCATGTCTGCATTGATCCGCATCCTCCAGCGGATCAGGAGACACTCCTGTAACAGGCAGGATGGTTGAAACCGATGGGGGAGTCCAGGCAGAAATCTTAGAGGATTTCCGACCTCGAGATTGCTCGCTTTGAGATGGGTGAGTTGCTGAAGAGGAGGGATCGCCTTCCTCATAAGTTCCCCACGACTGTGAAAAGAGGCGGTTGTAGCTACAATCCAGTCTCACGTCTGGTTCACGCTGAACGTCCGGATCTTTCTCTCTGCAGCTTCTTTTAGATTCCTTCAGATTTGTAAACGCTGGGTCTCCATGTTGTTCCTCCTCCATCATGTCCTTTTCTTCTTCCTCCTCCTCCTCACTGTCTCTCTCCTCCCTCTTCTTTTGCGTGGCTGCAAACTCATAGATCTCCTCCAACTCTTCCTCATTCACTCGCTCCTCACTAATCTCTCCGTCGCCCGACGTGACCTTGTCGGCTCCATGACTTTTCTCCGCTCGACCCGCCGTGTCGCTTTCTCCATCCAAGTCTGTCTGGTTGTCGTCTTCGTCCTCTTCATTCCACATAGACCGGAGGAGCTCTATGAAGGCTTGGTCTGTCTGGTTGGTTTGATTCTCCTCCTGATGCGACTCCTCCAATCCCTCATCTAACCAGACTGCTGCCTCCTCTCTGGGGAGATGGCAAAGCTGCTCCAACTCCTTTAAGTCAAACCTGGGTCACAAAATGAAAGGAAAAGAAAAGTTCCTGCTGAAAAGATTTCTACTGGGAAGAGAAAACGACGTGATCAGCAGATGATTAAAGAGGCAAATATACAAGTGCAGCTTATAGGATAAAGATATGCAAACAGTAAAATATGTGACACGCAAAGTGCAACAACTATAAATGAACAACAGAGAAGGAGTTAGCTCGGTGGCTTCACTGCCTCTTATTAAATCACGGGATGCTGCGACTATTGAGTTAGTAGATGGATATAAATATTTAGGAATTTGGCTTTATAAGGAGATACATTTTAAATATACCACATACCTCACTAAAAAGCAGAAATTCACTGTAAGCTTTTTTTTATAGACTGAAATCTTGCTTTTCTGTGGCTTCAAGTTAGCATTTCGTAATTAGCTTATTTTTGCTACAGCTCAACTATGGTGGTACAATTTATAGATTTGCAAGTCCAACGACCTTGGCCAAATTGGATCCCGTTTACCACGCCGCTCTGAGGTAGATTACAGGTTCAGCTTTTAGGACTCACCATTGCATTTTATACACACTTGCAGGACTCTCTTCACTAAATACTCGCAGGATGCTGCATCGGTATATTTTAATATACATGGATATTTTGGGAAAATTGCCTTCTTAAATGTGCTATAGGTTCCCCAGAACACCCATCGTATCAGAGCCAGCAGCTGGTTGAGGTTTAAGGTTCCTTTTGTGAGGACTGAATCAGGGAGAAGGAGCTGCTCTTACTTTGGGTCCTGGTCCTGGAATGATCTGCAGGCCAGAATGAGGTTGGGGTCTCTCATCCCATTTTCTTCTTTTAAAACAAAAAATATCTGAGTTTTTAGTTTCTAGCTGTACCTGTATCACGTAGTTGTGTAGGAAATTATTCATTTTATTTATTATTATTATTAATGTGTTTAGATTTTATGTTTTTTAAGTGTTCATTGGGGATTTTATATTCTCGGTAATATTTATTCTATATGTTTGTTCTCTGCATTTTGTTTGTACGCCTGCTTTATCTTGGACAACCAGGACATCCTTGTAAAAGGCATTTTTAAGCTCAACTGATTTTTCCTGTTGAATAAAGATTAAATAAAATCAATAAAGTACAAAGGGTCAGCCAGAAGCATCTGAAAAGGAGGAATCAACTAATATGATATTAAAATGACAACAGAATTAAACACTTTATGAAGGAAGTTTCTGCCATTCCTGAAATTTATGAGTAACACAGTAACAAGCGTGACTTTGGACAGTATGGATGTAGTTTCCTAAGATATCTAATAAAGAGTGTAAATTTGCAGGGATATTCAAATAGATTGCACACGTCCTTTTATTTATTTATCATGATTTGCAGGGAATATAATGAAGAATCCAGCATGCATTGTGGTTTCGCTATAAGGATTAGTTGGAGAGGCAAATAAAAATACTGCTGAGCTCCAGAAACATGTCTAAATGGCACAAGGAATTTAATATGAGATGCTTCTGACATATATTAGGCAGTTGTCCAAAAATTTTCATCAAAGGCAAAAGGGCCAAATTAATTTGTGGGGATTATTTTTCCTGTTTGACAGACACAATCCTCGATGTGTCTGGTTAGTGAATCAACTGCAGTGTGTTTTCTGTGAGCAGCTCATCTGAAATCCACAACGAAACACATGAATATTTATTCTAATTTTGATAAAAGCTTCACAGTTTTCTGTTAAAAGGTTCATTCATTTCAGCCTCAATTTTAAAGCAGATACTACTTAAATGGTATTTTACCTTTAAAAATAATACAAAAATTTGTTAATTTCTTTATGTTTATCAGAATTTAAGGTAGAATAGAAAAATACAAAACCGTTAAAGTTAATCTAGGCAAGAAAATTTCAAACTTTGATCCTCGGGGGCCACCGTCCTGCAGAAGTTAGATGTTTTAGCTTCAACACACCTGATTCAAATTAATGGACAAAAGCTGTTGGATCCATTTCATCTGACTGTTGAAGCAGGGAAGTGTCTAAAACCTGCAGGGCAGCAGAGTTTCTCTTTCGCTGATTACAGCAGTGATCATATTTTCAGTCAGGGGTCCCAGTGCTCCTGCAGTTACAAAGGGTATGAGGACATCTGTCCTGCAGATTTAAGTCATTATCCTGCTGTGACTCTACCTGATTGAACTTAATGGGCCATTAGGAGGCTTGTGCCTAACTTAACATGTTGGAGAACCATTTCTTTTGAACTGAAAGAAGAAAACATCTGCAGGACACTGGCCCTGGTACTGGTATTCCCAATTACACATGAAATACTTTAGAAAGAACAATCAATAAAAAGTGACCGTGCATCAGGTTGTATCTTGCTGGATCTAATCTGGGCTGTATATATTATAAGAGCTACAGCACAAAAGTAATCTGTAAATAGAAAACAGCTTTGAGTAATTAAGTCTTCAAGAATGTCCTACAGATGTCTGCGTGATAAGCTTACCTGGATGCCAGCTCCATGATGTGAGGCTGCAGTGATGCCGTGATGGAGCACTGGGCTGTGTAGAGATACTGCAGCAGCGCCAACACCGCTTGACCCGGGACGTCACTCAGCAACACTCTTTGAGCTGATGGCATGTCTTCTTCCTGCACCCCAAACCCACTTTCATGCACCTGTTAGATGAGCAGAGGAACCAAAAAGATTAATCTCCTTTTAGTTACGCAAGTATAATTATACCATCTAATTTACTACGATCATAATTAACTAAAAGATAATCACAAAAATAAGGAAGCTATAGTATCTTATGTCCCAGGCAAGATGTACATACATGATGTATTGTAGTAATTACCATTTCTGCCAGCAGAGGGCAGCGAGCGTACACCATGAAGGAATGTGCAAAGTACACCTCGCCGCTGTCCACCTGGAGCTGCACATCACTGAGCTGAGGGTTGTTCACCATGCTGCTCAGGTCAGATGTTAACCTGGACAACGTCACCTACAGGGATCACCGACACAACACACGGAGATCAGACATGGAGACTAAGTTTC
>JBAMHX010000005.1:21132233-21153005 GCA_037177515.1 Pseudomugil tenellus
GATTGAGGTACATATCCTGTTAATAGTGATGCATTGATCAGATCCAGTACAGATGTATTGACTAAAGAAAATACTTCGTTGAATAATCTAGTTAGGATTGGGTCTAAAATACAAGTTGAAGGTTTAGATGAAGCTATTATTTTGGTTGATTCTGAGAGCCGCACAGGACAGAAATTATCCAAACAAAAATCTGATTCTATAGATGTCTCTAAAACTGCTGCAGTTGAATTATTGTTAATAGTGCGAAGGATATCATGGATAGAAACTATTTTGTTTAAGAAAAAACCCATAAATTCATCACAGCTGAGAGTTAAAGGAATACAAGGCTCAACGGCACTATGGCTCCTAGTCAGCCTGGCTAGTGCTGAAGAGAAACCTTTATCTTGACAGAAGCACAAGGTAAACATCCCAAATATAGTTTGAAAATGTCTTTTAGGAGCCTAGAATAGCACTCCCAAAAACTAAAGATTTTTTCATTATAAGAAAGCCTGCTTAAGATGATTCAGGCTGTCTTTAAGAAATAAAGCTAATCATATCAAATTGTGCCTTTTAAGCTTCTTGGATTTATACAAACTATACTTGAGTAGTTTAAGTACCATATTCTGTATTTCTGTTTATGTATGTTTTTCCATAAAACATTGCAACTATTTCCTGTTTCCGAAGTTGTATATAACCAAGACTTGGAGAAACTTTACAACTTTTGCGCAGTATGTACTTTAAAGGCAAATATGATGGCCACAACAGGCAGATCCTATTAAAAATTTACAGCTAAAAAATGCAGACTAAGGTTCAATTAGCTTCTGAGATGAGCTTTCCCATTATTTTTCTGGAGCTCTTTTGTACGCCTTAAATATTTTTACTTGTCAAAAAATATATTTAACATCAGATAAACACCAACTCTTGCAAGTCTCAGACATGACTTGAAACAGGAAATAAAACACCCAATTTAATAAGAGTAACTTAGAAAGCTTGTGACTTGAGTCATGGAGGCTGAGTCATGTGAACTCTATATTTAATTATATACAGGCCAACATATTAAAATTTTTGTTACTATTAAGTGAAAAACTTTCCAGTCTATTACACTGGTGTAGTTTATGCTTTGACATTAGAAAATAGATGAGTTGGCTACATCCTAGAAACAAAAAGCCAGAGAACCATCATTTGTGCCCGTCTGCAAATTAAATCATAATTTAACGTCTCTGATCCTGGTGAAATGAACACACTGAAAAGAGAAATGATGCCTCATCATTCAGCCAACAGAGTACTAGAGTTCTTCTGTTGCACACAGTTTATTTAACAATATGGTATATAAGTAAGAAATGATTTTTTTAACCAGTTTATACAGTGATTTAATTCTTTCTTCCTTATATTTATAGTATTTTGTTTAATAACTTGATTTACAATAGGAGAAAAAGAAAATCCCCCTAATTCAAGTTTTTGAGAGAGAGGAATGGAGGTTTGATGACTTAGTTTTTCCTCAAAATGAATCTCAAACGTGCCCTTTTTCCCTTAAAAGAACACAAAATTAGTGTAAAACTTTAGGGGGACGTCATTTGAGATGTCTACAAACAACCTGTTATCATTCCTACTCAGCTTAGGGGGCTGTTCTCTTTCTCACACTCTCTTTACACTTTACAACATCTGTATGACAAAAGTATGACAAATTATTTTTAATGTCAAAGCAACAACTTTCTTCACGGGCAAGACAGATTTTCCAAATAGAGAAGTTGGTAGCAGTCCTTGTCGCATACCTTGGTGAAACCATTCGTAGCTGTGTTTCTCTCAGTGGCTGAGGGTTTGTGTCGGTTTCTTCATGTGTGGTTGCATACATGCCTGTTCATACACAACCTGCTGCAGGCCATTTCCTACTTTTATACAAATGAGTGCTCTTCATACACACAAAAAGGGAGGGAGCGGTAACTGTCCCTGCATTAATGGTACAACACTAGATTACAATTGCCAGGAATGACAGCTTGAGAAAAGAACAAAGGCCTGGCCTGATTCCCAGACAAATTATTTTACAGTTTGAACACAAAAATGCTTCACGTTTTTTTCTTCCAAAGTACAAAATAAAAAGATATGAATAATATAATGCAATTGTACATAAAAAAGAAAAAAGAAAGGCTTGAAACCATACCAAAACAAACCAAAAATAAACTGAGTACTGAACACATTTGGTCTCAACCAAAAATATATTCTTTGTGATTCAACTTTTATTTAAGAAGAAACTTGCAAATCCCTAAACATATTAAGGAAGAAACACCCCACCATTATGGTTTCAGAAACAATTACATTCCCTAGAAGTTGACTTTTTTTTTCTTGACCCCAAATTTTCTTTTTTCATCCCCAACAATTGGAACTTTTACATGTCAGTACAAAAGCAACCGTTCTCAACCTTAGAAAGAACAAACGAAGCCCTCAGTTGGGTCAGTCTGTGGAGCAGAGGGAGAATGGGTCCGTGGGAGTGAGGACGACATTAACAGCTCCCAGTAAAAATGCTACAATCCCTCCACAAACTTCTCCAGAGTGTCCCCTGTAGCGTCTCCCACCATCCCCAAGTCGTTGCTCAGCCCTCCTCTGTTGGGCGTGTTAAGCTGCGGAAGCATAGCGCTTTGTTCTGACGTCCCCAAGTGTCCCTGCTCCATGGCCTGCAGTGGGCCGCCGAGCCCTGGATGAGGGGAACCCGAGTGAGATGGGGGCAGGTGTTGCGGGGAGGGTTGGTTCTGAACCTGCGGTGAGGGACTGGAATGTGGTGGTTGCTGGGCCTGCTGCGAGGGCGGACAGGGAGACTGGACTGGTGCAGGGGAGCGGACCTGGTTGCTGAGGGCGTTGGCTAGTGCGGGCTGGCCAGGAAGGTGGGCTGCACCCTGAGCCTGGCCGGCCAGCAAGTGGGTCTGGGGGCTCATGGGACTTGGCTGGGCTGGGGAGCCCATTTGCTGCTTGAGGACGGCTTGCTGCTGCTGTGGGAGTTGCTGCTGCTGCTGCAGCAATCGTTGGTGCAGCAAGTTCTGGGTGGAGTCCATTCCCATTCCAGACTGGGCCATCTGACTCATGGGTGGAAGCTGACCCATGGGTCCCCCAGCTGCACCTGCCTGCATGGCTATCTGCTGCTGCTGCTGTTGCTGCTGCATGCGGAGCTGGGAATATGTAGGTGGTGCCCCCTGCACCTGTGCAGGGAACTGGCCAGGATGACCCTGAGGCATCACTCCCTGTTGCTGCTGCTGCTGTTGTCTTAAAAGCTGCCGACGATAGAGCTCCTGGATCTGGGGGTTGGTGTTGTGTGCTGCATTCATAAGCTGCCCTGGAGCTCCCAATGGCGCCATTCCCTGCCCAGTGGGCTGTTGGGGCTGCTGAGGGGGCATACCGGGCCTTTGAACTGGCCCTCCTGGCATAGCCATGGTTTGCATTGGCATCCCAGGCTGCGGCTGCTGACCGACCTGCTGCTGCTGCTGCGGTTGGTTTGCATGGTACTTGGCCGTTCGCTGTTTGATGAAAGCAGCCATGAGTTGAGGATTTGATTTGAGAATGTTGAGGACTTGCTGCTGCTGCTGAGGAGAGCTGGGGGACTTGAGAGTGCGGAGAAGGTCCTGCAGAGCATTGGGGGGAATAGTACCTGGTCTCTGAGGAGTTTGTGGGCGGGCACCAGGTTGCTGCGGTATTAGCATCCTCTGGGGTTGTTGAGCTTGCTGCCCTTGAGGCATCACGGCTCTTTGCATGGTCATGGCCTGCTGTGGGGTCTGACCCGGGACAAGGCCTGGTTGCTGAGGTTGAGGTGCCTGAATTTGCCCTGCAGCTCCAGGCCACTGTCCAGGAGCCATGCCAGGCTGCATGACCTGTGGTCCATGGGGTCCAGGCACCATCTGCATTGCTGGCTGCATCGGTCCAGGTGCGCGCTGTGGTGGCTGCTGGGGGTTCATGGGTATGCCGTTTATGTTGACCCGATAGTTCTGCTGGTTCTGTTGGGCCTGTGCCATCATCTCGATGTGTCGTGCCATCTTGACTGCTGCAAGAGGCGGCTGCTGCTTGAGCTGCTGAGGTTGCTGAGGTGGCTGGGGAAGAGGGGATTGCTGCTGGTGTAGGGGGGAAGCCTGGGGCCCGGGCTTGCCCTGGGACACTGGTGCTTGAGGCTGGCCAGCGCGTGGAGCATTGGGGAAAGAAGGAGACATGACACCTGCCGAGTTGGGGGTCTGCGGTTGGTTGGAAAGCGGCTGCTGAGGCGTTTGAGGAGTGTTGGGCTGGGCGTGAGAAGTGGGAGTGCTGGGGGCAGCTGAGGCTGGTGGGGACGGTAGCGGCATGGTTCTGCCTTGCATGGTGGCCATTCTTCTCCTCATTAACTGGGCCTGCTGGAGCCGATGCTGAAGCTGCTGCTGGCGAAGCTTGTGCTTGATATTCAGGCAGAACGGGACAGGACACTTGTTCTCCTGACAGTGCTTTGCATGGTAGCAACACAGAGCAATGAGCTGCTTGCAGACAGGACAGCCCCCATTGGTTTTGCGCTTGCAGCCCTTAGTGTGCTGTACCACTCTCTTCATCTTCTGGCAGGACGGTAAAGAGCAGTTGGCGTTGCGACACTGACAAGCGTGGACCAAGGACTGAATGCATCGTTGAATGCTTAATCTGCGGCTCTCTTGTGGGCTCTTGGAAGCTTCTCCGCTCTGGCTGTTGCTGTCATCATCCAGACCAAGACCCCACTTGACCATCTGGTGTTCGTGGCCCTTTGAGTTGTAGCAATTGATGCAAAGATCAAAGTCCTGATAAAAATGGAGGGGAAAAAAGTAGACGGCACTTAAAACAGGCCAAACTTTAAGAGATAAATATGTAATCAGAAGTAAAAGGAAACCCGTTTCTTACACTTTTCTGTAAATAAGAGAAAACATGAATTACCTCACACACAGTGCAGTGCCAGCGAGTCTCCACATGGTGCTTGCATTCATTGCAAGTGTAGACAAAGCGATCCTGTCCCTGGTTGTGCAGCTCAACCAGCATGCACATAGTACTCCACTTGCACCTCCTGAGGGAGCTGAACTCCCAGTGCTTGTCCCTTGCCAGAGTCAAGAATGCGTCACGACCATCCATTAGGTCACATGAGATCAAGGGGTCAGGGTCAACAATGGGTGGGAGGGTGTTGGCTATGGGTCCGGAATAAAGATGGATCACAAAGAACACCTGGACAAGTAAGAGTTAGAAACAAAAAAAGAAATAATAAAAACATATGCTGAATTAAATTTAGCACCAGCAAACATTTAACTCAAATCGATACAGCCGTCATCTAAAAAGCACCAAGAAAGCCGGATTATTTCTAGAAAGCTTGTGCTATAATCATGTGGGTTTGCTAGACTGGGTCGTTACTTGAAGTAAAAAGGATTATGAAACCATAAAACTCAGGAAAAGAAGAGAAACCTGCTGCTTAAAATATGCGATGCATAAGTTTGCAACATATCCATGAAGTATGGCTGAAATAATTAAATGTTTGTGTAAATTTATCTTTTCCATTTAGCAGCAGTCTATACAACATACATTTGTATCGTTTATCTTTTACGTTTTAGGAACACGTCTGACCTCTTTGTGCTTCTCCATGGTGGCGTATAATTTCTGGGACAAGTCATTGGCTACATTCGGCATCCCAGGCTTCTTCTTATTGGCTCGGCTCACACTGCTCTTGTTTTTGTTGGTTTTCTTGTTGTTCTTTTTCTTTGCGTTTTTGCTGTCTCCTGGTGTACCCTGGAGAATATAAAGATATTACAAAAAGACATGTTATTGATATTTTTTTGATCATTAATCATTTTTTTAGTTTACATAATTGACAAACTGTAAAATTTACACTTACAAGTCCTAACGTTACTGAATTTACTTTCAAACAGTTATCAAAATGGAAAGGTCCCTATAATTAACATCTAACCGTTTCAAGGAAGCAACAAAGATTCCTAAATTGTATCGTTTCATTCATATCTACTCATTTCAGGAAATCATGGCACAATAGTTGCACCTCTGGAGCTTCAGAAGCTGCTGTGTTCTCTTCCTTCTTCCTCTCCTCTTCCTCCTGCTCCAGCTCCTTGATGCTTTCCTCCAACACATTAGGCCAGAAATCGCCTTCAAAGTACGGCAGCTCATTGGCACTGGTTAGTCGGTCCTCAGTCGCTTGTTTGAAGATGTCCTGAGAGAAAAATGCAAAACAAACATTTTCAACATGAAGGCATTTAAACTTGAATAAACCAGTCCCAATAACTCAATCTGGATGACATTAATTTGGCTTCCAGTACTACAGTGAGGAACCTTGGAGTTATTCAAACTATTTGTTTAGTGATAAAGAATTTTTGTATCAATATAATGATCACATTTGCTTGAAGAGGGAAATTCTCCCATAATTCTTTTTTACCTTGTAGTCATGCAAGATCCTCTCAGCAAAAGCCTTGTCCAGCATCTTCCTATACCACTCCTGCAGTCTTTTAGGCTTGGGGATCTTCTGGTCAGGGGGATGGCAGTGGAAGATGTAATCATCTCCTTCACTGGGTGGACACGCCCAGATGTGGCCCTGAGTGTACCTGCAGAACCACGCAAATCATAAAGTTAAGTCCCACTCGACAAGAAGTTCAAATGTTTCTCTGACAGCTTTGGAAATGTGAAGCAGAAAGAGTCAAACTTACCCAAGTTTTTTGACATATTCAAGATAGCCAATAAGGATCTCATGGTACACGGCTGTTCGTAGAATTCGTGGTCGGAAGAAATGAATACTGTCAAGGTACGATATGTAGACCCGTCTGAAGAGATTGAGAAAAAGAAAAGTGTTGAGTTCACGGATTAACTTAAATAGATTCTTTGTTTTTATACAGTAAAACATCAAATGCCTCATTAAACACACCTAGTGTTGGGGAATGGGCAGTCAGAGCCATACTCCTGTACGTGCATGCCAAAGAAGCAAACATCCACACCGTCAATTTCTTCAAAAGCAAAAAGTGCTTTAGTTCTGTAAGGGAAGGTCTCCGGCATCTCACTCGTGTCCACAAATCTGTCATGAGGGAAACAGTGTGTTGAGACGTGTGTTACAAAAAAAACTAAACACAAACATGTTAAACTGTATCACAATTCTGTTGTGTCACCA
Organism: Pseudomugil tenellus; assembly: GCA_037177515.1. Lineage (NCBI taxonomy): Eukaryota > Metazoa > Chordata > Actinopteri > Atheriniformes > Pseudomugilidae > Pseudomugil > Pseudomugil tenellus. Next base: position 21,139,333 of record JBAMHX010000005.1, read on the forward strand.
GGAGTTTTCTTTTCTTATATTCGTTTTAGGGATGTGAGTTAATCCTTTTGCAGACACAGTCTGGCAAAGGACAACAGGTATTACATTCAAAATGGATGAATATTTGAGAAACCTGTTTTCTAATAAATATTTGTAGCCTTTGTAGAGTGATCAATTGAACGCAAGTTGTAAAGGGATTCAGAAAACATTACAGCCTGATTTTTTTGTACATTTTTAATGTCACATTTTAATTGAAATTGGGGTTGTACACAGGCTGTGATATGAAAGTACATAAGCTACATATCAACTTGTTACTAAACAATTGCAACTACTAAACATTTATTGCAAAATATTTTAACATTAACAACATTTTATACCGAAAAACCCAGCGATGCTGTTGTGATCTTACCTGGCTTTCATGCCTGGTTTGACTTCCACAGTTTTGTCAGAGCTTGCCACCACTCTCACAAACACTTCTCCAGCCTCCGGGTGGTTCTGTCTCTTCAAGTATTTATTCACACGATCTTCTATGTATGTTCCCAGTCGTGTCACCTGCAGTCCTGAAGTGAAAGAAAACAGAGGAAATTTAGAAAAGTTCAACATTCTAGTTTAAAGGAATAAAAAACATGCTTCATTAAGACTCCCACAACATTTAGAAGTAGATATAACATAAATTTCATTTCCCGATGTTCATTTTATATCCCTATAACAATATGCATCTCGATATAGACATCAAGGCTTGAAATTCACTGCTGGATTGCGGAAATTGCAAACAATATAATACATTTCTGCAAACTTGGCTCTCGTAACGCAGGAAATTCAAGCATAAAATTACAGCATGTGTAATAACGTGCATACACAGTTTGCATCAGAGCTTTTAAACTAAACTTCAACAACAGATTTGCGCTCTGCCCTTCTCCCACTGAGTTGCATGTTCCTCCTCCGCTGCCAGGAAGAATAATAAATGTCATTACAGACATCGCAGACGGGAGATATTTCCAAGTTAATATGCTTCGTTCTCTAGCGGTAGCAATAGAAAGCACTACATTAGCAGAAACATCTCCTTCTTCTGGGAACGATGACTATATGGTGTTGCACGAATAACAGCCTGTTGCACCGTCTGGAGTTTATCACGAGCACTTTCGCCAACACTCGACGTTGATTTTGCTGGTTGGATCTCTCTGTAATCTTTGCTGTTATTCTTGTATAGGTGATAAAATCATTTATTCACATTGGAGTCCATTGTTGGGCTTGATAGCTTGCAAATTTGACAAAAAAAATTGTTGTCCATTTCACATTGGTCTATTTAGGAAACCACACCCATGCAATACAAGTTGTCCTTTTACATACAAGCTCCTCGGTTTAGGTTATCTTGTAGAGCATTACCCTGCTCTGAAACGCACCCGTCAGTCTTCCTCCGTGTTTATTAAATTAGGTATTGTACCTGTAAGGGAATTCCGTAAGGCGCTCAACATGAATTAAGCAGTGAAGCACCTAGACGTGTGTTAACGATAGAGCCTCATATGAAACGATACATTTTCTGTCGTCTGTATGAAATATATCACCCAGCCCCATTTAGAAGCTGTCAAAAAAATGAAAAGCTTAATTTGTTATTCTACTGGTGGCTATGTGAGAATTTAAGACAAAGGGATTTAGTGTATATGTATATATATTATATATATATAAAAGAAAACCCCTGGCGAGACAACAGGATCACCAATAACCAAAACAAAAACATTTCTGGATGACGAGCCGGAGACATATGCAGCCCGCATGTATAATACTCAAACAAAACTGCAGACATCTAAAGAAACGTTCAAAGATCAGAGAAAGATGGTAAAAGGGCTTCTGTTGACAAAATACAGAGAAAACTAACGTTTTGCAGAGAACTTGTTTTCTTTGCGTGTTTTCCCACTTTTCTTTAAACAGTTGTCACAGATGAATCTGAAAGCAGACAGAAAAAGGAATTAAACTTAATGTTTGATATTTTATACTAACCAAACCTGTAACTGTAAAAGACGACATCTCACCCAGATGGCCATATAACCTCGTAGTGTAAAACGCAGATCTGATGCATCTTCCGTCCGCAATCTTTACATTCAACAAACCTAAAAAAAAAGGAAGAATATTTTTAAAATAAACATTTTTTCCACTACTTCAGAGAATTTGGCAATGTTAAATCATAACTATCATCATGTTCTGTGTTTATGAACATGAAAGACTGCCAACGTTTATATATAGATTTATGTCACTGCAAAAATGGGAAACACATGGCCGTGACAGCCGTCATTTGTTTGAATGTTGATATCTTAACTGCTTAAGCAGCAAGCAAACATCTCCATTCAGGTCAATGTTCCTCCAGTCGTTACACTCTTGCAAGCCAGCCAATACAAGAGTGCCTTTGTGGGAGGTTTAGAGTACAAAATCATGCATCTAGCTTGGGAAGAAGAAAATAAAATAAAAAAAACCCAGAAGCATTCAGAGAATGTAAACCTACACCAATTGCAATTTCTTTTTTTGCCAAATGATTTGAAACATTACTTTTTAGTAAGAAGCGCTAATGGCAAAATTGTGAATCTTTCCTTTAGTAAAAAATCCTGGATCTAAGCAGTGATTCAGCACACCCTCAAATTCCAGTCTCTTGTTCCTTATTTCTTTTCTTAAACTTAATAAAAATCCAGCCATAACATTTTGAAATGTGTTGCTAGCAGGCAGACTGACCAACAACACTGAATACATGACTTTGCCTTGGTGAAGGAAGGTACAAGTAGGTAAAAGCCGTGTTGAGAACATTTTCTGACATCAAGCAGAAAGACTCAAACAGCATATTCCTCAGATTTTTTTATGGCTTCATTGACAAACAGATTTGAAATAATCTGGGAAAAAAAAGGCAGTCTGAGCATACAGATGGGGGAAAAAAACATAAAACAAACTAGATGTGAATTGCAGGGGAAAAAAACTTCTGATTTGTGCAATAAGCAAAACATGGAGATGAACACACAACCGCATGACAACTTGTAGCAAAATAAAAGGAAGGTCTGTTTTCTATCATTAATGGTATGTACTTACGGCTCAGGGTCAAGAACATCGTTTTTCTTACGCTCAAACTGGTCTTTAGATATCATCCTAAAATATTAAAATCACAAAAAAGAGCAAATCCATTAGTAACAAGACTAAATAAGAACTTTTTTCTTATAACAAGAACACGCACGTAACTTGTAAAACAGAAAACTTTGGCTTCATATTCAATCTTAAAATATAGTAACACAGAATTTAGTTTGTTTAACAAAAATATGAAAAATTAAACATCCATTGTGCCTCGTGTCCAAATTAATTTTGGTCTAAATCGGCCTACATTTCACAGTTTAACCTGTTAAACAATAAGGTTTTTGGAGGTGTAGTTTGCATAAACAGACCTACTCAAATTAAATGAACAACAATTCCACCATTATCAGCTCATGTGATCATATGATTGTTTATGTGGTTTACACAGTGGAAAACATAAGGATAAGAATTATTCTATGCCTAAAGATGCCACTGCATGCATTCAGCAACATCTTGACTACAACTGTACTAAGTTACGTGAGAATAGTACTATGCTCATTGATCTTATGAAGATTTTATTGTGGACAGTACCAGGCAGACTCTCCATTCAACCCCTTGTGTACCCAAACTGTGCATAGAGTTTTTCCTTATTAGCAGGGAATCTGGCTATAAAATACTGTGTGGATAAAATGTACCACCTAGCCCTAGTATTTAGCCACAATCTCATCAGTTTCACAGAATAAAATCAATACATAGGCTCATACTTCGCGTTAGCGTCACTCCTATCTTTAGAATGTGATACTCCGTCTGCATGTATCTAAAAATCAAAGAAATTGCTGTCGTTCTACACTGGCTCTGTGGGCTGCGCCCCCATGCGTCAAAAATCCTGATGTATACACGACAGATTCTGTATCATTCGTGTGTAAGATTTGTTCAAAAGGCTGAGAGATCTAGAATATAAGGTAGGAGCGTAAAATCTGTTGACAAAAATCCATGACAACTCAGCAAAATGGCCATGACTGGTAGTACGTGACTATTCTGAATTTTGGTCAAACAATTGTGTGGATAGACTGAACATGACTATGCAACGGTACAGAAATAAAAAACGTTGCTTTGGAAAGAATAGTTTTCAGATTTGGTGAAACAATGTGCGATAGACAAGTCATGTGATGCACTTGCTTTGGAATGTGAAGCTTGTCTTTGTGTTTGTTTTGATGCGGAGATGAAGTGTTCGGCTCAGATAAGGTTATGCTTAGAATCATGTAAAATAGCAGCTTTTCTAGTTTCATGTGATACCTGCTATGTTTGGCAGAGTGAATGGTTGTGTTGCACATATTGTTCAAAACTTATAAAACTAATACTTGTGCTTTTAGTAATGATTTCTTGGCGTTTGAGAAACATCAGAAGGAAAATATATATAATGCATACAGCTGCTCGACCCGGTACCAGGTCCGCCAAGCTGATTGGGTTAAAGGTAAGAGCTTGCATAGTGTTAGCATGCTAGTTAATTAAACTTACGTCTGTGGTTGTGAAGGATCATCGCCCAACGTCACACTGTCCCCTTGGATCTCATTGAAGCATTTTTCACAGAAATGATACCTGCAAGAAAACATAATGAACACATTCAGCTGACCGCAGACCCTTTTATCCAAATCCCAATAATAAAGATTTAACTGAATATTGTTATACTTGTTGTTAGGCTACTTGTTTCTGACTCGTGTTGTTATAAAGCAGGAATCCCTAAACTCCCATTGGGAATGTAAATAGCATGTTCTGCAAGATATTTTGTCCAGTCTCTACTACTGTTGCTGTACTCTCAAAGAAGACTGCCACTGTGAAAAAAAGGTTGGGGTTGCACCGTTTATACTGCAGGGGGAGCAAAGACACACAGTGTAAGCAATGATGAGCTCCATTTCAGCTCTAAGAACAGGGTAATGATGGCAATAAGCATTCACCAAAGCATTATCTTCTCATTTGACATACAAAGGGGAGGGCTACCATAAAATCCCTCTTTATCCTTGATAGATGATGACAAGAGAACAGCTTTTTTTGCTTTGCTGATGGTTTAAATGTTCAAGTGCTTTGTTTAATGTGCAATGTTGGAAACCTGAAAGTCAATAGAAAAACTAATATTCATGTGTCATGCTGTCCCAGGATGCGCAGAACCATTAAAGAAGCAGTTTCCGACTGCAGCTACAGACTGAAAGAACAGGTGCAGAGGATGGTAACAAAGTTCAAATATCTGAATTTAATAAATTCCGTTTAAAAAATATGCATGCAAATTAAGATTATTCACTCAAGTTAAAATGATAACTAATACTCTATATAACAACTTTGGTGTAAACTCAAATCCAATAGTCAGTAAAAAGAAAAAAAAAGCTGAATACCTGTTCTGGTAACTGTAGTATGTGCCTCCAGTAGGGATGGTGCAGAGTTGCTTCCCATAGCAACACAAGGTTTGAGGGGAGAACTCATACTGCAGACACGAGTGGTTAAGAAGAAACAAAGCAAAATCTTAAGCTTTTTTCATCACAAGCAGGAAAACACATTCAAGTAAAACCATCTCATTTACATTTTGCTACTCGTAATAATACTGACATCCTTTCAGTGAAAAGTAAAATAAATACAGATTCTCTGTGATCAAACCTAAAGAGAATTAAATAAAAACACACAAAATGAATCCTGAAAGTATTTAGGAACAGAGGTTTGTAAGGATAACATGTATATTCACCAACACAACTATTCATGCAAGATATAAGTTTAACAGGAGTGTTGTCAATACTTGTTTCTTAACTTCATATAGTATGTGCAACATTATCTGATCACAAAGTTTATTTCAGGACAGTTGCCTTTAAAATGAGAATGTGATTACAACACATATGGTACAAACGAAAAGAAACCCGACACACCCCCTTTCCCAAATCTCACCTTCCTCCCACAGCAGTATCCCAGTATCTGCATGACAGGATCGATCTCCAACTCAAACACTTCGGCCAGCTTAGAGCAGTACTTGTACACCCGTGAGGTCTTGCGGTTATAGAGCCAGGCGTTGTTGAACATTAGCCACACATCATCCACATATTGCCAGGGTTCTTGGTACTGTCCAGTGTCAAGCTTGCGCTTTATTGTGGACAAGTCTATTGGGTTCTTAACGATGTCAAAGTAGTCCTAAAGAAAAACAAAATCGTGCACAAGTTAAAAAGCTGCAAATGTAGTATGTCAATCACACTATCACTGTTTGTGGCAATTATTGTTTTAGAACAGTTTTGTGTATAAGCAGCAAGCATGCATACTTACTGGGATACCCAGGAGCATGGGGTCCACTGGCTGTCTGAACGGCAGAGATTCTGGGTCTTGTCTGTAAAGAGACTCCAGAGTCGGCATCAGAGCCTGGCGCAACTCCTCAGGCTTGAATACTGAAAAATAAACAATGAAGACGCAAACTAAGACATGCAAAAGAAGCACGTTGGAGAAAAGGTTTACAGTATGAGGACGGATAAAACCCTGATGGCCTGATATGACACTTTCTACTTTGATCACATGAATTAGACATTACACAGGTAAACATGCATATTTTACCGGTATGTGCTCTAAAACCTGCTGCGCCTTTTCTATGCGTTAAAAACAGAAAAAGCACCCATAACTGCAACTCCGCTCTATAACCCAGCGCGCCCTATGGTTGTGAAAATACGCCAAGTTAAAAATCTGGAAAACAAAGCTGCCATGTGGAGTCTGCACACGGTCACTCCCATGTCAGTACACTACTGAGTAAATCCTGGAAACCTAAAAAATGGAGTGGATCTGACACTTTAAACCTTTAAGTGATAAAATAGTTTGTTAAAGACGTTCTGCTGAAAAACGAAGGGTTTCACACGGGGTTTATTTATTTGGGCAGGGCTCTGATGTATAACAATGTGTGCAGAAATGTATTAGTTCATCTACTTTTTTACTTCCCATGAAAACTGGATCTGTTTGTAGAGCTTTGACTCAACCGTTGTCCCTTGAACACACATTACATTGCCCCCTTTTCTCTAAAAGGGAAAATATGAAGAGAGACTGAATATATATCCTTTTCAGGACTAAAAAAAAAAAAAAAAAAAAAAAAAAAAACCCCATCAATCTAGGCATTTTGCTGTGCTTGTCCTTTTATTTTGCCAGTGAGAAAAAAACTGTTTAATTTAGAAAGAAATGAGGTTTATTTTCTAGCAGTATTTTAAATTTCTTCACATCCAAATTGGGAAATCTAACTTCTAATTGATATGCACTATTCAAAGTGGTTTGTTGTACATTTATTAGCTGCTATAAACAGAGAAATAAAAAGGACTAACAAACAAGCCAAAGGTTACTCAAAACTGGCACATGGAGGACACATGTCACGTTCAAAACAGAGATCAGTGCTAGATGATCACTACAAGCAAGCAACCCGTTTCACAAACAACCTCTTCTAGTGGGATGATTGCAGCAGTTGTGAAAATGGATAAAAATGGCCAACTGGCTATTAGACAGCACATGTTTTATTCATTTCTTAGCCTCAGACTTACTTTTCCGCCGTGACTGACATGGAGATGAGGAGGTTGTGCTGTTTCCTCCCTCCTCCTCTTCTTTGGGTTCCGTCTTCATTTCCGGCTTTTTCTCCTCTACCTCCATTGGCTCTGGTTTTTCCTCTGGTTCCTCCTTCTTTACCAAAGCTGAATTGGAGTCATCCTCAGTCTACGGGTAGATTAAAAAAACCATTACATCAGTTTCACATAATAAAAAGAACTTAAACTAAAAGCGCTCAGGGAGCGCAGACTTCCTCTAAACTATTGTAATTTTAAATTTTTTTTTTTTTTGCCACTGATTATGGGCATCATCTTTGAGTAAGAAGTTTTAATGGCAAAACTATCCCCGACCTCCCACAGTAATGAATCCTTTAGAGGGAAAAAAAAAGTAAAAAAATCCTGGATCCAGTCCGTGATCTGGATCACCCCAATGTCTAATCATTTGTTTCTTATTCCATTTCCAAGACTTCCTGAAATTTATACCATTTCCATACATAACTTTCTGAACGATGTTGCTAATAGACACAGAGACAAACTGACACATAACATTAGGTAAATCTCAAACAAATATGCGGCCAGTGTAATAATCAAAATAAAAAGAAAAATAATCATTTTATAATTTTTATGAAAAAATGTAAAAACCGATAGATATTTCCTGATATGACATTATAATGCAGATTTCAGCTGATTATATTGGTATGCTGATGATATCTGATATCATTAGTTGTTCTGAGCAGGAAATTGTTAAAGTGATGTTCAACCATTAAAAATAAAAATAAATTGATGTATGACAATTTAAAGTTGTTTACGTGCGTGGTCACTTGAAATGAAGGTTATCACAGGAACGACACAATAGCTCACTTTAAATCTATTTTGCTCTTAAATCAACAAATATTCACCCTTTACAAAAATGTACAAATGGAAACCAAATGAAAAGTTTGTTCCTGACTGGCTACTGAATATGTTGTCAAAACAACAACTTATTGTCAAAGTCTATGTGAAACAAGTTCAAAGTTTTGCTTGGAGACATAATACTAATTATTACAAATCAACTCATGCAATATATATATTTCTCCAAATCTCTTGCTATTAGAATATTTTACTGCCCTTTTTAATGTTTAATTGTACTATAAAATAATTAGCTCTTGCACACAATATTCTACTGTTGTAATTTTTACAGTCAATTCTTTTAGTAAATTTAATTTTTTTTATTATTTTTTCCCTATTTTTATTATTCTCTCCTTTTACTTTGGTTGCAAACCCCTTACTACTTACTGTTGTGACTTCTTAATGTCCAGTCTATGGAATGAATTAAGTGTAATCTTCTCTTAATTTACAATACTCACAGAAAATTAATATTTGGCTTGTCAGCATGAACCTAACATGCAACATAACCATTACAAGAGAACTAAATTTGCCTCCCTTAAATTTTGAATGCAAATGTATAACTTTTCAATGTTGAAGTGCTAATTGCACAGCAAGCTGTTCTGTAACTTCTGAAACAAGACGATTAACCGCAAAAACTCAAAATAAGTATCTGAACAAAGACCAGTTAGAGAGAAGTTGACATTAATATGTTGTGGTTTAACCACCCCTGTTGGTAGCTTTTGTTTCAATAAATTGTCTGAAATAAAACCATTAAAATGTCATAAGTCTACTTGAATGTTCTAAATTCATGATATACTACTAGAGAAGCATCAAATTTTCCACCACAAAGCTAAATATCTATAATATAATGCAAAGACCCAAAGAACAGAAGTCCAAGTAGCCTACAATACCACCGAGCTATGCAGGTGTCATCTATATATCCAACCATTCTGCCCTTGTCTGCCTCATCCCTTCATCTCAGTGATGGGATGTGTTCCTCACTTAAATTGCTTCAGAATTATTAAAAGGAGAACTGGATTCATTTTCAGGAGAGCCACTGAAAAGCTGCCCTGTAGCTACAAATAAGCTTGGAGAAGAAATGAAAACCAAGTCTAATGGAGACTATCCTCAATATCCACCTCTACCATCACCATTTCATTTTTACCAGAAACAGCAATGACTTACAGATTAACCAGTTACTGGTGAATTTGGCCAAACAGATTAACTTTTTGACTGATGTGAAATGACTTTATGAATCAGATTATATCTCCTTCCAAACTCTATGGTGTTTAGCCACCTGGCAATCCGGTTTATTTCAAGCACATTAGTCGTTTTCCTAACTTACCTCCATCTTCGGCTCAATTTTCCCACCAGCAGCCTCAAACGCTTGTTGGTCATGGTGCGTTTCTGCTTTGACCTCCTGACCAGGAAGGTCGGCTCCAACATGCTGTGAGTGCAGGTCGGCGCTGGCAGCTGAGGCAGGCGTGGGCACCCGGTTATCCAAGCTGGCTCCCGGTTGTGAAAGCTGAGGTGCAACGAAAAGAAAGAGGAGACAGGCAGAGAATGAAAGGTCAACTATGAGATATCTGCCAGATTATTTTTCCATGCAGAGCTGTAGCTATGATGCGAATGCATGACTCCTCTAGCCATTTCTCCAAGAGGTTGAAAGATGTGACATTCCCATGGTGATGGACGCTACACACAGTGGTGAAGATGAAGTTATTAGAAAGGTGGGTGTGAATGGAATGGGTTTATAAATGGCAATCAAGAGGGATGGGAATTTTCATGGGGAAGGAGGGGGATCGAAGTGGAGGGCATGCGGAGCGACTCAGTCTCACCGGCGTGGTAGGGGGCTGAGACGGGGGCTGCGTCTGTGCTGCTGCAGGGAGCTCCGCCTGAGGTTGGGGCTGAGTGGGGCAGGGTGGGGTGGCACCCTGGGCTGGGGCAGGGCCAGGGAGGGTAGGGGTGGAGCTGCGGCTGGAGGACTGAGGGTGTGGCAGGTTAGTGGCCCCCCCAGCCGTGGTGGCAGAGGAGGTAGTAGGCGGAGGCGTGGAGTGCAAGGGGGTTTGGGAGGAGGCTAGCTGAGGGCCGAGCGAGGGGCCAAGTGCATTCATGGTGAGGTTAGCACTCTGCTGCTGCTGCTGGAAATAAGGACAGACACACAAAGAGCAGGCGGACATACAGACAAGTTAAGCAGACAAACACAAGATCAAACACACAACACCGCAATTAATTGGCAGTTTAGTGCGCTAAGTATGACAAGTATGATCAATTCAAGAGCAATTAGTGTGTACAATGACTGGTTAATGTAGCTTTTTTTTTAGTTGCATGGCAACTACATCACATTAGCGTAACTTCAATGCAGCTCAAAGATGGGAATGTTCCAAACCAAACCAAACCAGTTATGCAGCGTGCTTTACGACAGTTCCACACCACTAAATGTCTCACCTGAGTGACAGCAGCTTGTGCCGGTGGCTGGCCCAAACCAGGCCCCACGGTGACATTCATAGCAGCCGATGTAGCAACTGCGCTGGGAGGGAACTGAGTCTGGGACATGAACTGCCCTTGATTGGCTGTCTGGCCCACCATGTTGCCATGTCCAGCCATAAGGCCTTGTGCCTGAGGCATTCTTGAAGGAGACATTCCCATCTAAAAGAGAAAAAAGACATTCCAATAAGAAGACGATCAATTGTCTTTCAGCAATCCAGAAACATTATCCATGAAAGGAAAGACACTTTCACATTTTACATTATCTATGTTGTGCTTTAAAAACGTAATCTGAAATTAAATTATTTGATGATTCAAGGGGAAAACAAATATTTACTCAAAGGAAACAGCTTAAAACTATATTTGTACAACTGTCTTAATAGCACTGCCTTTTGCCAATCAATGTAATATTGTTTCCAATCAAAAGATATATCAGCTAAATAGGTGCATTACAGAAATATAAAACCTTTGTAAAGAGGTACGTTTTGTAAAGCTTTGGCATGTTCAATTATACAGACACAGAAAAGTCTAAACAGCATTAGTACTACTTGAAGTATCAGCATTAGAACCTGTAATATGGTTAACGCACACTTAATGATATATATTATTAATAGGTATATAATAATGATGTTGAATGATTTTCTTGGTCCCTCTCCCCTTCTTACCGCTGGGACAGAGCTCATGTTCATTTGCTGTGGGTGGTTCATCGGTGAAGCAGCTCGAGCTCCCATTGGTGTCTGAGACATCTGGGCGTTGTGTAGAGCCATGTTGTTGAACTGGTTGATTCCTATTTTAATGCAAATACAGATAAACATAAACACAAGATCAAACTACTCAGACGGATTTAAACCAAGATATGGGTGGAAGTCTATGCATTCCTCCTTGGTTTGGTTAACTGCTCAGTGAACCAGTACTCATCCAATGCAGGATTAATTAATTAATCAGGTATTCAATGAACCTGTGCTCAACCACACTTGACTCAAACAGATGAGTCACTGTGCAGAACGTGATCGGCTATTAGATTCATTCATTTTCATTTAGGAATGTATTGAAAACCTAAAGGATTCCAACTCTCATTGTCCCAGAATGAGAACCCCTCTAATGGTTTAATTTGATATGGTACGTGTATGTTGCAGCATTTACCTTGTGAAACTTGCATGCGATTCATGATCTGATTTGGCATGTTCGGGAGAGGAACAGGCCCATCTGTAAAACAAACAGAAACCATAAAGACACCTCCAAAAGGACCACTAGTACATAATATTCACAGATGAATGAACTATAAAATTCCAACAAATAAAACATAAAGCCACACACTGCTGCTGAATATATTCTGTTTTTAAGAAAAGAATTTCAAAAGAATGATGTAGAGCTTTAGAAATTAGCTTGTCAGTCTACAGGACAAGGGAAAAGTGGTTAAAGTAACCCAACTTTGAACTAACTATGATTGTACAATTGAACTCTTTCAGAGGTGCACTTTTGAAGTGGTCATTAAGAGCACACCAGGATTTTGGATGTCCTCAGCCATTCCTCGCCATATCAATTTTTTTGTACAAGTCTACTATTAAACAAAATAAATGTGTACTCACTCTGTGGCCTTGGGCCCATCGCATTCGGTTGCTGAATACCAGGTTGCTGGTTCCCCTGAGCAGCCATTGGCGCTTGGTTTATGATCTGCTTCTGTAGCCTTGAACGCCTCTTCTCCTCCAGTTCCTTTTGAATTTTGTATATTTTCTCAGCCAAGAAGTGATAGTATTCATCCTGAAACGCAGTAAGTACGAACTTATGGGAAGATATAAAATGTACTATTAACATCGAGTATGCTTTGAAATTTAAAGCTAATGTACCCAGATTGTCATTTGTTTTGTTTTGATTGTTCTTGAGCAATTTAAATGGTTTTGAAATATCTTATTTCTTTAGAAAATTCAATTCAGACTTACCCGACTGTTAGCTGACTCATACATGTCCCCCTCTACCTTCCGGGCGTAGGCCACAAGATTTTCCATTCGTCTGTCCTTCAAAGCTGCCGGGTCAGGGGTAGGGAATATGGCTTGTACTCTGCCAAAAAATCCAATTATGATTTCTGGTCATTTACAGCTTCAAATTTGAAAATCCTGCTTCTGGTTCAAACTGTTTCATGTGTGACTGAACAGCTGCATCACTTCAGCTCAGGATTAAACTTACAGTTTGTGTACGAGGTGATTGCGCAGGTCCTGAGTGACATGCTCATGCCAGGCTTTCCTTGTGCCTGTGACAGGTGCTGCTGTGGGTAGGTTTCCCATTGAGCCCACAGATGATCCATCTGATAGCAGCTGACTGGAAGCAAAATAATTATGCTACTTTAAAACATGTCATAACAAATAACTTCTTACAACTATCCCATATTTTTCATGGGTGCTGTCAAAATAAAAGTATAACAAATAGTCATCTATAATACAAGATGTTAATTTAAGCATTTTAGGTAAACAAAAGCACTTTAGTAGTTGTGTAAGGCAGGGACTGACTTGTTAGTGTTGAGTGTGTTGGGAAGGGAGTCTGTGTGCAGGTTCGTCTGTTCTGAAGTGGTCACACCCATTGTCCCACCTCCAAGAGTCATCTGGTTACCTGGAAATACATAATAATGTGAGCATACAGCATTGATTTAATTTAAATAACAAGCTCTGTGAATGTTTTAGGGCCTAAAATTCATTTCAGGGCAGAGGATTTATTAGATAGATAGCAATAACATATCTATCTATCTATTATCTATATATA
>JBAMHX010000005.1:21160546-21189522 GCA_037177515.1 Pseudomugil tenellus
CCTCAAAAGGTTGTGCAACAAAATATTAAGTTATGGGTGCCATCATTTTTGTCCAGGCCTGTTTCATTAGTTTGTTTGTTTTTTTAAATGATTATGTTAATCACCAATTCAAAAGTGATGGCTGATTTTGATTATTTAATTTTTCAATTTTTTTTAATTTATTGTTACTTTTTTAAGTTTCATGTGATTTCAGTGCGAATTGTGGGTTTTTCCTTTTTTAATTGAGCGGTACCAACAATTTTGTCCACGTGTGTATTTGTGCTAACGTAGTGCTTTCTGTTGCCTGCACTAGAGAACAAAGAATATTACTTGCGAACGCTGGCACAGTTACTTGCACTGGTTTCAATTTTTTCGGTGTATTTTTTTTCCTTCAGATGATGTATAGTTAGGTTTACATTTTAACCTATAGTCCATGAATGGAACGTATTGCCAATGACAAATGTCACGGCAACCATATGCAACATTTGGTTTGCCTGTATGTGTGTGTGTGGGGTGGGGGGATTACAGAGTGCAAATCTGTTGTGGAAGTCTTCCTCTTACTTTTTTATTTTAAAAGCTCCAATGCAAACAGTCATTGCACGTTATTACTATTGACTGTATAGAAAAGATTATGGGTTATCATTAATATAGGCCAGGGGTCGGCAACTCCGGTCCTACGGATCTGTGTTGAGCACAACACACACAAGTACGCTTATTAATTCTGGTGTGTGTCACCTGCGTGGCAGGAAAACTCCCGACACTTGCAGGTTGCGGCTCCGTAGGACTAGAGTTGCAGATGCCTGTTATAGGCTATTACACACTACAGTAATTTTAGGCAGGAATTTCCCGCATTATAAGAGTCAAGTTTGCAGAAATATATATATTTTGTGCAATTTCACAGTGAATTTCAGGGCATGATGTTTTTATTGGGATGCATATTGTTATGGGGATATAAAATAATGTGAATATGAAATTTAGATCACATTCTCGTTCCTTTCTGCATTTTTACATGCAATTTAATATAAACTATTGAAATTACAAAAAAATTCTATATATTGTGATTTATATCATTATCAGGATATAAAATGAGCTATATTGTGATATGAGATTTTGGTCCTGTCGCCCAGCCCTAATTACAATGTGCCACAGCAGAAGAAAGCCTGATGCTTGTTAGTGCCTTGTTTTACACACAGATTTACTTGCTGCTGCTCTCTCATCCACAGAGTGGAATACCAGACCAGACTGCAAGGGTCGACTATATCCCCTCAGGCTGTTGACACAGCTCCAACAGACCAGATAAAAAAGAGAGACTCCCAGACACTGGCAGCTTTTCAACACAGCTGAGCAAGAGGACACACACAACCCTCCCTTAAACACCCCATTAAACAGAGACTCCATATATTAGTAGATGAAACAGAAGTCAGCTATCACCTTACCAATCTGGGTGTCTAGATCCTCTCAAGTCATGATTTGTCGTTAGTTTTTCATTTCTTTTTAAATACCTGTCTATTCTTTGACAGGATAACAACTCAAACTGGAGAAACCCAGTGAGAAACATGTACTCACTTTCCCCATGCAAACAATAACAAAAGGAGCAACAGGTACGAAGCCTCTGGCCAATACATAGCGCCCCCCCCCCCCCAAAAAATAAAAAAGAAAGATTTTAAACATGCTAATAATGCATGGAGAATAGAGGCAACTACACACATATGGCATGAAGTTTGCACAAATACAGCTGTTGGTAACATGATAATCATAGTACAGCGCCTGCTGGTTATTATATATATATATATATATATATATATATATATATATATACATACACACAAATAAAAATAAAAACTTTAAATATTTAGGTAAAGGCCCTTTGTATTCAGATTCTTGGTGTCACAATTCAATTTAAAATACATCTTTTTTATAATTAACATTTTAATACAGCAATGGATAATTCACAAATAAAGTTTGTTACAACTTTTTTCTGAAATATTGTACAATCTAAAGTGACAACTTTAGTGACAACCATTTGCCTTCCCTAAAGAAGGGACTTGGTTATTCGTTGCACAAAGGAGAAACTAGCATATCACCACTAGTGTGTGGGGCAGTGTTGAGTTGTGAACCCGACACGCAACTAGTGAAAGAAACTAACCAGAAAAGAAGAGAAACAGGAAGGACACGAAGCAGAAAAAAGAAGCACGAATAAAAAGCTCCCGAAAAATACACAAATAACTTGGTGGTTTTATTCTTCTGCTTCTGGTGTTAGTTATTTGGCACCTTGATCTAGCTATGTATCCTGCAAATGTTGGAGCGTAATTATGTCAACTCAACCAGAGCTTGGAAGCTAAAACAGTAGATTTTGTTAGTACAAAGTATTAAAAAACTACAGTCCCTTGCTGTAATGTGGCGGTTAGTGACTATGTGGTTCATTAGCCACTAAGGAGAGGTGCCGCCGAGTGCGAGAGGATGATAAATCGCTCAATTGACTTATGAAAAATGTGTACTTCTGAGATGGTTACTTTCCTGCAAGGGAGAGAGTCAGGTGACTCAAGATATTTGAGGTTTAATGATCCTGATTTATCATGACTTTATGTCCTCAAATTAAGAGGAACGGAAGTGACTGATGAGTATAATCACAAATAAAACATTGAAAAATGTTCTCAACATAAACAGCCTTCTTCGTGATGTAAAAAAAGACTTGTTGATGTCTTGTTGCCTCTTTACTGAACAGTCAGAAGAAGTGGCTGCGACTAGAAAAGTGGAGGTCCTCCCCGCAAAAAAATAAATAAATAAAAAAAAAAAAACCTGAAAATGCAAATATATCATAACCTGAGACATATTCTCAATGTGTCTTTGCATCCTGCGTGCAAAATGCTATGTGAAAATGTGAGCGTATGACTCACCTTCATGTTGCCTGCTTGCTGGGCTGTACCAAGGGTGGTATGAGCTCCCATTTGCTGTCCTCCCTGGGTAAGTGTTTCTGCTAATGCGCTTCCAGATCCTCCTGGTCCTGACGCACTTCCTTGCAATGCTGATCCTTGGTATTGCATGCCTGCTACTCCAGCCCCTCGTCCTCTACCAGCTCCAGGCACAAGACCGCCATTCATCACCTGCCCAGGTTGAGGTTGCCCCCCCTGAGCCATGAGTCCGGCATGGCCCTGGCTATTGTTTAACATAGTCTGGTTGAACCCCGTTGTGCCCAAGCCCATAGTCGCAGCATTGTTGTTGTTGTTCTGTCCTGCTACTCCAGTTGGTGTTCCTGCTTTTTGAGCTTGAGGTGAGGGGTGGTTGTTGGGAGAACCCTGGCCAAGGGGGCTCTTGCCCAATGCTGTTCCCAGCTGTGCGCCCATGCCTCCAGGTTGAGGACTAGCTGAGCTGTGCCCTGCACCCTGCACCCCTGTGATACTGGAAGTGCTACTAGCACGAAGCAGCTCTGACAGCTGCTTATGCTTCGCAGCTGCATCTGGGACAACAGAGGCACCACCTCCAAGACCTAGTGGGGTGCCACCCGGCCCTCCAGCTCCAGATGCTGCTCCACCGTTTGAGGGCATCCCACCCATTAGGTTCAAATCACTCCCATTAGGGATCAGTTCATCTGGAAGGTCATTCTCCAAATCATCCCATGAAAGAGAACTCACCAAATCTATAAAGGAAAGAAAATAAAGGCAAATTTAACCAGATTTTACAAATATGAAAACTCTTCAAATTCTCAAGGAATTTCAAGAGAAGTATATAAGAACACATTCAGTCTGCTTGTGATTGTTTTATATAGTGTCTATAGTTAACTTTTACATCTGCTCTTTGTGAACCACTGGCAACTTGTGTCGCAATGCTACACGATAGTTTACCGAATGTTTTCGGTCATAAGATGTTAAAAAGGCAACTTGCAATAAATCCTGCTGTGCTATGGCGTTTCCCAGAAGTACAAGACAAGTGACACAGTGTAATAGTAAGAGCATCGCTACTGGCTGGCAAGTTTAGTGCGACATACAATCCTGCTGAGATTATTTGTGTCACACCATCCAGAGGTGTTAGCATAATAGTGAGAGCCTAGGGAGCATCAATTTGTGTGCGATGAAGTGATTAATATGGTGAGAAAAAGATTAGCACATTCGTGAACATTCTTTTATAAAGATTAAAAAATGACAGATTTTAAATAAGATTTTTTTTATAATTTTATAAAGCAATGATAAAACTGCATTTACATTTAATCAAATAAAAGCCCTCTCATTTATCTTAGCCCATACATGTTTGACTGTATCAGATGCTGAATTGCACTGCATCTTACAAGCTGCTAAAGTGAAGAATGGGACAAAAATACACAATGAGGTCCAAGGTCACACTAATGACTAATTTTCAATCTTGCTACAGGTTCTACAAAGGTAGTTTACAATTATTTTCTCATTAAATCCTTCTCATTTTAGCCGATTACCATGTCTTGATTCAGGTTAAGCATGGGATTCAGGGAATTGGGAATCATTTCAGAGAATTCTGTAAATGTTTTATGATAAACAGTCATTCATCCAGCTAGCCGAACTGGCTAATAAAAAAATGGTGTGCTGCAGTTTTGTTAGCTGAAAAAAGCTCATTTTAATTTACTTTTTTTTTTTTTGTTTGAATGTAATGTTACACGATACATTGCTTACACCTGACAATGCCTGAACCTTGAAAGGGATCTTTAAATCTTCTACTTCTTGAGCTATTTTCTCATCTGTTCCTCTGCATCTCATCTGGAGTCATCGTAACAACTTTCTCCAGTCTAGTCCATAAAAAATACAAATATTGTATGCTGGCCTAACTCTTATTAAATATCATTTGTTGTGATGAATAAATCACAAAAACGCATAACTATAAGCATTATTATTGCTGTTTAAGTAGATGATTTAATCAGTTTCATGACTGGAGATATGCATCTGCTTCCATGACCTTTCTTCTGAGATGAGTTCTCATCAAACAGGACCCACTGAAATAATTCCCTTGATGTAGGTTGTCTCGTAACAGGAATTTGTGAGCTGAAGCCATCTTCTGTATCTCATATAGAACAGCAAATCTCACAGTTGTTCTATATGCGGTAAATATTAACCTCTTTACTGCGGTCAGTGTTTAGAGATGGGACACTGTTTTGGAGTCTCAGAAACTTTGGACGTTCAATAATAGTCTTTGCTTTACATATTAAAAATGTGAAATCACAATTTTCATCAAACTAATTATGATAAACTGCAAATTCAAATTAAAAAAACATTAATCCAGCCTTACTGCGTAAAGATTTGACATTCAAAACGGAAAAGAACAGTCTGTTTGAGATGAGGAAGCAGCTCTGAACAATCACACCAGACAACACCTTCAAGTTTGAATTGATCACATTTGTCTGTGTTACTTAGAAATGCAGCAACCATTTACAGCCTGGCACAGCAGGGTAAACCTCTTCTGCCAGGCATAAGTCTACATATTATTGTAGCAGTGGCACTCAAAGAAAAAAAGTTGCTTTCCATTTATTAAATTGATGGAATAAATGCAGGAAAGGACATGCTCAATCCAGGGTATTCACACAGGAATGAGTTTCACCATAAATTTTAAGTTAATTCCCATTTGTTAAACTCTAGTTAATAAAGATTAAACTGGATCATGTTTCACAGAATAACCTGCAAATCTTTTCAAAATTAAGCTCTGAAAATAAGTTTGTCTTTTTTTTTTAACACAGGAAGCCATTTTAGTTGTAGTTCTGATTACAGCTATGTCAACAGAATTTAATAAGTGCATCCTTAGGGCATGTCTTTATTAAAAACAAAGTTAATTAGGAAGCGAAATAAAATAAAGAAGGCACCTGTGTTAAGGATAGGAGGATAAAAGGAACAAACTACAGCAATCATTACCATCAACTGCTGCTGGATGTCTTCATTGAGATTCAGCCAGTGTTCAGCTTTTAATGAGGGCACTTGGCCTACACACTTCCCTGAGTAAACACAGCCCGGCTGCACAAATCTGCTGCGCTAGCTCAGTCTGTTCTCCAGCATCAAACAAGCAGGTGTTCCATGTGGAAGGAGCTTGTTTGAGGCTCTAGGGACCATCCGTCTTTCGCTCCCTCAATCCTCTCATCCAATCCTGTATAACAGCAGCCACATGGATGCTCGTAGAGAAGGATTCACATCAACCACATGCGCTTAGGCATGACCCTACATAAATTTCAGAATGGAGACTGAGGGCCAAATTCTCCATTTTTACCCCTACGCCTTCCCCTTACCCCTACTCCTAGCTCGAGTATACGCCTTGAAAATGAGGGTTAAGGCATAGGGCTAACTTCTCAGCCCTACGAAATGGGACACCCCTCGTTCAGTCTCATGACTATGACGTCATCTAGCGTTGCAAAAATTGTTGCCAGCCGGGGTGAGAGCCCAGTTTTATTTTCAGTACTGTGTGTGGAATATTATGGATAATAATGACACTGTCCAGGTAGCAAACATTAGGATTGTTATATTCACTCGAGACATGGGAGAACTTCAATATCAATATAATAATAAAAATAATAATAATATTAATAATAATCAATAGATTGCATCCAATTGACTAATTTCTTTAGACTCTTCTGGAGAACCTCGCCTACCAAGAAAGCTACATAAACAAGGTCACATGATTTTGTGACATCAGGTGCAAATCAGGTGGTAGATTTATATCACCTTGGATCAGACACCAATTCTTAGCTGTAAAAGCTCACTTTCTTCAGTTGCAATCCAATCTGTAGGATGGAGTCTAGTCTTTTAGTGACAAACAATGGTGGCACGTTTGAGGGTATGACAAAGGAAGCTTTAGTCTGCTAAACTTGATTACATGGAAAGTAAACTTTATTCTAAAAGCAGACCCATCTGTTATTATTTATGCAAATAATAAATGATTTACCTT
The DNA here is from genome assembly GCA_037177515.1 of Pseudomugil tenellus. Classification (NCBI taxonomy): domain Eukaryota; kingdom Metazoa; phylum Chordata; class Actinopteri; order Atheriniformes; family Pseudomugilidae; genus Pseudomugil; species Pseudomugil tenellus. The sequence goes on from JBAMHX010000005.1 coordinate 21,167,417, forward strand.
AATAGTCGATGCAAGCGACAGCATAATAATTTTCAAGTAACAGCACTTATTGAAAAATAGTTTGAAAATGAGTCTTCATGTATTTCTGGGCCAACTGCTTAGATTTCTGCTTGTGAGGATTGAGGAGCGGCCAAATAGAGGCATTATGCATCACTGCAAACCTCTGGAGAATCCTACACCTTGATGTTTGCAAGATTTCAGAGGCACCAGGAGATTCAAATACCTGTTTGCTGATTAATATTGTCATTTTAGCAGCTGCCTGAATATCATTTATCATGTTTGTCTGACAGAAATCATCGTCATTATGCCTTTATCTGCACATACCCGTTTGCTCTGAATAAGCCATAAATTTCTTAATGGTACAATCGTCACGCTTCTCATATCTTGCACAAGGCATTCAACCATTTCACGTTTCACAGCCACAGAAAGGTCCTTTTTAATAATGTGGAAAGTCGTTTAAGTAGTTTTTCATTTATTAAACTCACCTGGAAAACTAATTATCACTGATGTCTAAGACTGATTTCAGTGATCCAACGAGCCTCAAGAAACAATACAGTCTATTGAAATTACAGCTTAATTGGGAAAAAAAGAATCTTTGACACACTTATTTATTATTTACATAACAATTTGGATCGAAGTGTGGATGACAAGAAAAAAAAAGACTGTTTTATGATATGATCAGTAATCTGACAAAATTTATGGGAAAGAAGTAAGACCTCAAACCAGATGACATGTATGGTCAACTAGATTCATAACCATATGCACTGGCATAAGATCCATTGTCCCTTTTATTCAAATATTTTATTCAATCAGTTTATTTTATATAGAGCCATTTTACATCAATGTCATCTCAGGGTGCTTCACAGAGATAAATATTATCTTTTACTAACAACTAAAAGTTTAAATCCATTTAAATTTTGGTTGTGCATGACACACACACAAAGTCTAGAGCTATCTTTAACAACTTTTTTGTTTACAGGAGAATTATGTTTCATTGTGGAGAGCTGCTTAGAGCTTTGTACTAAAGTGGTGATGTGGCCGATTCACCATATCACTGATGCATCATAATGTTCAATAATGATTTAGTGATGTATATAAAAAAGTTAAGTTTCGGCAACAATTAAATAACAAAAACACAGCTCTAAAGTGTGATAAAGAAAACATGTTAACATTTTAGTTTTTATGTACATCATAACAAACAAGGCCTGGACAAGACTCTATATGCATAATAAGTCTAATATAAGTCCGTACCCCAGGTAGGACAAGAAAGCAAAACTACCATTTTTCCCATCTATTGCTGACACGTTTTCCCCACTAGATTTCATGGAAAATTTTAATGACTATATGAAAAAATAGTCAGACATAGTCACCATAAATAGTGGAATTAAAGTTGTTTAAATGAACCTAATGGGATATAAATGTAGCTTTGAGCTACCTAAACTATGGGAGTGCCTGTAGCTCTAGAGGAGGAGCAGTTTTCTTTCAACCAGAAAGTTGGGAGATCGTTTCCAGGCTTCCCCTGAATACATGTCGAAGTGTCCTTGGGCAAAACACTGAACCCCCAGTTGCCTTCCGCTGTGCCTATAGGGGTGTTAATGTGTGAATATACTATGTAGCGTAAAGTGCTTTGAGTGGTCAACATGACTGTAAAAGCGCTATACAAGTACAAGTCCATTTACCATTTAATCTCCATAGTTGAATGGGACCACCCTGAATCATACATAAATTGAATCGCGTGATGGCACACCCGGGCGACTGTCACTGGCTGCCGATTTTGAGGCCAATCAAGAAGTGGAAATAATCACAGTTAACCGCTCACCGCTAGAGGACTAGCTGCAAAAGAGAGTAGTCCCCATAGACTCCAATGTTAAAATGTCCGATCTCATAGCTGAAATCAACATTTTTACAGCCTGGTTCAAAAAACCATTTTAGGTTTAATAGGTCAACTTAACCGTCATGAAAACTGTGGGTGTTTCTAACGCACCCATTTGTATGTTATACTAATAATAAATTTAGAGGCGTTTCCTTTTGATTGATATGTGTCAGAAGGGCTATCATCGCTATAACTGGTTGGAGCTGGTTGCTTCCTGTTGGCTGCACCGTGACGGAGCCCTCTCAACTGCACCTTTTCATCCATGTTTGGATTTTCCGGTAATGACAAAACACCAAGATGGCGACAGTGGAACCCACCTATTGGCTTCAAATAAGCTCTTCAGAAACTGGATTGACACTGCAACATCAGAAGGAGCTCAAAGCTTTGAGAGAGGACTGAGCTCCCGAAATCTGAGTTCTCCTCCTATTAGTTGAATGACTTTGATGCAAATTATTATTGTGTTGTATTACTAACAGCTGTAATTGCATGTGGGAATTTCCTGCATGATAAAAGCTAGGTTCGCAAGAATCACTTACATTTTGATAATGATGATGATAATATTTACATTACATTAAGTGTGATTCCCGCAAATTCGTAGTGAATTTCAAGCCTTTTTTTTTAAACGTACAACTGCTTTAGTACAAATTCCTAAAACACTATGAAGCGTTTGCTTACAGTAATTGCAAAAAACCCCGAAAAAAAACAAACATTTGTTGGTGATTTCTTGTTGGCAGTTCCTTTAAAATGTGACAGCTTCACCCCATTATCTTTTCAATGAGACTGACATTTTTAATGATTTTCTAGCAAAAACGAATGGGGAAAACTTATAACGATGAGAATAAGTCGCACACTTCAACATGGAAACTGGTATGATGTTGGGTTTGTCTTCACTGGCGTGGTGTTTAAAATAGCAGCTAAATAGCCACACTCCCAATTTCTAAAAAAAAGGCTTCACTTAAAAAGGTAGACGAATCAACAAAGGTCCGCATGCAGCTCTCATTCTTATAGGTCTGGCATGGAAGAAAAACTATTTGAAACCATTCAAAATTAATTTAATATCCATTCATAAAACTTGGAGATGGAGTTTCACACTTGGATATGAGCACGTATACACAGGTTATGACTAACCTATGTTAGGGGACGGAGTTTTTGAGTCAACTAGCTGTAAAATCAGGGAAAAATAGTTTTTGCAATTCTCTCACATTGATGAAGATGTAAGCACTCTCACTCTAGTAAGAAGCAGCTGGACCATTCCTCTTTATTCCATGCGATCTAATACAATAATCTTTGCTGATGTTACTAACATAAAGTGAGATCTGAACTCAAGAATATTTAGAGTAACTATACTGAATGACACACATTCTCCAGGCCATTTTTTCTGTAGTTTCTGTCCTAAGTGGGTTTATTCCTCCTCTCAAATTTCTGCTATTGCATTTCAGAAAGCGTTTAAAATTATGAGAATCAAATTGTTTAAAACAAAATCTCTCAATAAGAGTCTGCACTACTACCTTTACAATTCAACAGTGGTTGGCTTCTCTGCTTTCAGACATTTGCTCATGAACACAGCATGCGCAGAACGACAATGAGGAGAGAGGTGGAGCCTAATTAAACTTCATTAGCTAAGCCTACAGGCAAGGTAAAAAACGGGAGTATCTGACAAGCTTATCACACGTGTAAAAAGAGAGGAAAGATAGCTGCTCATAGATTGCTTCAGATTTTACATTTTGAATGGACATTCCAATAAAGACATTGATTATGAAGAGCAAACACAATGCTATGTAATGTTAAGTGATTGGTCCAAATTCTACCATAGGTTAATGAAGTTGCCGCTGGTTAGCTTAAAAACAGCCTCAATTCCAGTTGCATTGAAACAACATTAAGTGATATTAGGAAGTAAATTTAACCAAAAACTAATATGAATGGACTGTTGTGAACCAAATCCATTCAAGACCTTATTGATAATACCTAGCCCTCCTGTTTCGCCCAATGAATTTGGTGCAATTTAATACTTTTATTATTCATCATCAGCATCACACAGCCAAATGCACAAAAACACTCTTTACAGGTTTAGTACACGGACTGGTCTAAAAATTAATTAAACAGCAGGCCTCAAACTTAAGATACCTTTGTGAAGACTGGAGAACTGTAACCCTGAAACGGATCAGTAAAACAAAAATGATGCTTGGCAGAGCAAAAAAAAGGACACGGGAACTTTAGCCTTTTACACAGATCTTTGCATACATATTTTTTTTATTGTGCATTTCACAGATGCACATTATTACAGAATATCACATAAGTGCCTTATACTATTTGCAAAAACACATAAAAGAAGAAAAATTCTTCACAATGCTATGCTGCTTTGTCCCATCCAGGCTGGAAGGAAGGTTGCATGCTTTCTAGTTGCAGTGAGACAGTTGATCATTTAAATGTTCTCTCTTTATTCTCTCCATCTCTACCTGTTTTTATAGCTGCTAGTTGAGCTCAGGTGTTGGAAATATGTTTTCATTCAAAACTACAGCATGATCAGCACAGACACGAACACTATAATATATACATTTCCTTAAATATATATTTTTTGTCATAGTGCATCGCCACTTAAGAGTTGTTATTTAGAGCTCACTATATTTTTGTAATCAAGACATTAAGTACATTATTATCCCTCAGTTTCCATGAAAATCACTGTATCTGCTGTTGTGCACAAAACCATAAGGTCTCTACAAGAGTATACAACATGTTGAAATGTACTTGAAGTATCCAAAGCTATATGATCTTTTTCCCTCTAAATGATTGCGCTCATATGATTCTTACCAAAGGTTTATCAAAACTAAGCCTAACATATTGGAAAAGCTATTAGTAGTCGCAAATTTAATAAAAAAAAAAAGTGATTGTTCTCCTTATAAAACCTACAACACTGTCTTCCATGAGTGCTTAGCGCGCAAGCTGGATGTAGCAACGACGTTTAGTTGTTGCGTTAGACGCAAGTGGAGAAATGATGTCTTGCACAGATGTATCAGACTGCATTAACACAAGTGTACTTAACAAGCTGGCACTGGCGTAGACAAGGTAGATGTAGTTGCGTGCTCCAAACAAGACCAAACCACAGTAACTATCTGCAGCACACCAAACTGACCTACTAACCCACAACTATATTACATGGTTAATAAATGGTATGAAAAATAATGTAAATACTAAAAAGTAAATGTTAATTAAACTGTGTTAAACGTGTATAGCGTGTTGGGGCCTTTACCTTGTCCGTCAGATCCTGACAGGGCAGGTGAATTCAGCTTCGGCCGCTTGGAGCTGGGAGGTCCGACATCCAGCAGGTTTTCAGCCATAGTTGTTGTCTATTGTGTTTTCTTGAGTTGACAGTTGTGAATACTATATTCAATGAAGCTGGGTGATCAATCCAAGCCTTCCCAGTTAGCACATTAGCAAGCTGGCAGCCTGCTAATGTTAGCCAACTGGCTAATAGCTAGCTAATTGATTGCTACCAGCTAAGTTAACTGTTAGCGTTAGCTACTCCTTGGTGTGAGTGAGTCTTTCAAAAGAAATGCAATAGCGCCCCGCTTCGCCACCGCCATTCACCCCATGATAATCCAACACCCAACAGCCACATTATTATCATTAAATAACCCAAACTAAAATGTTCCCCATGTAAAAAAACAAGCTTCAAACTGATAATCCAAATAAATCAGGCGGATTGCTGCATTCCGGGGGAAAGTCGCAATTTCTAGATGTTCAAAGTACCCATTTTGCGTGACGTCAAAATTTCTTCATGCAAAAATCGCGCGAATCTCCATAAAAATGCACAATTGCATAAAAATGCTATATTTTTGCAAATCACCTCGAAAGTCACGATCTGCTCTCGGCTTGTCCACGGTAAACAATACTGCTCCCAAACGGCGACAGGGGCTGAATCGCCGCACTCTGAAGGGGAAATCAGATATACGGAGCTATTCTGCCCGACGACCACCGATCTAATTCCCGTTTTTTCGCACTAAATGTCTCCGAGGCGACGTTAAGGTTTTGTTTTATGCAGAAGGACGTTGTCATATCCCGGTTAGGATGATGGATTTCTACGTAAAACCCAGTGTTGGACCGAAATCCCAATTCCGAGCCGCGACAAGATGGCGGCTGTTGATTCCTTCGATACAAAAAAGTTTTTTTTTTCTTTTCCAGATCGCCTGTGTAGGGGGAGGGGCCGCGCAATCACGCCCTACGTGAAAACACTACACCTATTATCCGCTGGGGGCGCTGCTGCACTACCAGCAGCACATGCCTCTGAATTACAATTTTCATCCATCTTTCAAATAAATATTACTTTATTATGAAAATATTAACAGCAGCTTATAAGTTAAATTTATACACTATACTATTTAAATATCTAAATTCTACTCAGATTAATCCGTTTTCGTGCAATTAAATATTACAGTGCTGAATTTAAATAGAAAATTAGGAAACAACCTATTTTTTTAGAGAAAGTTAATCTTTATGGCATATTTACCTCATTTTTAAAATACATATAATTTTCAGACACATTGATCTAACTTTTAAATAAGAAATATCGGCTTTTTGCATCATTCACTTACTTTTCTGTTCAGAATCAAACTATAACGTCTAAAACTACTTATTTGGTTCTAAATGCAAACCCTGATAATACTAAAGTAATCAGGTAACTGATTAGAACTGATAGAAGCTTCATCCTTGTGCTATCAGGATATTCCAATAACGTTCCCAACCTTGAGCAACACTGTTGAAAGTAGCCTAGCACTTACAATAGACTGTTTTTGGTTGTTTTTTGTTTTTGCTTGGAGATTTATTTCTGTCATACTGAAAAAAGGAAGAGGAATAAAATCAAATAACTCACAATTACACAAATAGACACACAATCTGATAATACGTCTCTTTTTCCATTGTTTTCAGACAAAAAATCGAACACATGCACATGTATAAAAAAATCAAATGTGACAAAATAACTGCATATGTACAAACACTGAGTGCTTTGTGCAAATGTGTACAGATTACGATCATGTGTTGATAAATGATACATAGGTAATGTGCACAAAACATACATAATACATCTCATCTATGAACCAAAAAAAAAAAAAAAAAAAACCCAAACAAAAAGCATTTCAAATCAAACACTGTAACTTTTGTCCCAGTGTAATTAAAAACATATGGGTAGTTGTGATTTATAAGGACTAATCATCTTTTAAATGAGTGATCAGGTGATGCCGTTTCATGCTGATGATTGTGAGTGCTGACATTATGTCCTTATATGTTTTTTCTTATATTACTGTCACGGGACACAATCGCACTGCTTCAACAGAAAAGTGATCACTAAACAAACTTATTCTTCTTACACAATGCTGTTTTTAAGCTGCATTTTTTCTAATCCATTCCCTTTGCCAAATCTCACCATTCACAAATTATCAATACAATGTCCTAATAGTCTTAACGAAGCAAAGCATGGTTATTTGAATTTCCTGCAATACTGGAAATATATGCTTCATTTTCAATATAAATACAGAAAGAATGATACTGAAATGAAATAAATGAATGGTGATTGTAGGGTGGAATCAAAAAACAAAAACATTGGCTCACATGCAAAATGTGTTTGTGTGATACAAACACATCTCCTCTCACTGTCTCAGGGATCACAGGGCCAGCTGAGTTCACTTTAATATTTTATTTATGGGAGTTTACAGCTGTATATTACCGTAAGAGACTGTGCGGCGATTAACTCACGGAGCCCACATTGTGGGGTGAAACCCAAAGAGGATTCATTTAAAAAATAACCTACACAAAGCAGAACGGTATTCTGGAAAATGTTAGGGGTAAAATAAAGTATTTTCCTTCATGACTGATACCTGATAATTTTTTTAAGTGTTTGCTCAGAAAAAGCATCACAGGAGCCAATCTCACGTCCCTATTTATATCTGGAGCTACAGATATAAGGGGACTGCTTCTTTGGAGTTTATGCTATTATATGCTACTAAGGTCATGCTATTTATTTGATATAACCACAGCTCACATTTACTTCCTGAACATAAAAATAAAAAGGCACTGGCTTTTTATTGGAATGCACAGTGGCAGAGGTAAACACATTTCATGCTACAGATGATACAGATAAAAAGAGATGGTTTCGCCAGTCTCTTGTCATCTCTGTATCATTGCATGCGGCCACACTTTAAGGAAAGACTCTTTAATGTGTTGGTGATTTGTTCAATGATGCATCTGAAATTTTAGGCTTTTCCTTTTTTTCTCTTCTTCTTTTCAAATAATGTGCAATGTAAATGTCATTCCTGTAGAAATGAGACAGCAGCAACAATATAACAGTTTATAGAAGGGGGCCAAGCTATTTGATTTCCTTTTGGACGTTTTTTATCATCTTGATATTAAGTAAAAGTCTGAAGTCCCTCAAACAAATACAGAACACATAAACAGAGAACACAAGAAAAATAAGTGCTTTCAAGAGAAAAGAAAAATCATGTGTGTAAAGACAAAAGAGAACCAACAGAGGCAGCTGTTCAATGTGAAAACCACCACAACATTCAGAAATCAGGTTATTAGCAGGATGAATAAATTGGAAAAGCAAAAAAAAAAAAAAAAAAAGAAATTAAATGGAATTTGTCAAATGAAAATTGCGGCAGATATTATTTAAGCATAATTTTCTTGAAGATACAATCATAATCTATTATCAAGACAGCATAAATTAAACTTTCTGAAAACAAAACTACCAAAAGTGAAAGAAAAAAAGTCATACTTTTAGGCACCACAAAACAATCAGCTAGTTTAGGTTGCACTGCACCTATAGATCACTCAATTAAAGTGGCACAATATTGATACAGTAGAGGGCTCCTCTTAGGGAAGAGGCTGCAAAATGTCCCAACCCTTCAACACCAAATCACACAGCTATAGGCAGACAACACTGATCTGTTGAATAAATCTGTAGCAACGGACTGACTTATTTTTCCCATTTTTTCAGTTTTTTTTCTTTTTATTTTGTTTGTTAATTTTTTTGGCAGTGGAGGCGACAAATATAGCATCACACGATTTTTTAACTGAGGATTAACACAGTACTGTGGTTACAAAATTGAAGTTACTCTGTTCTTTGATACTGAAGCCGTTGCATTTGGGCTGCCCCAATCATCTACCACTAATTACACAGTGATTGTCCCTCACAGTCCTGTTAAAACGTTGATTTCCAAAATCACTCTCACTCAACTGTAGCTTTTTAACGGAAAAGAGTAGTGTTGCTCTGGATTAGTTTAATTGAATCTAATGAAAAGACCACAAACAGTAATTCATTCACTATACTACAGTACTGCCTGGTTTCAAAGCTCGATGTAGGTTTTTATTGCCTTCAAATGATTACAAACAGCAAGCCAGGTCAGTCATAACTGCACCAAATCCAACAGCAGAAATGTCTCCAAAAAAATTGACCATTTATCATCTCTGGACTTGCGAAAAAATAGGGTTTCTGTGCTTGTTTTGAGTTGAATATTATATCTTTTTTAATAGAATATCAAGAAAGTTCTCTGGTGTTTATTTAAGTTAAAAGGAATAAGATGCCAGTAAATATTAAAATCACAATTTCTCCTTTACAACATTAACACTCCATTTTGAACTCCAGCTACAAATTTGTTAGCTGAATTGCAGCCAAACACCACAAAAAAAGGGAAGTCAAAAGGTTATATGCAGGTTAAATCACTGTTGATGTTGGTCTTTTCATTGCATTAATTCAATCTGTCGACAATACAAAATAAGGTAGATTTCTGTAGCTTGACATCTACAAAGTTAGACATATAAATCAACCCACTCTCTCTGCCTCCCACTGCATCTTTCCAGTCTACAGGAGGTCAGTGTTATATACTCACAAGAGAGATTTTGGAGTGACTTTCAGTAAATTTAAAGTGCTTTCCTGATTTCATGATAGCCTTACTCTTCAAAACCATCTTTAGATTCCCTTATTTAATTTTATTTTGTGCTTTTGATGGTGAGAACTCACTTTTAAAGTCCTAAGCCTCAATAAGATACTAAATACAAGTGGTCGATAAAACACTGTGCAAGAACTGTGCTTAAAATGTGCATCTAGCTACAATACCAGCTAAAATCTATGCAGGCTGCTTTTGTAGCATGTCCCCTTGAAAGTTAAACTCTGTCAAAAATGAATACTGTGTTTAAGCCCTCTTGTAAAAGCAGCATATGTAAATTAAGACTGCTTCATGCGTTTCCCTCATTTTTCCCAGAATTTCCTGCTCAGCCCATTATACTGCACTGGCACTTATATAAAACTTAAAAAAAATCCCTTACGTAAAAGTCAGGACTTTGATCAAGGTAAAACAATTGATATGGCACAACGGTAATGATCTATAAAGAAATACTTGCATTTGAAATGAAACCACAGCATGTTTCTTTAGTCTAAAATTCTTAAAATGTGTTCAGTATTTATATTCATTTGTTCACTGTTCTAGTCCTGAAGGCACTTAATGACAAAAATTATTACAAAGAAAATAAACAACACCAATACATCTTCCCTCTTTCTGTTTTCGCCCTTTTCATTCTTTTCCTCCATTAGAAACTGCTGTGCTCAACACAGGTCTAAAATCACCCCAGCACTAAGGCAACACTCCCAGGAAAGGTCTCTGTAGCATTTTAAAAGCCACCGATGCCGTCATTTTTGCAGACATTACCACCTCCTTCTTCCATGACGCTTTGCCTAAAGGAAGAGATATCCTTCCCACATCTGCAACCAGAATGGGGAGAGGCAACAGCTGGCGTCGCTCGGGGAATATAGCGCAGGGGAGATGAGGGATCAGAGGCGAGCATAAAACTCCTCATTGAGTTTTGTAAGCTCATCGGCCTCATCTTCATCCTCCCACTGCTGAAGTGCGGGAGAAGCAGGCTGCACCTGGGAGGGCGTTTGTGCAGCACTGGCTTGCGGACTTGGCTCAGAACGGGCAAAGGGCTGAATATTGTCTCTGAAAGGTTGTTCAGGTAGGTGTGCAGCGTCCCTATATCCCTCGTCCCTCACTTCTGAAGCCTCAGACTCTGCCCCTGCAGGCCTTACAGTGCATTGGGGTTGAGGGGAGAGAGTGGAAAGAGAGAAGGCTGAAGTGGAAGAAGAGGCAGGAGGAGCTGCTGCTGATACTGAAGTATTACTGGGAAGCAAAGCCACAGGCCCAACTCCAGTTGCCAGCTCCATTTCATCCTGGCATGGACTTTCCCCACTTTTGGGGTAGAGAAAGGTCCTCATTTCCCCTTTGCCCTTAACATTCACTGTGCCTCTGTAGTCAAACTCTAAACCCATGGCACTGAGCACAGCATGGCTTTCCTCACTCACTTGCACACGGCATTCCACCCCTGTGGAGTCCATGCGACTGGCAATGTTGACCGTGTCCCCCCAGATGTCATAAAGCAGCTTAGTGGTGCCAATAACCCCTGCTGTTAGGGGTCCATGGTTGAATCCAATACGAAGTTTAAAACCAAAGCCCAGCATGTTCTTGTTGAAGTCATCCAGCACACCCATCATCTCCAGGGCAAAGTTAAAAAGTGCCCTGAGGTGAGCATGTGGAGAATCATCATCTTCTTCAGCCAGCTGCTGGACATTCAGTCCTGATGCTGCCATGTAAGTGGAGCCAATCGTCTTGATTTTTTCCACGCTTTTGAATTCAGGTTTCCGCAGGAGTTCATCAAAGTCTCCGATCAGCTCGTTCAGGACACGGTAGCACTCTTTTCCTCCCTCATAGCTCTCTTCATAGAATTCACTAAAGTTAACGATACTTGCAAAAATCACACCAACACTGTCATGGTTCTTGGAGTAGCTTTGGGTCAGCTGAGGATACACAACAAAAAACACAATTTGGTTATTTCTCTCTTTAAAAAAAAGAAAAAGAAAATAAAGGGGGGGGGGGGGGTATATGTTCTAAATATTCCAGCTTGATTCTATAATAATATCAGTTCTACTCTGATTCATTGTGCTGAACAATAAATAAAAGTGGACTGATAATATGATCAATATTATAGTTATGATTAAAAATATGATACTCAAATGCTAAAGCTATTTTTCACCCATCTACATGATGGATGAAGCTTTCACAAATGACACGCAACTGAAAGACAAAAGCCTAAATTAAATCACGTCTGATATTTCTGATTTAACAGCAAACAAAAACCTTGAGCTGGTCAGCGACGTGGATTGGGATGATGTTGCCCAGTAACCATTCCGCCTGGTCTCTCATCATCTGAATTTTGGAGCGATGCTTATCAGCCTCAACGTTGCCATGGTAATGGAGACGGTAGCTGACCTCAAACTCACGATTGAGGAACCACACAAGGAGAAGAAGCAAGAAAAATGCCAGTATGGCCTCTGGGACCAAAAGGTCAAATAATTGCTGAGCAGGGCTTGGGCTCAATTCTGATTCACCTCCACTCAGTGTGGAGATGTTCCGTCTGTGGAACAAAACAGTACGACAATGAGTCCAGCATGAGAAAGTCTTGGGAGACTAAGAATGTCTCTAAGACAGATGTTACCAAATGGATCCACAACATGAAATTTCAAATGCATAGTTGTGAAACATTTGGTATTATAAGCATTTCTAATATGTACTGAGTATCTAAATCCTGCAGTAACCATTCACATTTAGGGCAGAAAAACTGAGCTAGTTACTTAACAATGTGGTCAAACTGGAAATAAAAGTTTTAGAATGTGGTCCTTAAATATACATCTGTTGGTGATACTCTGGTTAAAATCTGCGTCAATCACAGTAACTTTAGCACAGTATAAATAGCTAAAGCTATAAATAGTTTTCTAAAGACCTGGGTGTTCACAAATACACAGAAGGACAACTCTTGGAATCAGAGACACACTGCAACACATCTCAGATTTAATAAACACCATCTGATTATTGGAGAACACTTCTGTGACAATGTTCTATGGACATTACAAACAAATATTTAAGGTTTTGGAAAACATGTTTGTACATTTGCAGGGAAAACCACACTGTACGTTGTCACTGAAATCCTTTTTGCATTAGTGAAACTTAGGATGGGGAGTGTCATGGTTTTAGGGGGGGTCTGTGCTCCACTCTCCAGTGGAACCCTTCTCAAAGAATAGAAAAAGCATATTTGCAACAAATGCAAATATGTGTGCAAGTCATCGTATTATGCTTTTCTTTGTATTTCCTACAACATACCAGCTGTACTTTTTCGACAATTGTAGCAGTATTTGAATAAAATTTAGTTGTGACTTGCAGGCTGGATGAGTCAGTTTGCAGCCATTACTAGCACACACAATTAGATGGAGGAGATATCTGGGCGATAGGAGAATATCAGGAAAGCAATCCAATTAGCTAAATATCTGTAGTTTAAAAAAATAATACACTGGAGAAATGGTGCTCCTGTTGACCCTACAAGTGTCATTCTTCGGTCAATATGCTCTGTTTCTATGGAGATACTCACTCTTGAAGTGGCACACCTTTACCAGCCGAGCTAAAGGAGATAAGAGCAGGGTTAGTCAGAGAAAACATCACTCTCTCTCTCACACACACATATCTACAGTGCAGATTAGATGAAATCTGTTTAGTGGCTCAGGAAGGGGTGAGCAGGGGTGTCCAAAGTTGGTCCTTGAGGGCTGCTGTCCTGCAAGTTTTTGATGTATCCCCGTTCCAATACAGCTGACTAACATTAAATGGCTCCAACAACCTATTAATTCTGCACAGTGATTCATTTGAATCCGGTGTGTTGGAGCAGGGACACATAGAAAACCCTGCAGGACTGGAGCTGGACACCCCACAACAGAGGAACATCCAAAACAATATGAATACATATTGTAAAACAATTATTAGTATAACAATTTGGTAGAAATTTCTCTTTAATCAGTAGCAACACTAATACATTTACCCATGTGCTGCCTAAACATGACTATACTTTTTTCTCATTTCTATGCATCACACATTTGCACTTTATATGTGTATTTACAGATAATGTTGAAATTCACCTGTGTAAGGGACTGTACAACAATAGCAGCAGGGCCACCCCTGTAGCAGTGGCCAGGACTGAACGCATCCAAAAACTCAGCTGACAGAAGTTGCAATACTGGATGATGGCCAGGATGGTGGCACAGCACAGGAACATGGTCACCTAAAGGGAAAAGAAGCTCATCATTGAAGCAATTGATGTAACAAAAAGATTAAAAGGCAACGTTTCCTAGTGCTTTGGTTAAAGAGACCAAGATCTCTTCTAGATGTAGAAGAAAACAACAACATTCCTGCATCTATCCAAACGTAGTCTGATTGGGGTGATGATGATACTATAAACTCTGATCAGAATGTAAAAGTTCTGTTACAATTTGCAGCACGATGGTATATTTTTCCTCCTTATTACTTGACTTTAATAATGCCATTACTGGCACAACATCTTGTTAAACATGCTGCTGTAAAGTATTTATATTTCTAAAACAATCGGCCGAAGGAAACTGAGCTTTTACATTCTCGTTTGAGCAAAAACAGATTATTGAATACAATTCAGATAACTTATTATTACCCAAGACAGGTGGAATAATACAGTATTATATGATCACCAGCTCTGGCTTTTGAAATGCATGATTACAACCTTAATGGTCCTTTCTCAGTATATGATTTATATGCTGTTATTATGTTTATTTATTTCTCTAATATAGCGAAAATATTTTAGCAGAACTATGTGTTCATAACAAAACTTGCCACGTCTTCTCTGCCAAACAACTGATTCTTGTTTTGAACTTATGATCCCATCGCAGTTAGATCATAAGGTTAAAGTGTGGATATGTGGAGGCTATGATGATTCCTGTAACGATAACATTACAGCTTTAGATGCAGGCAGTGTTGAGAGTGTGTGCTGGTATTGTCCTCACTGTGTTACTTCCCACACACGGACAGTAACAAAGATGAAGTGGAAATACCAGTGGTAATGTGCCAAAAAAAGTTTATTTTTTCTCATTTAGCCTAAACTCAAAGTCCAGCGCCTGCCTGAAGGATCTCCCAGCCCTACCCTGGGAGATGCCACACATATGTAAAAGAAAAAGTCTTATACTATCCAGAGTCTTCAGGAGATCCAGCTGCAGCCACTGCCACAGATTAGACACAGCTGGAAACCATTAATGACGGCAATTGCTAGGGCCGTCACACACCCGCCCTTAAGAGAAAAAAAATCCGGTCTGTAGGGACAGAAGAACAAGTCAAACGGTTTCCAAAACTTGCCGGTGACATTAGGGTGCACGGGACAAAGCATTTGCCACAACATTGACTGGCCCATTAATGTGGCGGATTAACAGGGAGTACAATTCTAAGAACAAAAACCAGCACATCAATCTGCGGTTTGGACAGTTCATGGTACTCAGAAAAATAATTGGATTGTGGTCTGTACAGACCACTAATGGAGCACAGGATTCCTCAAAAACTGTGAAGTGTTGAAGCGCCCACACCAGGGCCAAAGTCTCCTTCTCAATAACAGAATAATTCAACTGGTAAGAGTTGAACTTCCCCGTGGCGGTAATGCACTTTTATTTTGTTGCCAACCGCCGTGAAACTTAACAGAAGAAGAAGAAGAAGTTGAACTTCCCCGAAAAAATACTCACCGGGTGTTGGGCCTCAGCCTGATCACACTGGATTAATACTGCACCAGCACCCACGTCGCAAAGGGTATCTTATTTCCCAGCAAGTCTGTCAAAGGGGCCATCACATGAGAAAAGTTGCGACAAAAACTGAGGTAATAACCACGAGTTCCGTCTTGGTAGAGGGTACTGGGTACTCCTGGATAGCAGCAACTTTAGCATGCACAGGACGCACCTGTCCTTGACCAACTATCTTTCCCAGATAGGTAACAGTGGCTCTGGCAAACTGACACTTTGCCAAGTTCACAGACAGATTGGGAACAAACAGTTGTTCAAATAAACCTTCAATCTGCCGAACATGGCTCTCCCAAGTTTCGCTGTATACCACCACATCATCCAGATACACTGCACAACCATTCAGCCCAGACACAACCAAGTTCATAAATGTTGCTGTTGCATTCCGCAACCCAAACTCATTACAGAATACGAATAAAGCCCAAAAGGTGTAATAAAGGCAGAGATCTCTTTTGCTCGCTCAGACAAGGGAACTTGCCAGTAACCCTTCAGTAGGTCAAACTTACTGAAAAAACTAGCAGAACCAACTTGGTCTACACAGTCCTCCAGGTGAGGCAGAGGGACAGCATCAGGTTTGGTAACAGAGTTTACCTTCCCATAGTCTGTGCAAAATCTTGGAGTTCTCTCTGCCTAATCTACCATCAAGCATGGGGAAGCCCAACTAGAGCAGGATGGCTCAGCAATACCATTATCAAACATGCAGTTGATTTCTTCCTCCATCAACCTTCGTTTCACCTCCGATAACCTATAATAACGTTGTCGAATGGGCTGAGCATCACCAAAATCGATATCATGCTCCAGAAAAGTGGTATGGGTTGTTACATCACTGAACAGACATAAGTAAGCAGAGATAAGGCCAGACAACTCAGCCCTACAAGGGGAAGTCAAATGCGCCAACAAAGAGTGCAGATTTTCCAGAGCTTTTGAATTTTTCATCCAGCCACGTAGCTGCCCATCATTGGGAGAATTCACGCCATCATCCTCATGAACCGACAGATGACCAGACAGCCCAACCGTACCGGCTGCCAACACAATTGTCAGGGCAGGTGACCTTATCCCATCACCCCCATGAGTGGAGTCAGAGGGTCGGACAAAATACGGCTTAATCAGATTCACGTTACACAACTGATTTTTCCTCCTCCGATCAGGAGTTGCCACCAAGTAAGTCCTGTCTGAGACCCGACGCAGAGCCCCAGCTAAAAACAATTGATGAGCGTAATCCAACAGATTCACAGGGGGTTCGGAGGGTACCAAAGGATCACGTAGCAAATTCAACGGTCCCCATACTTGATGACCAAACTCCAGATCGTTCGGACTAAACTCAATAGTCTCCTGGACCACCTCCCTGGCAGCCAACAATAACCATGGGAGGCCCTCTTCCCAATTATGCTCCAACTCAACACAATAACTACGCAACAATGATTTTAATGTCTGGTGGAATCGTTCCACCACCCCCTGACTCTGAGCATGATAAGCAGAAACCCAACTATGTTCCACTCCAAGGCTCTTCAAAACCTGGGAAAACAGCTTGGATGTAAAAATTTGATCCCTGGTCACTCGGGATAACTTTGGGTATGCCAAACACTGAAATAAACTGGGTCAACGCTTTCACTACCAACTTAGCACGATAGCTCGGAGGGGATAGCCAGCCAGATACTTCGTACTCTGACACATCACTGTCAACAGGAATGAACTCCCAGACTTGGAACATGGTAAAAGACCAACACAATCTACAACCAGATGCTCGAAAGGTTGCGATACTGCAGGGATTGGAAACAATGGCGCCTGACTCAAGGTCTGATTTGGCTTACCACGTTACAGTCATTTAGGTGACGCTTTTATCCAAAGCGGCTTACATTTTTTGGGTCATAGGGTTCAGCGTCTTACCCAAGGACACTTCAGCATGTAGTCGGGGGAAGCGTGGAATTGAACCGCCAATGTTCAGGTTGGCAGACACTTGCTCTTACCCACTGGCCAAAAAAAAAAAAAACACTTCAAGATGTACTGGTAAGTTTTTGTAACTCCCAGATGTCTCATATGAAGCTTGCAAGTATGTTCCGGAATTTTGTAGGCACAACCACCTGATAGATAGGGTCTCCAACAGACTCTACTCCCAGCGGTACCCACTTCCTTACCAACAAACAATCTTTCAACAAATAACCTTGGAGCGCGCTTTGACCCTCATCATCTTACAGGACGTTCTCAAAACACCCAACAAGGGTCAGGTCAGTCCGTTGTTCCACCAACATTTCACTAAGAGAGACTGGCAAAGAAGAAGGTATGGCGATCACTAGCCCACAGTCAACACTATCACCAGCCAGAGTCTCAGAGGGAACCCCATTCATGGCCCTTGTAACAACACAGGCAGCAACCTCCCCAATCCACAGAGTCAGACACAGGGGAAGCAGACAGAATGAGCAATGGTAGTTCTCCCAAAACAGTACCCCCAGCCAGGTCATTCCCCAAAATGACATGGATGCCTTCCACCGGTAACGCAGGATGCACCCCCATACAAACCTCACCCTGTACCAAGCCACAATTGAGTTCCACTTAATGTATTGGAACAGGCAGGATGGAAAGATCCATCCCCCTCACAAGGAGGTATTCACCTGTACAAAAAATCTCAGAAAATGGCAGAACAGAGCTGACAATGAAGGAATTGCCAAACACCAGTATCGCTCAAAATTTGCACTGGCAATTTTTAATCAGCGCCAATGAGCGACACCTGACCATCTGAGACAAAAGAACTAAAGTCAGGGAACTCACCCCCACAACCAAAGCCAGACTTCCGAGCCACTGAATGAGAAAACTCGGCGGTAAGAGGACTGACATGGGTTACAGCAGCAGACAAAGCCAACGGCTTAGGACTGACAGCACCTCCAACTGGCTAAACAGGACACTCAGCCTTCCAGTGCCCTTTACTCTTACAATAATGGCACTTGTCAGACTCCCCCCCAGCCTGACGCCTGCTCCAACGCCCACGTGGAGAACTCCCTCAACCCATCCGCCCATTTCCCAGACCAGAACTAAAACCGCTAACATAAAGTTCACCCTGGCCATGCAGCAACAGAAATTAATCCGCCAAAACAGCCGCATCAGCAGCCATCTTCACCCCACGCTCACAAAGGTAAGTAGAAATCTTGACCGGAACTGAGTCCTTAAACTGCTCCAGAACAATTCAATCGCACAGGGACTCAAAAGAGTCCACCCTCAATGAGGTACACCAACGGGTAAAGTGAGTGACCAGCTCCCGAGCAAATTCCTTAAAAGTTTGTGAATCTCTCTTCCCCCCAAACTGTCAGCTACCTGCTCAAACAGCAAGAAAAATGTGTCCGGATTAGCCTCACAAAATTGGGGCACCAAACGGAGGTTAATCGAAACGTCAAAAGCTGAATAGGCAGGAGAAGAACCGGAACCCCGGAACCCCAGACACCTGCGCTCAAAACCAATCTCCGTTCCTCCACCTCAAGCCGTTTATTCTCAGCCTGCAGCTCCAACAACCACTCATGCTGAGCAAACGTGAGCTCCGAGCCTCCACCAACTGCACCGTCGCCCACACCAGCCGACTTAACACTCGATTTAAAAACGCCAGACTCCAACAGATTTTTCCTCAGAATCTGTTTGAATTTTTCCTTTATCTGCTTATCGTCAACATCCAAGTGAAAATGCTCAGCAATCTTAAACAACTGCTCCCTCGAACAACGCTCCAAAGACTCCTCCGAAGGAGCCTCTACAAATGCCTTCACGACAGACATTACAGCCAAAATAACCTACAACAGACACGGCGACAAACCAAACCACAGTCCTGTCCCTCTGACTGCCAACGAGAACTGACTAAACCCCCCCCCCCCTAGTCTTCAAGTGCCAGTGGTTGCTACTTATGCACCAAAACCCGCAAGCCCAGCGAAGCAACTGCAACCAGCGATTGCACCCGCAGCTTCGGACGTTCACCCGAGACAACTGCTCCAACCACGGTCGACACCACACTAAAACCACCCAAAACAAACTTCAAAGCCATTAATGACAGCAACTGCTAGGGCCGTCACAACTGGAAAAACACAGTCTGCACATTAGAGACAATTTCAATGCAGAGATCAATCAAAATTATATTCTGCACCCAGTAATAATCCCAGTTTCCACAGTATGGGATCAAACTATTCTCTAAGATAACAATGCTCATCCCCACAGTGCAGAGTTTATCTGGACAACTTTTAGAATATGGGAGTGGAGAGGATGGACTGGGATGTCTGCTGTCCTGACCTCCACCCCACCAGACACTTGCGGGGTCAGATTAGGTGTGCTGCTCAGGTCAGAGTGACTAACAAAACCACACTGGCTGAGATGTGACAAATACTGGTTGAATAACATGATGCCATCCTACAGCAACACGCGACCAAGGCGGTGACCATAAGGTGGAGGAGATGCTAGGTTGTTGTGTATGTCAATGGTTCTCTCATATGCCACTGATGTCCCCGTTTGTTTAAATTGTTAAATAGTTATTAATATGTCTTGATTCTTCAGTCTTTAATCATCCAATAAACAACACTAAATGAGACTCAGTAGGCTCAGCTGTTTGGCATTGGCAGAGAAGATATGGTAAGTTTTTCATGGGCTCTACCCCCATGCTCAACTCTGCTCTTCATCACACAAATGCATTTTTCTTACAAAGATGCCACCATTTTAAACAGAAACTGCATAAATAAGAAGAGAAAAATCTAGAATTTTTACCTTTTATGTCTCTTAGTGTTTCCAGTCGTACAGTTAATCCTACCATGCATGTAGGATTATTACTTATAAACGAGAGCATTCTGCTTTTTAATATAGCTTAGCATTTTCAGAGCAAACAAAATGCTATTTAAGGGTTTGTAAAAAAAACCAAAACTTTTGAGATATTATTTTCCTTTTCTTTTGGCATTCTCAATCAATCTCAATCAATAAACTAAACTAAACACTGTAAAAAATGCAATTATATAATAAAATGTAGAATATAGTCAAAATAAAACAAGGCCTATGCCATCGGAAGCAACCTATAGGGGTATATCCCTGAATGCCCCGAATCCTCCAATTCTCCAATCTTCGAATACACACAATTCAATAATATAAAGCTGCAAATGTTGAGTCACAAAGCTCCATCTGGTGTGGAAACTCTGAACCATCCTAGTATGACATCAGGACAGGATGCATCCTGAGGTCATGACCTTATATCTGCACTTGATTTGAGGTCAATGAGAGAAATATTTCCAGAGACATAGCCAAAAATCTGATTTATTTGTGAATAAAGCGCCACTTGGTGGGGAAACCATAAATCCGATAATTGTTTGGAGTAATTTCGCTCACACGAAGGATATCTGCCGGCAGCGGCGGTCATGAAGAAACCATTATATCCCCGACTCCACTTACGGAGATTTAACTACAGCTAAATCCACACTGACATGGTCTCTCAGAAATCTGAGATGCTCTTTTTGTGCAAAAAGATGTTGGCAGTTGAGAAAATTCACAAGTTGTATATGCTGACAAAGAAATTATAACATATTTTTCCCTCCCATCCCTACACGCTTTGCCACCCTTCAGGGCAGATATTTGGGCCTCAATAACTTCAAATAAATGCAAGTGTTAGCTTGAAGAAGAGATTGAAGCTTGTTCAGAGTGAAATGAGGTTGGATGACTCAAAAAAGAATTCTCAATTCTCAGTTCTATTAAATGCATTTCTAGCAGTAATGTCCACAAGGGAAGTCTGCTAAAGCTTTGCAGCTGCCTTGCATCCAAATATCATATCAAGACTGTTCCCTTCTAATTAAACTCTAGTTTCAGGCCATAACAGAGAAACTTTTATCCGTGCCAAGTCATCTCTGTTCATAATGGTTTATTAAAATATCAGCAAAAAGCATTACAGTTCGAGCATCACAAGTGCAAAGTAAAGCAGGAGACATTAAACATGATACACCCTTTATTAAGAAATGCTAGCAATCTGTCTCCTGCATCCGTTTGCTGCACTTTATTCTACTGTCTTAATACTGCTAATCTGATGCATAATTGATTTTTTTCAGGTTTTGAAATGATTAAGATGCAATATTTTTTAATCTAATGAAGAAATGCTACTCAGTCTCTATACATTTTACTTTTAACCTCAACACCTAATGCTTACCTGGAGGGGAAGGTACACGCTGCATGTGAGATGGGACAGGACAGAGATGGCTGGAAGGGAGACCAGCACAGCCCCAATCACATGGCGAGAGACCCAGCCAGAAATCACTAGGAGAAGGGAGCGAGTGCAGCTCATCAGGTCCTCCAAACAGAAAGTTATGCTACAGAAAGAAGAGGAGGAGATAAATTATGAAGAGGCAGCACTGGACGTGCATAACTCCAAGCATTCGTCAAGTTAAGCAACTTCATTTGTGAGCCTGGTTAAAACAACAAATATTAGCCGAAAGTCTTAAGTTCATTCATTTTCTCCTGTAACAATACCAATTAGTGTTTTATCATAAACTAGGCTTTCCACCGATCGGATCGGCTTGATCGGATCGGCCGATATTTCAAAATTTTTTCCTATTTTTTTGATCGGTC
>JBAMHX010000005.1:21217929-21228004 GCA_037177515.1 Pseudomugil tenellus
AAAAGAAAAGAAAAGAAAAGAAAAGAAAAGAAAAGAAAAGAAAAGAAAAGAAAAGAAAAGAAAAGAAAAGAAAAATTGCAGTGGATTTTTGTGGATGTCAAAGTCAACATTCACAAAAACATTAATTTGTGGAATTGACATCTTCATTTTTAACCAAGAGAAACAAATTATGTCATATTATGAATCTGAATTTGGCATAATCTCAATGAGAGAAACTTTTTGGGGTATGTAGGCAGCCTGCTTGGTCAAATCAGCAAACAAAAAATCATTTTTTTCCTCTTTACTAATAAAGATTCTGATAGTTTTAAGGCTTACATTTAGGGAAAGGCAGTAGTTTGACCCATTTGACATAAATATCGCCAGATTTCTAAAATAATAACAAAAAAGAAATTGATTTATTTTTATTTTCAATAAGGAATAACATTTTCAATTTCACCAAATTGGTAAATTGTGTTATTTTACAAACAGTTGAAAATATATTTAGAGATTGCTGTCTATAGTAATAAATTAATATTTCAATACAAATTCCCTCTTTATTTCAGTTTAGATTGTATAATTATTACTCCTGATCCTAATACATTCAAATCTGAACTAAAAAGTTCCCTACATTTTTAATGTTTTTAAATTTAAATTATATTTAGCAATCTATATTTTTATTTCAACATAAATCACTCATTATTCGAGCGCTGTATTACTACTTCAAAGACCCTCATGGTCAGTTTTTAGGTTAGAAGCTGTAATGGCAAAATTTTTCTTATTTTGTGAGTGAATGATTCTTTTTAATTCCCTGGATCCAAATGGTAATCAAAATCACCATCAAAATCTAAATCACTTGCTGAGATTTCCTGAAAATTTCATCCAAATCTGTCGACAACCATTAGAGTTCCCTGCTGACAGACAGACACACACGGACAGACAAACAAAGCAACCGTGCCAAAAACAGAATCTCCACCTTGGCGAAGGAAATAAGTGATGCAATAATAACGCATTCAGTAAAATGTACATTCATCCCTTGTAAACATAGCTTTACCATCTCTTAATTCTGCATAAATCCAGTGCATTTATTAGGCAATGACTAACAAACTACTGGATGTAATAATGGGCACACACCGCTTAGTTAGCTCAGTTCTTGGCACTAAAAGAAGACAACTGTGATTGGTGTCGAGGTCGTAAGAGAAGAATAGCTCAAAGCATGCCATCTGAGGTGACTCATTCAGCCTGCTGGGGATCTATAGCAGAGCTTTGACTAAAGACAGACATACAGCACTAAAGCAGCATTACACAACAGAACACTTGTACAGACAGACCCGGGTGACAGGTGGGGAAATGAGGCAGTGGCTGGGATAAAACAGCAAGGGTGAACACAAGCAGAGGAAAATATGATGAACATGAAAGATAATGCGAACAGACAGAGGGCGAGAAAACCATCAATATCAGTGTATTTGTCACTTACATGTGTGAGAGACATTAAATGCAGCAGGGACTGCAAACACATGCATTTTAAACCATAATAAGTGGGAAATTAAAGAGTCTGTAGAGACTGAAAAACAAATAAGACATGGGCCTGATGAGCCCAGATTAAGCTATAAAATACTGCAAAAAGGGACGAACAGTTGATAAGAGCCAAAGAGGGTCAAAGAGGAGTGGAGATAACACACCCCTAGAGCCATGGTGGGTTATCATACACTAAATAAATCAGCTGGCAACACTACACTATAACAATCAGATGCAAGTGGGTTTAAATAGAGAAGTACAAACCCTGCAAAATAAAAAAGGTAAAAAATATGAGGAAAATAAACATAAATCAAATAGTATAACTCAAAGCAGAATCTTAAATGTATTAATGTTAGGCCAAGATAAAAATATCTCTGATTAATAGTCTTATTTTTGTCCATGCCCATTTGGATTTGCATTTTCAATTTAGGTTTAGACTAAATTGCAATATATATATTAATTTTTGTCAAATTTACTAAAAGATGCTTTGCAGTGAGATACTTTTACCTCTTCTCTATTATTTATTTGGGAAGTCTGTATTCCATTCACACCCATTTAGGGGCTGCAGCCTTTCCTAGCTAACAGGTGAGAGGCAGCATGCACTCTCAACAGGTTGTCAGTCCATCACAGAGCTGCCGCAAACAGTCATTCACACATGCAGACTCCGCAGAGAAAGACCAAAGCTCAAACCGGGAACCTTTGTGCTGTGAAGCAACACTGCCAACCACCAGTGTTGATCCAATGGTTTCCATTAAGCTAAATCCACTGCTCAGCTGGGACCCAAACCCTAAACAACAGTTTATTTGTTAATAAAGCTGATTGTGGCTTTAAAATAGCCCATGTTGTTGTTGAAACAGAATTGTTAACTTATTCTTTATAAATAAGATGTTTTTTTAAGACCTAGTTTTATGATTTGCTACAGAGTGCTAATGATCTGCATTTTCTTATTCTTTCTTGTTAATCAGCAGTCATTTTGGGGATGTCGCCCCTCATGAGCAGTTCTTGTTACTGCATTTTGTTGTCCAGAAAGTTCAGTGAATGTGACAAAAATAAATAGATACATGATACAAGGTGGGCCCTATGATGGACTGGCGACCTTTCCAGGGTGCACTCTGCCTCTCGCCCAATGTATGCCCCCCGAAGCGACCCCGTTCAGGAATAAGTGGTAGATAATGGATGGATGGATAGATGATGCAAGATTAACCTAAATTAAGAGCGGAAATCAAAATTGAAACGTTGGGTTGGACAAGATAACGAGTACTATTCAAACATATTTTCAACCTAAGAACGTGAGTTGTTTCCACTCAAAGACATGAGTACATCTGCATAGCTTAACTAAATTAAATGTAATGTTTTACATGAATTACCCTTTTTATTTTGATCTCTCAAAACTAGTTAGAAAGTAGATTCCTCAGTTTAGGTTCATTTAGTTTTTGTTTCCAGGGCAACAATCTGGCAGATTGACAAAACTGTCAAAGGCAGCAATTTACCAAGAGCTGATTATCACTCTGAACACTTTTAAAAAGCAATTACTACAGCATTCATGTTCAATACTGGCTATTTTCATGCCTCAATTAAAAAAACTCCATGTGGAAGAAACAAAAGAAATGTTCATTTCTGTTTGTCTGCATAAAAAAAAAATCAAAGCAATCAGTGCCACCTCCCGCCTTATGCAGGAAACTGTTCCTCTCTCTTTCAGTGGGAAACTAAATGCCATTCAATCTCCTCATTTCTCCTCAACAAAAACCTCTAGTCAATATCTCATTCTGTCACTGTTCACCAGTCTGGAAATAAGAGTGATGGCATTGTTTTGTGCCAAGTGTGAATACACTCTGACATAAGGCCTGACAATAGAAACAGTCTCTTCTCACAAGCGACCTAATATTAGAGAGCGCACAAGGAACTCCCTGCTGGAGAGATTAGTTACACTGATTGAAGCAGAACTGCATGTTGTGTTGTGTGTGTGTGTACACACATCTTCACTGGGAAAGGTATACATGATTATAGCTCATTTGACTAGTTTAATTATACTAAAATAACCTTACGAAAGACAGGGTTTCAATTTGCTTTCTTTTGTCCAAACTTAAGACTGCACTTTATTGCAGTCAGCAGGAAAAAAAAAGGAAAACACTGTATCAAAATAGTTACATTACATTAATACATACATATGACATCTCTTAGATCATCTTCCCATTTTATAAGGATGTTCATTCAGTTTTATTTTGTTTGACAGCTAAAGGTTGTGGTTTAGGAAAGCATCCCTTTCAACATTAAAAAAAAATATTTTGAATAATGGCAAAGCAAACACAGGAGAAATGTTTTGAAGCACACTGTTATTTGCATGTCTAAAACAAATATATGTGCAATGCTAATATGCGAATTAGTCTGTAGTGAGAGTTTCTGAAAACAGTTATGGACATTTGCACTTGACTAATTGGCAGGAAATAATGGAAAGGATAATTTAACGTCATCGTCAGCAAAGCCTTCGTCTGTTTCTAAACTATCATTAACAGCCAAAGAGAATAAGGTCACAGTGGGCTACTGTGGTGTTCAGCTAGGATTATATGACACTGGAACTTTGGTGTCAAAAGAAAACAAGCAAATTTCAACACTCAGAGATAAAAATTAAGATGAATGTTGGGTAAAAGACTAGGGACAGTTATTATGTCTAAAGTAAATGCACAATTGAATGAGTTTTAAGGCATTTTTTGCATTACACTCAGTATGTTGATTATTTGACTTATTTTTCACTGTGATCATCTGTCCTGCAACAGACCAGTGCATTTCTTTACACACTGGTTCAATAGGATGGCCAGATCATTTCTTTTTTTCACTAAAAAGGAAAATGTCAATATAAAGGTTCAGTCTTGTAAATCTCATCTGTGATGTGCTATACAAGAAAGTTTCTACCTGACAGATGAAGAATATTGTTTGTCATTACTCATGTTCTGTCATAATGATCAAGTTAATGTGAAATTAAATGTGTTTTTAATATGTTTTAGCCATATTTTGCAAAGTTAGGTTGTTAAACTGTCAGATACAACAGTTTGTGTATTTCTCTACTACAGGGCTACAGGAGCAGTAGTAGAGTTCAGTCCTCGAGCTCTACTATCCTACAGCTTTTCCATGCAACCATGCTGCATTTCTGTCTTTTACACCTTCCTACTACTTTTTCTAAAGGTGGTAGGCACAATATGATGAGCACCTTTTTAATCCAGGAGAATAACTTGCCTCAGAACAGTAAATCCAGCCAGTCCATTTCTTATTGGCAGCAATCTCAGATTATGCTATGTAACCGCAACAAGCTATAACCAGTCAGAAACATGAGCCAAAAACTGCTATGGGTGAGAGTTAAAACAGATCCGACAGGCTTTGTACTGCCAAACTGACCTTGTTTGTCTTCATCCAAACAACCTTATCAAATGATCCCATGCACCAGTTTTCTGCATCAGTCACAGTTTCATATCTAAGCCGTGCCTTAAAAATATATATTTATCTTTTCATCCTTGAGCTTGTAGTATCCATTAATACTGTTATTATGCAAGTTGCTAACATTTGTCTGCTGTGAGGATTTCAAATCCATTTGTTGTATTTGGAGATTAAACGTTCTAATCTCAGCAACACAAGCCTGTGTCATTCAAAACATATCTGTAGCGCTCTGCTCTAAAATATCACACTTGCAAGCTGCATTTATCCCTACAATAGCACCGTTCAGGATAATTTAGATGTTCCTGAACAGGGTAATACATGACCTTCAGCAATAGCACAACATGTGCTGAATGCTCCACATGTGAACTACCTGTTAAGAAATGTTTAACAGTATCCAAATGAAATAAACCACATTACATCCTGTTTCCTCGTGGTCTAATCTCTTAGTCTAACAGCTTGATCTCTGCTGAGGCTGCAACACCATTTTAACAGGACTAGCTGGTCAGATGACATTTTTTAGTGAAGTCTAAACATGCAATGACCCCAGCCAGACCTCATCACCACGTGGTTAAGGTGTCTGCACTTAATCAGCATTTACCCTGTAAATCTTTTACTCCTCCTTTAGTAAGCTCAAATTCGGTATCGAACATGTCATTACAACTTTGTAAACTCTGAAGATTAGCTTTTAGGTCATTTTTCAGATTGCACTTTTTTCTGTCAAGGTTATCATTAATCAGTGTCAATTGATTCAAATCACTGGTATAGAAAACACTATTGAAGAGTCACTTACCCTTCAGTTTCTCCATCACGCTTTGCCCAGCTCTCTGTGCCACCTGCCCATCTTCAACCTGATAACGGTCATCCAGAAATCTGGCGGTAGCTTCGGACAGGTGAACTTTCCCTGCCACACCCAGCTGCTCCATTAGGTTGGCCAGATTGACGTCGTTTGACCATACATCAAACTTGAAGCGCTTCATTCCCAGGATCCCACACAGGACAGTCCCTGTATGAACACCAACGCGCATGCTAACTGTCTCACATGTCTCTTGACAGAACTGTTCAATGGCCTGTATCATACCCAAACCCATCTCCACACAGCAGTAGGCGTGTTCCGGTCTGGGCTCAGGGCAGCCTGCTACACAGTAGTAGCAATCTCCTAGAGTGCTGATCTTCTCACAACATGTTAGCTCACAGAGTCTGTCAAAACGTCCAAACAAGTCGTTAAGAAGGCCCACCAACGCTGGTGCTGACTTATTGGCAGACATTTTGGTGAAACCAACAATGTCTGCGAAGAGGATGCTGACAGGCTCCATCCGTTTCATGTTAAAGGGCCTAAATATGATCTGCCCTCGAGGGATCGAGGTCTTTTTCCGTTTGTGATTGTTGTGCGGGTTATTCTTGGAGCTCATGGCACTTTGTGTTTGTGTAGCTCCACTGCTTCCGCCAACGCCCACCGTGACAGCCGAGGCAGAGCAAGCACCAGAGGAATATCTCTTGCCAGAGTTCTCACCACCACCCTCGTCATCGCCCTGCTTCATCAATTCGTCCGCCACTCTTCTTGGCATGACTGAGTGAATCATACGCTCCTTCAAGGCCTTCTCCACCTCTAAGTCTTTGCCATGCATGATAGCCTGGCCCACTTTTAGAAATGTGCTTCGGGAACGTACTTCTGACATGATGAACAGGTGGATGCCAATGACGTGGGCACATAAGTGTAGTAGGCCTTTAGCTGGGCCCAGCCAACGGAGTGTGTCCTCTTCCCAGTAAGGGCCCACTAACCCCGACACCTGTCCAGTTGTGTCATAACTCCTGTGAAGCAATGGTAGCCATCCTAATGCCTCAAATAATATAGAATACAGGAGCCCTAGCATTACAGAGGCATACAGGCGGACATGGAGAACACTGTATAACAACAAAAGAACCTCCATACACAAAGAAAATGTGCCAACAGGGGAGATGCAAGGAACTTGAGGTGAGGCCACTTTGTTAACGGAGTGATATGAGGCATTCCCACCCCCGGCCCACTCCAGCTCAGTATAACCGGCAGTTTGTATCTGTGGAGCCAAGGTGATGGCAAATGTCACTGCTATCAGGAGCAAGGTGGTTTGATTGTACCACCATGAATATGGCTGAGTGAAGGTGAACAAAAACAGAACCACCAATAAAGCCAAAAAGGAGGCAGTGGGTGCTAGGAAGTTCATAGGTGAGCAGCGGTCACTATTGACCCCAAAGTACACCCCCCAGAGTCCAGCTGCCACTGCTAGGTAGAACAGGACATAGCGGAACCGTCGTTGCTTTTGAGGAAAACACCTCTCTTGGCATGCGTCCTCTAGGACAGGAGAGTCAAACTTGGGGTCCCAACATTGGGCAGCAGAACGCTCAAATAAAGGCGGTATCCTTTTCACCCTGGAAGTGGAGGTCACAGCCGGTCTGGAGTCTGCGGAACTGCAGCTGGAGGAGATGCTGTGTTTGTGGAGGTTAGGGTTCCCTTTATTGACACCCCCACAGCCTCCAGCTCCTGCCCCGCTGTTGGCGGCCCTGGATGGCTCGCACTGATGCATGTGTGGCGAGTTGTTGGCAAGCCGCACGGTGATAGCTCCATCCCCGCCGGTGCCGCAGCTCACCTCCGTGCCATGCATAAGAAGCTGCCGGTGATGCTGAAGAGTGGCCATGTTGACTGGTGTGACGCGGAAACCAGTGGAGTGAGGGGATGTGCAACAAGATGGGTTAAAAATGAATATCTTCTGAAGGCGCTCAGAGAATTATATTCGATGCACGAGCACTGTGTGCACGAGTGGCGCGGAAAAGGAAGGAGGAGGCGGCAATGACTGAGTGATAAAACAAGGCAGACAGAGAGGGAAGGAGAGCAAAAGGTGTTTGTTGGAATACTCACACTGCATGAATGGTGAGCACGGCACAGACGTATTGGCTACGCAAACAGCAGCCTGCACACTCACTCACATAAGACGTGCCGTTCCAGTTTCTCGAGCACACCATTATCCAAGCCGAGGTTTTGCGTCAGTGCTCACATTACATGCATCCCTCTCCAAAGGGGCTCTGGATAGAAGCCCGGCTTTCTCTCCAGCTGCGGTAAAAATACTGTCATCACTCTTTTTGCCTGAATTGAACATCCTTCTGGGAAAGGACTGGATGATGATGATGCGACGGTTTATCTTCATCAAGTCAGCTCAGACTTTGCACGCCTGGAAATGATCTTTTCTGAAGTACGCAATGTTGTGATACTGCTGACATAATAAAGTTAGGTAACGTCAGGGAAAAAATCCTCGTTTCTTCCATCATTCTTCAATCAGGTTGATTGCGTGGGTGAAAAAAAAAACCACCCAAACAGTTTAAGCCAATGGTATCACCATGTGTGCAGAACCAGATTTAAGCTGTCAACAGTTGGCTGAAAAAGTTACTAAGTCCTACTTATCTGCACGAAATGCGCGATAAATTGTCAATTTACACTCCCTTTCGCCAATTAAAAACACATTCAAAATCTTGGCACTGCCCTGAAATAAAATTATGTTTGGAGTTTAATAAGTGCCTTCATTATTCGAGTTTGGTTATCTTTACACAGTAAATATTTCAACAAAAACACAAGGCAGTCTAAATGAAAAGAACCACTTCATTCGGGTAATTAAAAAAGTGAATGATGTGTTATTAAATGGGCTTTACCTCCCACTCCATCCGTTATTATGCATGGCTCAAAGCGTGAAGGAATTCCCTTTCTTATTCCCATATATTTTATTTCCATCTTTATTCCAGCGGACCACTCAAAAAATAAATATACCCTGACCTAATTCGGAGTCCTGTCCAGTCCAGGACCCAAATCATAGAAGGCCTGTCAGCAGGCCTATTACCACCGATGCAGCCCCGTCCTTTCCTGAACACCCACTCCGGATCTCCACCATCTTTCCCCCCCTTTGCTTTCCAATGAGGGGCTCTGGGAAGGGTATGCGCTATTCAAAGATGCATGATCCGAAAGGACAAGAGCTGAAAATTCCATCCACTTCCCCAAATTAGCGTGGGTCTACCTCTGCGGAGTGTCTGCAACTTGTTGCGCGCAGTTGGCAAAACATGGGCTACAGCTATAAGGAACAGCCTCGGTCGGAACAGGCTGGGCTATAAATAGTGATGATCAAAACTCTTGCAAATAACACCATCAGCAGTGAATAAAATGTGACTCATTTTCTTTAACTTGCTCTGTGGGACAAATAGAGCATAATGTAGTAAAATGTTGTTGTAGAAATGTCAACTCGCAGCTTAAAACGCACGAAAAGCGGCGGTGATAGGGCCCCCTCTCGTTTCCAAAAGCTCCCAAACTTTTTTTTCCCCAGGCCGTATTTCCTGCGTTTGGAGAAGACTCAGTTAAGAGTCTCTGCTTATTTGGAGCTGAGACTGGATTTCCTCCCCCCGCATTCCCTTGCAGCAAAGACGGAGAAAATTCCACAGAGCAACAGTAAAAGCCCCTTGGCTCTCCTCGGATGGATTGTCCAAAAATCCTCTCCTTATTTCCTTATCTCAACCAATTCCTTAGGTCTGGATAGCACTAGTTTTTGGTGAAATGCATGTGTCCAACAAACACAACACTGTGCGCTCTGGCTGTGGTGCGTCCTCTTCCGTCCGTTGCTGGTTGTCACCCTGCTGTAGCTCTGCTGCGGAGTTCTGCGCTTAACTGAGGCATTCGCAGCTCGAGTTTTACGCCTTGTATTTTCTGTTATCCGGACAAACGTGATATCTTTAGTCCTGTAACTGCCACCATCTTCGATGTCACTGGGTGGGAAATCCTTCCCCAGCTGTTGTGGCAGTGTGGTGTGGTGAAGTGTGTAAAGCCAACCAAGGTGGAGGCAAACACAGCTTCCGGTCCAGCCTTCAAGTGGAAAAATAACATTATGACAAAAGGCTGAAACTACTGGTAACTACATTGTTCATAATGTAGCTTAAATAGATCATTAGAGACTTTTAGCAAGCTATAAAAACGCTTTCTTTTTAAAAAATATAATTTATATTATTTTTAAAAGTTGTTTTAAATCACATTCTTCTATTAAAGGTAGAAGGTAATGTTGCTGAATTCTGATAGATAGATAGATAGATAGATAGATAGATAGATAGATAGATAGATAGATAGATAGATAGATAGATAGATAGA
>JBAMHX010000005.1:21241779-21258668 GCA_037177515.1 Pseudomugil tenellus
AGTTAGTTAGTTAGTTAGTTAGTTAGTTAGTTAGTTAGTTAGTTAGTTAGTTAGTTAGTTAGTTAGTTAGTTAGTCAAACATCTTTAAAAATCATATTGTAAATCTGCAAATGTAAAGTAGTGTATGAGGGTTATAGTTTGTATTTATGTTTTATGCTCAACAACCTGAATGCATGTTTATTTAGAAAAAATCTAAAGTTTTCTCTCAAAATATGATACATTTATTACAATATGAGATATTATAAATGTACATAATAAGCCTGTATTAATCCATTCATTTAGTATTTTTTCCATTTAATTTTTTTCCCACTCAATGCATTCAAATATTTTTAAATAGGTGACTTAATAGGTGACTTAATGACATTATTATTTTGATTTAGTGGCTTTTTTCTTCAGATTTGAGATTTTGAGACAAGGTGTGATATTTAAACAACCACCTACACAAAGAGGCAACTCTTTGCATTTAAATCACATGCATATACAGATGAAACCCTTCACAAATGAAGAGCACACGTTTGCGACCTGTACTTAAATTTAACTGGAGGAACACAGTGGTCCACTGTGATATGAGACACTTAAATGTATGCCTGCAGGTCATGTTACAGAATGACTTCAGAGAAAGGGATGGAGACTGAAAGCTCAGGCAGCTGTCATTTGCAATACTTATCATGCTGGTGAATGTTAGTTTGTACGTAATTCATGTAGATTTTTATTTATCACCCCTTAGATGTGGTTTATCTTAAGTATAACTTTTTTATTTCTGAAAGATACCTAAGTATATACTCATTTTAGTATGGAAACACTACAACAGCAGTATAGACATACGCTAACCAGCTGTAATGTGATTTTTCTGTTTCTTCATCAATACATCTGGGTTGGTATGCGTCTCCATTTAGTTCAGCAAAGTGAATTTCAGGCAAACTATAAAGCCCACCATCACTGCAGCTGGAAAGACAAGGTTACACGTGGTTTTGATTTAATTTTTATATTCAATTAAATCAAGTTCACTAGCATCTGAGCTAAAACACTTTATAATGCTCATCCAGCTGTCTTAAATAATACTTTCAGTGTCACCCACATTGCTTTCCAGGATGCTTTCTTCCCTCTATTTTAAGGCAGCTAGTCCAACCTGCAACCATTTTACTCCTATGAAGTTGGATGGCACCTCTTGTATCTGGAAGCTGGTTTGCTTATCACCTCTCAGGGGGAGGATCTGTTAGAGCTGCGGTTCGCAGAACATTGTGTGCACTCCGTTAGGTTCTAGGATTTATTTGTGATGTTGCAACGGGATTAAATTTCAATCTGTATTATTGACAATGAGGTTTGAGTCAGGACACGGTTGGCTTTTACCCCTTAAGGCGGTAATTAAAGATTTCAAGTGACCTGTCCATCAAAGATTGCAAAGTCATGGATTAAGTTAAAGCCTGATTCCAAAAGTACCAAACACAGACGTTTCATAAATGTATCAACAATGCGGAAAAATGGGAGCAAAACTATCTAGTGATGTTTTTCCAAACTAGTTTGGTCTTCTGTGTTCACAGCTTCAGAGACACCTTCAGATGTAATGTCTCAGGTTGAGGCTGGCTCGTCCAGCTTCTTGCATCTACTGCTGCCTGCATCTCATAAAACCCTTCCTGACTAGACTTATGTGTACCCTTAGGTGTCAATAATTGAAGAAATTGCAGAAGGGGGAGGGGGTGTTAGTGAGGGGGTAACCTGAATCGCCTCAGACGGGGCTCAGTTTGGTCTGATCAAGTGATGTGTCAGGTTTGGGTGCCATCCAAAGACACAGTGTTACGGCATCATCTGCATTGTGACATGAACAGCAGCAGGGGGCAAGATCCAGAAATACACATGAGTCTACCCCAGTTTTCTTATCAAACTCTGTATAGTAAGTAAATATTTGCACAGCTTTTGACATCTGCAATATGAGGAAAGCTCTCAGTACTACCAACCACAGAATGAATGTCAGACTTTAAGTTAAAAACCTAACTATCAACTCATATTATACAAACTCAGCTGCAATTATACAACCTAAAGTTAGTCTGCCCTCCCCCTCCAGATAACACAGTTAGAGACAGCTATGCAGATAAAGCAGGGAGATCACTTTCTACCAGCAGTGGCCAAATTGAATTAAAGTTAACATACTTAGGAAGATGAAAAAGGTATGGCGGTGAGGGAGGAAGACCAGAGAAGCTACATGTTAGTC
Organism: Pseudomugil tenellus; assembly: GCA_037177515.1. Taxonomy (NCBI): domain Eukaryota; kingdom Metazoa; phylum Chordata; class Actinopteri; order Atheriniformes; family Pseudomugilidae; genus Pseudomugil; species Pseudomugil tenellus. Next base: position 21,243,989 of record JBAMHX010000005.1, read on the forward strand.
AGAATAACTCTTTGGTGTTTCTGCAGCTGATTCTCACAAGACTAAAATGACAGAGAGGAAAAATAAGCTGTTTTCCTCCTCTATAGGTATAGAGTCAGACCAAGTACAAACAGAGCTTCGCTTATGACCCATTAGAGATGGTCACTGCTCGTCTGTAACACAGTCTTGGCACATAGTTTTAGGATGATCCGGTTACTGTGAGCCACTCAGTAAGGAAAAATGATTCATTTAGGCAAAACACAAGATATACACGAGGCTGCAGAGTTATATAGTAATGCATTGTTGCAGAGACCGTATTGCATATAAAATCACACTTCAGCCATGGATGAAATAATGAGCCGTTATAAGACTTAAATAAAACTACCCAAACTAGTTGAGGAAACATAGAAGCATCAGAGAAAAAATGGTGATGCAGTTGGCTGTGTTGTTTCTCCAGCTGCATATCTACGTGTTGCATCATTATTCTTCTGCTGTTTCTTTCAAACTTCTTTTAAAGCTTAGATTTAGTATTTTGCTGTCTCTGTGTTGCCATCATCCTTTTCTTTTGTCCTGTTTTGTTCATTTTTAATATTTTGTTTTGCATTTCCCTTTGTGATCATGCAACATCTCCTCATTTTCTATATTTAGTCTGTTTTGCATGTATTTTTTCAGGATCAGGTCAGGAGACCCTTGGATCCCAGGACTGCAGCATGTAGCTACAAATCCAGCAGACACTGAGTATGAATATCCAGTAAAGGTATAAAGTTTTGGGGTCATCACATATTAGTCTTCAGTCTACACAGGCCTGTTTTGGTTTCCCCATGTCCTTACAGAAACACTTGTCTTCTTAATAAAGGAAACTATTTAGAAGCAGCTGTCTGGAACAGCAAGAAACTATGTGGATCAATACATTTTAATAAAAACACTACAGCAATAAAGTTTGATAAAAAAAAAACTACAGAAATAAAGTTTGTCACAATTCTTTCTTAGATTTTAAATCAGTTTTATTGATAATTTCTGATCTAAAATGGAATCTTTGGCTTCATGATGTTATATCATCAAGTTAATTCTGGAACAAATAATACAAAGAATACTGATTTACTTCTGTTCAGTGGTTGCAATTTTCCTGAATATATCAGCAACGAATAGGAGAAGAGAACATCCATAAAAGAAAAAAACAAAAAACAAATGATGTATTATCAAGTTGCAATTGAAGGGTGTAGACTAAAGTATAACTGGGTGTCTCTGGTAGTACTCCTTCATTCCCAGCAGCCAGTTGCTGCTGCTGCTGAATGAAGCCAGGGCAGAGTGTTGTGTGGACAGAGAGGGACAGGTGCATGGTTTCTGGACAAACAGCAAGAGCCCCACAATGACTCAGAGGGTGAAAAGAAGAAGGGATAACTCCATTTCTATTTTCGGGAAGTGTGACGCTCTTCATCTGCCTGTGATTGTCAGAAAGCTGGGCTGCACCGCTGCTGCACTATTGCTGCATGCGACAATGTACAACTCGGCATAACTGGGAATCTTCTCCAAGAACAATAAACAGAAATGATCACATTCACAATGCGCACTGAACATAACAACCACAGTGGAAAATGATGTCGATACATACTCATGTTTGTATCGTTTAACCCCTTAATGCCTGAATTTATTTAAAGTTTCTGAAACAGGAAAATGATTGCAGGACAAACATGGGGAGAAAGGCTGGAACAGCACAAAATGCTAATTTAATCTAATATTAAAGAGATGAATGACAATATTTATAATAAAATAAATAATGGTAATAAATAATTTATAATGAATAACAGACATAAATGTGTTTAAGCATTAATACAAGCAAATAAAAATCAAATAAAATAACTAGATGCAACAAAAACCCAGTTCTATGAGTTACAACTCTGTCTGTATCTCATATTCTGAACTACTGCCCTCCGGTCCTTCATGCCCACCTCTATTTACTCTTATGCATGTTTTCTATGAGACCCCCCAATCTGATCTCCACTGACTGGAATGCAACTCTGCAGACGGAGCAGGTAAAGCTTCACTGTGCACTCAGTTTAGCAGCCGAAACAAACATGAAACCCATGACTTTACGCTTGTCTTGTGTTTGCAAGAAAATGTAACCAAATCAGTTTTAGCAGCTAAGTATGTGATGTGTGTGCATTCCTGAGAGCTTTAAAGTGGTGCGTGTCAGTCCGGACCATCGGTGACAACAGTATCTGATGACGACTTTGTCTGATGGATTCCTGACACCTGACTACAGCAGCTTGTGGGGGTCAAAATGAATTGGTGCAAGGACAGACAAGGGTGATCACTGCTCGGGCTGTCATGTAGAAGTCTGTTATCAGACTTGAAAACAACAAGCGGAGGGTCAAACTTATATACATTAGACAGACTTTAGGATAACCAATTGAAACATCAGATTTCCTAATAAAGCCTAAATATCCTCTACAGATCATTGTGGTTCTGTGTTTAGATGGAAAAGCTGTGCACACGACTCTTAGTATTGCGTTCTGTTTCTCTTCAAGCTAGAGAGAAAAAAAGGAAGATGGGACAACATTTCATCACCTTATGGTACCTCCGTCATTTCATTTCTACTTCTAAAAAGAGAAATTCTACCGTGGACAACAAGAGCGTACAGGTGAAAATCTGATTAGAAAACTTGCCAAAAGTGCATCTAACTGAACTAATATAACCACTCCAGCTCGCAAAGCTGTGACCGGAACAGGCTGAACATATTCTCCCTTTTCCATTTCCTTGGCACTCCTGCTTGGACATCTCCCTGAATGAATGCGACAAACAGCACTGCAAACCACGACGGTATCCCCCAAACCCCATGTCGACCCTTCTCCGTACCTGCAGCCGACAGAGCCAGGAGAGACAGCAAGCAGCACACAGACACTGGAGACTTCATTTTGGCTGCCAGGGGCCTTCTGATCATCTCCCCCAGCTATATATACTGCTGTGGCTGAAAGTCAGAGGGCATGCCAGAGGAGGTGTGGTGCAGCAGCTGCACTCCTATCTGGCTTGGTGAGTCAGAACAGATGCCTTCTCCAATCAGGACCATGGAGGGCAGTGAAGCAGGAAAATACTTGCACCATGTCGAGCTCTTAAGGTGTTGAAAGTCAATAGGTTCTTTAGTAAGAAGTCATAAGAAGATATTTAAAAAATTTTGAACAAAATTTTGGCTTAAAGGAGAAATTATTGCTACAATAATGGGATCACGGTGATGGAAAAAATACATGAAGCAGATTGTGGTGATGTTGACAGAATGAAGGCTAATTTTGATTATTTGTCTGCTTTCTTTATGTCTGCATAAAATGGTGCTTATCAAATGGATTGCCATAAAATATGCTGCAAAATATTGCACCAACATACCAGCATAAAAGCTGGGTTTGGGTTAGCACTGTAGCCTCACATCATGCAGGTTGCCGGTTTGATCCCCGGCTCGGGCGGTGGCCTGTCTGTGTGGAGTTTGCATGTTCTCCCCGTGTTAGCGTGGGTTCTCACCGGGTTCATCGGCTTCCTCCCACAGTCCAAAGACATGCAGCTTGGGGATAGGCTAATTGGAGACTACATTGCCCATAGGTGTGCGTGTGTGGATGGTTGTTTGTTTGTGTGTTGCCCTGTGATGGACTGGCAACCTGTCCAGGGTGTACCCCACCTCTCGCCCTGTAGCTGGGATTGGTTCCAGCCCCCCCGCGACCCCGTAATAGAAAATGAATGGATGGCTGGATATTTACATATGGAAGCGTTTTAACTTAAATTGTGGCGGCAGTGTTGAGCTGTGCACATCTTATTGTTTCATTTTCAACATTCAAGATTGAATTATTCATGTAGCCAAATTATTTTATGTAAATTCTAAAAGAACACAGTTTGATATGTGAATGAGTGAAATATATGATAGGAAAGCTAAATCTCTACAATGGTGTGTTTACAGAAGCAATCTGTGAAATGTCATTGTTCAGGTCTCATCTGGGGCCTGTGTCTTGTTTGCATGTTCGCCATCTGGATGTATGCATGGTAGGTGAACTGGTGTATATCACTTTTCTTTGTGAATTCATCTGTGCTGGGCCTGTGATGGATTGGTGACCCGCTCAGGGTGTCCTCTCTCTTGCCTAATAGCTGTTACATTTACTGTTTATATCTATTAAACAGATTTTTATGCATAATTTGTACATTAACCATTGATTTAATAATCAAAATTTAAAATCAATTAATCTTAATCTAACACACCTTCTCTTAAAATGTGCTTACATTGAATTACATATTTTCTTTCAACTTAAAACAACCTGGAATGTGCTAATATTTTGTAGTTGGTGCTCCAAATTGGTTTTGTGTCTCCATCTTTTGTTACAGTTTTTGTTTTTCTCTAATGTAAAAAACATAAGTGAATTCTGGTTGAAGAAAATTTTACTGCAAAAATGTGAACATTTTCTACTTAATGGAGATCAAAAGTATAAAACCTGCAGAACAGCTTTAGTTTTAGCTTCTTAAGCTTAAGCAGCCTCACAGCTCTAGGACCTGTAAAGAGTTGTCAAAGTTTAAAAAAGTATCTTAAAATATGATCCAAACAAGCCGCCTGTGCTTGTGTTTGGCAGGAGGAAGACCACGTGCTCACTGTCGCCCCCTGGTGGCCACAATGACTTAAACAACAGCTGAGACAAAGTGTAATAAAAAAGTACAAATTTTATTTTTTTCATCTTTACAAAGGCCTGTTTACCCAAGTTTTTTATAAACAAAAATATAACACCTTCTCATCAACTTGGACTGAAAAAAAAACCTAAGTCACACAAAATATATATATAAAAAAACCTTGTCACTGAAAAAATGGAAAGCAGAACAAGCACAAATAGACAAAAGAGCAAAACACCATGGACAGATGATAAATTGTGTCACAGCAAAGAGCTTACAAAAAAAAATATGGCAGCAAAAAATAAGAAAAAAAACAATTAAAACATCCTCATCATTGGTTCAGGCAGTACAAAACAAGTGCTTCATATGTAAAACTCCACCAAAAAAGACAGCAGTGCTGCCAACACAAGTACAGAAACATTCAAGGCTGAAGTGCTTCTCCAACCGATAACCAAACCACGCCTAAAATCCAGGTTGTGGCTCAACAATAGTCAGCAATACCAAACCCTTTAACCAAGCTTCACAACACTACCCCCCACCCCGTTTGGTTTGAAAATACCACTCTGGCCAAATGGGTGAGAGAACAGAGTCCATCACACATCGGAGACAAAGCGTTACTAAATACATCTGTCACGATGTCAGCAAAAAAAGAAAGAAACAAAAGAAAATAAACCAGATGTCAAACCAAAAAGCTGCATAAGACGAGAAAACTGATTAGTAATATGCTTTCAGTTGGCAACAGATCATACAGGACATCAAAAGACTCATAAAAATCCAAATAAAGGAATGTTTACAACATCAAGTCTGCAAATCAAATCTAGTATGACAGGAGAGAGGCTCGCGGCAGGGGTTTCCAGTCAAATTCCCCAGAGAAATATAAGCAGAGCAACATGAGGTGGACAGCCTTGGAAAAAAGACCAATGAAAAGTGGAAGAGGAGGAGGGGGGGCACACATCTGCACTTCACTTCAGAGTTTTTCGGTGTGGTCTCACTTTAGTCCGACGCTGAAAATGTCCACCAAGCTCGGTTTTTACAACTCCAGCTGCCAACGCTCTTTTCTTTTCCAAAGCGTGTGGAAGTGAATATTCCTCGACTCTAACAAATAATCACAAATATCACATATGAAAAAAACTTTTTTTTAAAGTGAGGCTCGCTCTAGAAAGGTGCCAAACTCACGTTACATGAAGGGTTTTGGCCTCAGCTCACTGTTCACCAGCAGAGCAACACGTTGACTAAAAAGAAAAAAAAAAGAAGCACCATGCGAACAGAGACTACATTCTTTGATACACGCGGGTCAAGTTTCATACATGTTCTGTAGGTGTAACGTACACACCTACCAATGGTGCATAGAGAACTTCACCTCTTATAAATGATGCCAACGAGAAGTACAGAAGCTGGAATTGCATAAATACCAATGACGTTAGTGCATAGCCGCTGAAATCCACAAACTAAGACCAGATGGTTGTTTCAGGTCTGTGGAGGAGCACCGGAAAGCTTCACATTTTCCACATCCGCCAAACATAAAGAATCCGATTCAGTCTGATGTCTCAGATCGTACAGCAAACCAGGTTATTTCCCCAGAGCTGTTTTGTTTTCTTCTCTCAGTAATAAGACTACCAGTGAAACAGATAGAGGCGGTGTGTGAAAAGGACAGCTGGCTTCTAGATGAATTTCGTTTAGCTTTCTGAAAAATCTTTTGAACCTTCAGCACTGAGTAACTCCGACACAAAGCAAATGTCAACATCAACTTTAAAAACATTGAGAACTGAAAAAACCACCAATGATATATTGTTCAGCTTATTTTCAAGGGCTTATTTAGATCGATTATTTTTCAAGTAAATCAGAAATTCTTTCATTCAGCGTGCATCTTCAAATTCGCAAATGACTGATTTATTTGTTATTTTTTTAAAGTTCTGAAATTTAGAAAAAGGCTTTATTTATACTTTTACATTTTTTATATATATTTTTTAAACAGAGCCTGGAAACGAGATACCGGAACAAATAAAGACAAAAAGCAACTCTGTATCTCGCGTTGGGAGTAAAGAGCTGCTTGTTTGTTGTGTTTTTACATTCAACTCTGAGATACTGACTCCATTAACTTGTAGTAATACTGTCGGTGTGCCAGTAACGACGGGTCGTGTTGGTACACATGAACACACGGTGGTGACAGATGCTGAGTTTTTTTACATGAGAAGGCGCCTTCATTTTTCAAGTAGCCACAGTCTCAGACACTGAAAAAACAGACTCTAGAAGTCCCGCAGGGCCGCCTCCGCGCGCTGAACATCCTATGTTTTCAATATTCAGAGAATTTACAGTACAAGACTGACAGAGCTTAACTACTGGGTTCGAGATATTCCATAATGCCAAAGAATTTTTTTTTCCTTTTTTTTCCTTTTCTAAAAAGTAGTCAAGCTCCTGGAGGGAATCTTACAGTGAGTAGGTATTGTAAGTGTTTGTATGTGTGTGTGTGTGTGTGTGTGTGAGAGAGAGTGTCTGGAGCACATGTTTATGGAGTGGATCAGTTCATCGAACAGTCTTCTCCCTCTGTGTCTGTGTCTGTGTCTGAGCAGGCGGTGTCCATGGCGACGTGGGTGGGGCTGACGATGACGGCTCTTCTCTGCTCCTCCTCGGTGCTGGCTTTCCTTTCCTGAGTGCGTTCAATGTGCTGGATGGCCTGCCGCAGGAAAAAAAAACGCTTTATTAATCGGGATGAAGATCAGACCACGTCAGATCCACGATGATTCCCTGCAGACAGGAAAACCGGCTCAAACCTGCACAATGGTGTCCAGGTTCTGTCTGGAAGTGGACACGGTGCTGGTGTGGGCAGATGGGCTCATGGTCACTACGGTGACATGGTGATGCTGGGTTAGTGTTGGAGCCGGGACGATGACCGTGGGGTGGTGGGTGGAGGCAGGAATCAGCACCTGAGGAAGAGACAACATATTCAGCACCAAACTACATTACCCAGCATGCCTTTACCTCCACAAGCATAACAGGCCCAACTGAAGGTGCATTTACACAAACTCCTCTTCTCTTTATTTGCATGGAAAGTCTGCTTTGTTGGGGGAAACACAGGTTTCAAGCCCCCTTTATGCTGCCTTACGTATGTTAATGCTTCAAACGTTTGACATAGACATAACTGCTAAAATCGGTCTATCCAATACTGGGTAGTGCTGAGTTCAAAGTTCACTTATGTGCATGGACACTTTTTCCCGACTCGCTCACACAACCTCCCCTCAAATGCTGCTGTTTAAAATTATTGATGTTGTTCTCAACAATTTCCTCCGTCTTCTTCTTCAGATGCTTTTCATTCAGCATTTTCTGTCTCATCTTCTTCCTGCTCCTTTTCTTCTTCTCTGGTTTGTTCCTTTCGCTGCTGGAGTGTCGGCTTTGCGATACAAAGCTGCCCCGGTGGGATCTGGTCTTCTGCATCCAACATGAACGGATCTTTAGTTTGATTCAAGAAAAACAAATGCAGGAAATGGATAGCCATCTTCATCCACCTGTTCATTCTCTGCTGTGGTGGGTATAGAAGTGTGAGCACAAAGATCCAGACTTCCCAAACCCTGGCCATCTTTTCAAGCCTCTCTGGGCCTCCCGAAATCCTGTCCAGCTGAGACATAGTCCCTCCAGGATGTCCTGCAGCTTCCCTGTAGCCTTCGCCTGGCAGGACCACTCTAATCACATACCTAAGCCACCTCATCTGGCTCCCATTGATGTGGAGGAACAGCTCTACTCAGAGCCTTCTTACCCCATCTCTAAGGCTGCAGTTCTCAACCAAAGACAACACATATTATTGCCTGTGACCCCCACACCCACATGATGACTCGAGTGATTCCTTTTGGTACATATCAGATGGATCATCCTGCATCTATCCGCTAAATGTAAGGCGGGAAAATGGTCACAATCTGCATAACTAAGGAGGATAAAATGTGTGACAACATGCCCAAATCAGCTTCTCTTGCAGAGACAATGGTTTGGCTGGTTTGACTGGGTGCAGTCTGAAAGCACGCTAATATTGCAACCTCCAACTGAAGAGTCCCCAGTTGCACGAAGCCTTGCAGACATACCACCTAAGTCTAGTAGAGTGACCATCAAACTATGTCAGAGAAATCCAAACGCAGTAACGGCTGCACACCGGAGCGTTGACAAAGCAGAAATAAACATGCTGCAGTGGATAACCTTGTGTCCATGCGTGTTTCTGACCTGTGGACTGTGCGTTTGCCTGTCAGCGGCTTGGATCTGCTGTAACCGTAGCAGCGTCTGGCTCTGGATAAGCGCCTGCTCCTCCTCCACCTGCTGCGTGATTACCTTCATACGCTCTGGATGCAGCTGGGTGTCCAGAGAGCGCACCTACAGGAACGCACGTGGAACACAGGCACGTGTTAAAGATGAAACTTTGGCAGATTTTCTCAGAGACACATTCCCTAACGATGGCGAATTCTGCATCCATCTTGCGTCCAACCTGTGCAGCGAGTTCTCTTGTGCCAGTAAAAGTCAGTCCTGTATCTCTTTCTTTTCCTCTCTTTCTCCGATAATGTCCTTTTACGCTTCTTTGCTAAAATATGCCACTGTGTGCGCTCAGAATGGCCAGTGTGTTCATTCGTTGGGAAGTGGTTTCTCGCTTTGGGGCGCTTCCTGGGCAGGAAGTGCTCCAGAAATGACAGTTCTTACTCCAAGCAACTGGTGCAGCCGTATTCTCAAACTTAGAACATGCTTTCAGTTTTTTACTCTGTATTTTAGATGTAAAAATCATTCATCATTTGTCTTCTATAAATGGACATTTTTTTGCTTTATTAATCTTTTTTAAAATCACATCCTTAAAAATAATAATAATAATAAAAATGCACACAATGTTGGACTGCTTAATTAAATCAAAATACATAAATGAAACATTAGACAGTTCTCGCAGCCTCCACTGCGACTCGCCTGCTCCCCGTCATGTCTACCAACCACTTTAACTTCTTCTTTTAGTTTTCTGTTTGTCTTCAGCACCTGTTCAGTATTAGCCTGAACCTGGTGTTCAGATCCAGGATGCGAGCTTATCAGAAACTGACGGATTTACTGATAAACATGCCAGCATCACCAGACGTTTTGTATTTTTATGTTTGCGCTTCACATCGCAGAAGATCCTACAATAACCTCAAGATGTGAACAGTGAACAGTCCAGACAAACCAAATAAAGCACTTTTTTCCTTTGGAACCGACTGCAGGTGAATGAAGTGTTGGAAAAAAAAAAAGCCTCATGTCACCTGCACAACTACAACAAATATTTGGATTGTAATCAGGCCTCACCTGTTCCTCCAGCTGCATGCGAGCCGAGCGCTCCTTGTCCAGTTGCTGCCGCAGCTCTAGCATCTCTCTTCGCAGCTCCTCAACTTTCTCTTCCTCCAGCATGTCTGGGGACCCGATCCCTTCATCCTTCTCCTCTGCTCGCCTCCTTTTAGGTGATGAACTACTAAATTCCTTTGATGGAAAAAAGAAATAGATATAAGTAGCAATAAAAACCAAACTGCCCTGCAGTCTGCTTAAAAGGAAGCATGTTAAATAGGATTTGGTGAAGATTCTCCCTGACCAGTTTGTGATGTTTTTGTGTCTAAATGTTTTAATCAATTGTAAACACGAGAGATTACATGTAAATCGTATAAACAGATCAGGACGACTCACACATGGAACATTAACTAAGTTGTTGTATATGTTTCTGCTCTGTGTGTTGCGGGAGAAGCGTGGCCGTGTGGAACAGTGTGGCAGAGGAAACAAACTTATTGAGACATCTTTTGACATATATCTCAGTAATGTAAAAAGGGAAATAATTGATTGAGGTGTCAGACTGGAGGATGGCTCACTGGCCATAAACCAGCTGCAGTGAAAGGAGAGAATGTTTTACCACCTGCAGCGTAAGCGCCAGCTTTGTACGCTACAGTGCTGAAGTAGCAGTAAATGCACAGTTCATGTTAGGTTAATGTTTACCGAACTCCATTTTTACAACTCAGATTGAAATTACAGTAAAATGTGATGTGCTAAGCATCGTTAACGTCATGTTACATTATAACCAAAAGTCTCAAAAGCTTTTTAAAGGACAGTTTTGCTGTTAAAAAACAATTACAATTATCTCTCTGGCTATAATTAGATCAAGAAAATCTCCAACTGTGACACTCCTAGTGCTTATTTGTCACAACTAACACCATCCAACGTCAACAGATTAGACATAGCAACCAAAACATTTCCACAGGAACCCAGCTGAGATGATGTGTGCAGTTTTCTTGTATCCACTACCCATATACAGGAAAGCTAAAGCATCCGAAAGCTTGGAATCTATACAAACCATCATGGTAAACATAAAGTAAACTAATCAGTAATGCATGAGATGTGAATCTGCAAGAGATAAACCCTGTGTTGTCCTGACCAACGATGAAATGGCTCATGCACGTACCTGGATGAAACGCTTGAGCTGGTTGTTCTGTGCCAACAGTTGTGTCTTTTCCTGCTCCAAAGCAAAGATGTAGTCCGCCGTCTGCTGCAGGATGGCAGCCTGGCAGGGATGACGCACAGAGAGAAGTCACATCGTAACGTTCGAACCCATGCTGTCCTCATTAAGAGGGAGAAACAGATTAAAAAAAAGCACCTTGCTGAGTTTCTCTCCGTCTGTGTGTGGTAGGAGTGTTTTGAGAGACTGGAATCCAGCGTTGATGCTTTGCATGCGACGCCGTTCATTGCTGTTGGCGATTTCGCGACGGATTCTTCTCTCCTGATCCTGGGCTGACTCTGGACTGAGTGGGATGTTCGCCAGGCTGAGGAATCAAAAGAGGGAGATGCTCATCATCATATCGTGAAGTAACATAGTTTAGAGTCATCTGGATATGAATAAAATGCTTTTTTTTTATTCAAGCTGCGCCAACGTTATGTCATTGTTCTGACATGCCTGACTTTTAGTGAGCTAAACTTTGCAGAAGCATATATCCAACTTATTCCCCTTAAAACCTGGTGAGGAATAAGAGCAAAGAACTAATTCATTTGTTTGGCAAAACTATGAAAATCAACACAACTTTAATATATCTCACAAAATGGGAAAAACAGACAAAAATTGTAATTTATGATTGCCTTTTTGGCATGAAATCAGCAATTCTGTGCAATTACACACAATAAAAAAAAAAAGAACAACAAACATGTGTCATCTCAAACAATAACTCTTTAAACCTTCAACTTGGGGCACGACCCTGTCAAATTCCTCTTTCAAGTAGCAGGGGGGTCTTTGAGTTTGGCTGAACTGAGCGCCCCTTCGCCCACTACTACCCCATGATGTCAGATGTCATGCTGGTAAAACCTCAGGTCATATTTACTTAAAGGGGCGAAAAAAAATATGTGAACCATTAAGGCTTTGGATGTCAACAGCAAACCTGAAGAACCAGATTTGGGAAGTTTACTGAATCGAAAGGTCAAAGACAAGACGCAGCTCACGTGGCAATAATAGTCTGCCTTTACAGCGGATGAGGAAGTCATACCTTCATGTTTACACCAAACATTACAATTAAAAAAAGATGCATTTATATCCGTAACCATAATCATATAGGAAATATATTTGAAAAGGAATATAATTGATGGGAAATTTACAGCTTAATTTAACCGTATGTTGAAAGTGATGTGATGCTTGCATATCCAATTAAAGAAAACAAGTAGACGTGGAATTTTGGGAATACAATGAGGAAGTTTTATCCCACAGCTGATACAGGCTCCAGTCTCACTGTAACACTGAACAGTATAAAGCATGTATAAATACTAAATTCGGGTCACAGGGAAGCCAAATTTTTAGACTACTTCTCAGAATAGTTCTCTATTATCAGTATTTAATTTGAAATGTTATTGATTGTAGAAAATGAATGTATAAAAATTTATTTCCTCAATTTCAACACAGCTGGGGTGGATCATATTAAACTTTCCTTTTTTAGATGTAAATGAACACCAATATATTATAAATTAATAATTAGAAATAGTTATTTTCCATTTGCCAAAAGTGCAGGAACCTGCAGATCAAATCTAATCGATGCTTATAAAAAATATACTTATTGTTAACACAAATGTCAGTAGTTTGATAAGGAAAAAAACACATCTGTCCCTTACACTTGGGGGTGTTGGGGTTTGCAGCTCAGAAAGGAAACCAGCTGTTGTCAAGAGGGCCGTCATTAAATATGGCCGAAAGGGGGCGCGTGAGCCAGTCTGCACGACAGCAGCAGGCCCCCTGGCACCGCGGAGAACAATGCTTTCCATCATTAGCACTAAGCTAGCGCTTTGTTTCGGACTTGTGCCAGACAGACACACAATTATGTCCACTATAACTCACATGAGACATTTCTGTGCAATTAAACAAGCTTATAAAAATGACTTGTCGAAGGCCTATTTGTACTTAACTCATTCAGAAAACAAGTGCGCAGTGATATGTAACTTATTAGCTAAGCTAAGCTAATTTTAGCACATGACCCTGTGATGGCTGCTGCGCGTTGCAGTGTTTCAGCTGACGTCTACATGCGCAGAGAAGAACACACACTACTTTGACCCGTGTAAAAATACATTAATTTATTTCCTTAAGATGGAAAAGAGGCAGCGTTTTGAGAAACTATGTCGTTACATACGTGATTTGTTGTGTAACTGCGAAACGGCGGCGAACACGTTACCTACCACGTGGTTGGTATCCATCTGGATCCGAATGTATCCATTCCCCTTCGCACATTTACATATTACTAAGTAATATCACCAGAAACGCGATTAATACACTTTAATAAATTATTTCTTCGGCATATGTAAAACTACCGGATGAACAAGAACGGATATATTATTTCCTACAGCCACAAAGCGAACAACACATGCTTGTTTTTTCCTTTCCTTTTTATTTTTTACAACCACGCTTCAGCTGCCAGGATATGGCATTGAAGCTAACAGCTAGCATGCTACATGAAGTCAGACTACCACACACGCATACGTACACATGCTATGGCCACATGAAGGACCATTTGTGCAAACAGTATCGCCTCATAAAAAATATCCAGCTTGTGTCACGCACCTGCAAAGACCTCCGATTACATCCTTCTCCGTCTTCTTGAACTGCTGTAAGGACGGAATCTTCTCTGTCGGCATCATGAAATATTCCATGCTTTCAAAGACGCCTTCTGTAGTTCGTGCTTTCTGTTTTCCTCTCCTCACTTCCCTCTTCGCTACAATATTATGATCTTCGTCTTTATGGTTGAGCAGTCGCTGTATTCCTGGATGGCACAAATCATAAACACGCTTTCGAATTTAATTTGTGGAGAGATAGAGAAAATAAAAGCAAATCCAAACTGTGTTGCCTTCCACAGCTGATGGGGTTCCCTCCAGTGTGTGTGTGTGTGTGTGTGTGTGTGTGAGAGAGAGAGTGGATGTAGCCTCCGCCTACTACGAGTGTGTGTGCAGCTGATCTTGCGAGGCGGGAAACAGCTGGTTGGAATCAGAGCTCACTTTCCGGAAAACAGAACAAACAGACCAGCTATGACTTAGCTCCAAAATTTATTACCAGGGAACAAATACTAATTATAATGCAGTAACTGGATTAAACTGGATGGAAACCATCAGCAGTATTTATATTAGTAGAGGAAATTCCACAAAAGTATGGTGTATGTGTAAAAATGAAATAATAAAATAAAAATACATTATAAATATATTTAAACAAAATTGAAAAATAGCTGGCGACTGTAAAAAGTGACAATAAATAAAATTTAACAAAGTTTTAATTTATTTAGTGATATACAACAAAAGAGACACAAACAAAAAAACAACAAAAACAAATAAAAAAGAGAAACATAAAATCCCCCCAAAACAAATATGTCCAGGGTTATACAGTTATATATCCATTATATAGTTAATGAGTCATGTTATATATTGTCTTAACATTTTTTCCTACAATTCCTTCTGTCAAATTTAGCTTATTTCAAAGGCAGCAATTTTTCTTCTTTAATTTGAGCATATATATATATATATATATATATATATATATATATATATATATACATATATGTATGTATGTATATATTTGTTCTAC
>JBAMHX010000005.1:21313472-21326412 GCA_037177515.1 Pseudomugil tenellus
AATTGTCCTCTACAAATAAAATAAAATCTAAATTTGTACCAATAAGAGGAAATAGAGGTTATTGAACAGCTGTCCGGTGCTACTGTCTCATAATGTAAGATGATGTAACTTATTCTCTACACATAATCATGGAATGGTCTTTTTTTATAACGCAACGAAATGCTACACAACACAAAACAGCTGCCTAACAAAATACTGTCCTGTAACAACTTACAAGCCGATACTGGGGTCTACTAAATATTTGATGTGTGAAGAACATTCCTACTTGATGATATCTTTATTCTGGCATCTATTTTTACTCAGCCTCATCTATCTATAACCCAGTTGCTTGTGCAAGGCTTTTTATTAATGAAGTATTTTTTTAAAGTTCATTGTTGGTAGGTTAGTACTGCTTTGGTAAATGATTTGGATACTTCCAGCATTAACTATCAACAAACTATAAGTCAAGCTATGAGAGCACAAAAGGAAACAATAAGATTCATGTTAATATTCATATTCAGAGCACGTAATAAGGATATATTTTGAATAGTTTAGAACAAAGTGATGCCGGCAGACATGGCAGCACAGTAACCTGATAGTTGTGTTTATTATATACCAATCCAGTATCTGAGTTCAGATATTAAAATTAAGTGTGGGTGCATACCCTTGTTATTTTTCAAAAAGATAAAGATTCTTATAAACTTTTATCAAGTTTTATTTATGGTTGCTCGCTGCATTCTTTGTGGTACATTCAGTGTTGATGTTCAGGGCTCTGTTTAGTGAAACATGGTAGGTCACATTGTATCTGGCCTTTCTGATCTGTTTTCTGATAGCAGTTGTATTGTTTAATGCCTTTATCTTTTCACCAGGGTTTGCTGTATTTTCTCTCGTTGAACAAATTGGTCTTGCTTGCTTGTCCTCAATCAAATGCTTACTGTCAATGATGATGATGCTGTTTGAGTCAGTGATATCTTTTTCTGTTGGAGACTGGCTTTTCAGTTCCTGGTCCTCCCAAACGATAGCAGTGGCTTCCACTGAGTCATGATCTGACCCGAAGCTAATGTTCACTTCTTGTGCCAACATAGCAAGACTACCACCGACAGTTATACTCTCAAAGTATGGGTACACTATTTCAGCAAAGCAATGTGTGAAGGTAAAAATAAATACACCAGTGTCAGTGTTTATGAATTCCAGCCTCCCTCCATCACAGTCCAGCCTCACATGGACCTTGCTGAGTTGTAGTGAGTTGTCAAACTTGAGGATCTGAGTGGGACTTGTCATGGCTCGGAGGACTCCATCTTGTAGACCAATACACCAGAGTCCCGTCTCTGGACGTATTTCAAATCGTCCCCTTCTGGGTACTGAATCAGCAGCCACACCAAGCGTCCAGTTGTCTATGTTGCCAATCTAAACAACAAAAAACATTAAGTTTTAAAACACCAAAAAGATTTCACCAGGAAAGCATGGTGCACGGATACAGGGGATCCTGAATACCTAAACAGACACCAATATTTTACAACCCTATGAATACAAAAACTTGGGCCACAGAGTAAAATCATGCAATGATTTGAAAATATCAATAACCAATAATTTATTTCCAAAAGAAGACAAGACATACATTACTAGTCAAAAGTTTAGATGGGAAAGTGTGTCCAAACTTTTGACTGGTAGTGTATGAAATGCTGAAAGAAAGCCATTTCTCTAAATTCATGAATATTGGTGCATATTTAATATTAAGGTAACAGCAGATCTCAGCAAAGATGGAATCAGGTCAGCAAAAGGGATAAAATGAGGTGAAAGTATGGCAAAAGAACTGAATGAAAATGTTGCAAATAAAATAGTTTGGTTGATCACCCCTCTAATAGATGTTACTCCATTATCTGTCCCTCTATATACTAGGAGAGTTCTAGCTAAAGGACACAGTAAGACAGATAATGCCTACTAGAAACATTAGGACATTCATAGCAGAGCTAAAACAGATCAGAGTATAGCTAAGTATTACAGAATGGTACTGATATGGTATCACCCTGCACATTAACACTGTTGGTAAAAGAGGAGTGGATGCTCGGGGAATTTAAATGTAGAATTAAGCCAACTTTTCCGAGATCATACTGCGGCCATTAAAATCAGCATGAGCTAATATTTTTCATAAAATAATAAAACTATGCACTTTCTACATCTGATGAGATGTGCATTAAATACATTTGAATTAAGAATTAAATAAAGTAGTTAACTGGTTTATGAGACTTACAAGCCACTATATTTGACACAGTGTAACAACTTTTGGAGCTGTACATAAAAAAATAATTCTACTCAAATAAGAGCTTATAAATACAAATCTCTGCAGACAGTATGTCAGTACTTCAACGTCCCAACTGTGTACTCCTGTTTTAAAGCCTTCTTTAGCCAGGATGCAGGAGGAAGGATGAAATCGTTCAGGATTTGCTGGGACAGGGTAAATCGCATCAATATCCTCCAACAAAGGCGCAGAGGTGATCTGGACTCTGTTAAGATCAGAAGATACTCTCAGAGACTGGGCAGCTGTTCTGGGGTCCAGGGTGACTGGAGCTGAAAAACACAGAGGAAGTCAGAGGCGTCGAAAGGACAGAGGAGACAATGAAAAATGCA
The DNA here is from genome assembly GCA_037177515.1 of Pseudomugil tenellus. Classification (NCBI taxonomy): domain Eukaryota; kingdom Metazoa; phylum Chordata; class Actinopteri; order Atheriniformes; family Pseudomugilidae; genus Pseudomugil; species Pseudomugil tenellus. Next base: position 21,316,080 of record JBAMHX010000005.1, read on the forward strand.
TCCAAGGGGAGACACTAACTGTAGGGGGCGATGCTTTTAATCTTCTCCCACACAGTATATAGGAGGTTACCCAAGTGTTTCGCCACATCGATTAGAGGTCTGCATAACTTCTGTGGCATCATGCAATTCCTCCATGTGCTGTAGTGAATTAATGGGCGATATTTACTGCTCATGTTTTCACATGTGCAGTTCTTTGTAAAGCCAAATACCTGCTCATTGTGTCTTGGTAATGCTGTGGATAAACATTTTGCGAGGTTAAATATATAATAAATACCCAGATTCTTTGAGTAACTATGCATCACTTGATGGATGTCACCTGTAAAAATTGAGTTCCATCTCCTCCTGCGTCGAGCTCTTCTTCAATCAGCTGGATCTTCTCCTCCAGCGATTTTATCACCCGATCCATCTTAGATATTCTATCCTCTGCCTCACTCATCTTTTCCTCCTTTTCCTTCCTGAGTGCAAGGAGCCTGCCGGCTTCCTCCTGTTTCAGAAACTGGTGAAATTTCTCAAATTCTTTTTTCATGAGCTCTTCTGTGACTCTGGCCTCGGTCTCAAAAGAGAGGGAAAAAGATCAATAACTCATGCAGGCAGGTGAAGAAATGAGGAAATAATTTTTAGGATGAGTATGTAAGATGCACCTGATTAAACTTGGAAGAATGTTGACAGGTTTGAATGAACTGCTTGAAGAGATTCATCTGCATGGCCAGTTTGTTCAGAGATGCTTTAAGCTCCTCCTAGTGTTCAAAAGAGAAATAACTTGAACTACTACACATTTAACTTTTACTTCAATCACAGCTTTCTGTAAAAAATTACATTTACATTTTGATATTTAGTGGTGACAAACATAAGCAATTAAGAGATATTTTGAAGAAGTTATTTGACAGTTACAGTCCATGGTTGCAAATAAACCTCAAAACCTCCGAGCTGGAACTTGTTATCCTTACAAGTAGAACAATAATTAGCTTGTTATACCAGCTGTGAAATTACTTGAAATAAATTTTGCAGATAGCTTTCAGAACTTTAAGAGAACTGAATCTCAAGAGAGTGTTAATAGTGCAACAAGTCGCTCTTAAACACAATTAACCCAGAGTTGAAGCTTCTTCTGTGAAAGCGGAGGAAGAGGGAAATAAATTGAACAATGATTACCTGATATGAAACAATGCTGTAGTAACAGGCTGCAAGTTTTAAATTCCTTTCACTGTGAAGTAGAATTAATATTGATAAAACAAAACAGCAACAGGATCAGCTATTCTGCATGATAAGCTTTTAAAAACTTCTCTAAAAACATCAGTACTCAGTCTGCTTGTGTTTATGTAAATATCTGCAAAACTTTAGTTTTCAGTAAATTTTTTTTACCCAAAATTGACACTCAAACTAAAGTTAAAGTTTGGATATGTCTTTCATTGCTAGCTGTGCTCACAGACATGTAACTCTTTGTAGTATATTTCTCAGTCCCTTAAACTGACAACATTCCTACATCAGTGTTTGTCACTCAGGTTTCATATCATGTGAGACCAACCAGCCATAAGAGACACAATGATCTAAAGAGTTATTGCCACTTGAGCTGGGTATGCGCTCCGCAAGTCACTCTAAATTCAGCTTGGATAAGCTATTAAAATATGGCAGCATCTGTTTTCATGCCTGAATGCTTTTTTACTTGCTTGTGATTGCAGGAAAACTGCAAATAAAAAAGCACAAAAGCATCATGAGAGGGCTTCCGTAGTCTTGACATATAAAATAGGGTGCAAGGCTCTGAGTTATTGAAATCTGGATCAGTTATTTGATGTCTTTGTGAGGCTGTTTGGTTTGGCTTTGTAGCATCAAGCTCCTGTGACTGGAATGACATCATTCAAGCACTATGAATGACAACCATCTGCCCTGTTTTCTTGAGGGACACACTCAATTCCTACCAGCTGCTCTTTATCTGATCCTTTAGGATGCACTTTCTTGCTCTCTGTGCAAGGAGGAAGCTTGTTTCAGCGCGTCTTGGGTCTACTTTTGAGATTCTTTTGCAAAAGCAGCAAGATGCATAAAAAAATGAATGTTTCAAAGCCCAAACGAGAACTAATACATAGAAAAAATAATTTTAAAAATATATTTCTGACTGTATTACGCTACTTTGATTTCTTCTAAACTAGGCTACAATATGTTATTTTATGCCTTCATGGGTTCAGACTCCAGGTTTCAGAGTTTAGCATGATTTATGTGTTCAATTCAGTTTCAGATGTTCAACAGCAGTTCTAATGGGCAGATTCCTACCTTGCAGTCAATTGCTGCCTCAGTTAAAAGGTAAACTCTGTGCCCTTCATGGCTGTCAGCAGCACAGTATTTACATAAGGGCTCCAAGTCATCCAGACAGAACATAGACAGGTACTCCTTGTGTTCTTTACACCACTCGGAAGAGCCAGGGGATGAGGGAGGAGAGGTGTCTTCCTCAGATCCAAGAAGGGCTGCAGGGAGAGGGGCTTGGTTGCTCATGGCTGTTCCGACAGATCTGACACTAGTTTGGCCTGTCAAAACGAAGCCCGCCAGGACAAGTGGGAACTGGAGAACAGAAAGGGGGAGGTGCACTGATGCGCCATGGTGTCAGTGTTTCAATGCAGTTACCATTCAAGTTCTCTGTATCTGTGTCAAGCACAAGAGGAACTAAAGATCTGCTTACAGTCTCTTCAAACTTAAAGAGGAGTCAATGTGACTCCACCAGATGTGGCCATACATCTTCCTGCGGTGCCGATTTATGATCTATATACATATCCGAGGGCAAAAGTCATTCAGCATCTTTGCTTTAATTCTTTCTGGAGGTGCAGCTATGTAGCACTGATTAGATTCTGCTGATATGTTATCTGCTGATATCACAATTCAGGGTGTTTAAAATCTAATTTTTAGACTGTTTGCATGCTTTCAATTTTCACAATACTAGATGTAAGCCTCTCAGATTCAAAGTCTAATAAAGTTGCAGGATATGGCCGTACGTTTGTCATCTAACCATGAAGCACTGCAATTCGACATACAACACCTCTGTGTGGATCTACTTTCATTGCCCTTTAACTGTGGGCTGCTCAGGTCTCAAAAATATGTGTAACACATCAGTTTTCAGAGGTGAACTATGTGTTATTAAATAAAGTGTGTCCACACTTTATGATCATATGCTTTTATTATTGCATTACCATGCTTGGTTTCTAAATTCTCTCTTTATCCTAAGGAGGGGCTGGATCACATCAAACCTGACATTGGACAAGAGGAGGGGCACACCCAGGACAGATCGTCAATCTCTCATGAGATTAACAGAGACAGACAACTCTGCACGCTCAACTCATATCTGCAAATAATTTAGAATCAGCAGTTATTCAGGCTGTGATTTACAGTCTGGGACAAGATGAAACATATCATCTCCTGCAAAAAGTGCCCCAGCTCATGCTGGTGTATTCTATAACGGAGCCATTATAGACTCTATTATGTACTTTCACATTCCTTCTCAACAGCTGAGTGTTCACACTGTAAACTTTATAAAAACAGAACCTGTTTCAGTTCAAAGGTTTTAATTAAACTTAATTAAACAAAGACCCACTCTTTTTTTCATCATAGCTTCATTACTGCCACCAAGGAGACTTTGGTTTCGCCAACATCCGTCTGTTTGTTTTTTTGCAACTTTATTCAAAAACTACTAATAGGATTTTTATTACTATTTCTATTTAGAGAACGGGCCTTTGTCATGCCCTGCTCCAGCCTACCAGCCCAATCACTGTCACCTGCCACCACACTCATTGCCCCTGATCACCTGTTCCTGATTCCCTCACAGCTTTATATCCCTCACCAGTCATTCCGTTGTCCAACATTGAATGTACATCAACCTATGCTTGTTCCTGCTGCTCCTGCCTTCCCTGTTCTCCTGGATACCCCACAGCCTGCCTTCCTGCTCCTCGTCCCTGCATCCCTCCTGGACTCCTCCACCTTTCATACAGGTTTTTTTCATGATTCCTCATCTTTCATAATAAATCCTGTTAATTTCCTTTTGGCTCCGGCTCCCTCCATCGTTACAGTCTTGTTCTAATTGGCAAAGGGTCATTTTTAGTATATATGCATTTAACCAAAAAGAAAAAAACAGATGTTTGCAACAGATCTGGATGTCTGCAGAATTCTGAGTGCAACAATGCAGGAAAAACATAAGGTATCTTTGTTGTTTTTATCACTTTAAGAGAATAAATTAAGATACAAACACCACAACAAAGCTAAGACACCATGGACTCATTATCAATGAATCTAGGAATCAAAATGTGTTTACATGTAAAATAAATAAATAAAAAAAAACTAACACTTCACAACATTTCAGTCAGAATAAGGTCAAGGTTTGGCTAAGTCCCTGCAACACATTTTTATTTTCAGTTATTTGGTTAAAGATTTGTAAACTTGTTGGATCATAATTCTGCTTAATCAATGAAAGTTTCAATGAACCTGTGTTTACTGTCTGACAGATTGCCTCACATCTACAGAGGAGTTCATGGTCAACTGATGACTTTCCGAGTCTTCTGTGTCTTCATACTCATAATTAATGGTGGGAAACCACTAAAAGTGTTATTGCAATCCACCAATAAATACAAATAACTTCTTCCCGTGGAAGAAGTAAAAAGTGTACTTATACTTTAATGAATCATTTCTGTGTTTTTATTTAGTTCTTGTTAAATAAATAGAAAAGCCTGAAGTTGTGTTTACATCATTTTAAGATTAGGTCAGGATGAGATTATTTTAAAGATTAAAAAAAAATATTTTAATTTCCATATGAAACAGTCACTATCAGGGCCATAGTAATTATTTACTGAATGTTTTACGACTGTATTTCTAGTCATTTAATAGTAGTTTCACACACTTACCTGCAGAGATCTTGGTGATAATTCAGTCAAGGTGTGGTCTTTTCATGATTCCGATTTGTAAACATAATAACGGTGTTAATGATCATACCCTCACACATTCACTTGGTGGGAGCCTTAAACTCCATATGTTTAATCTCTCACCAGGGAAGCTGTATGAAAGGAGGTGGGAAGGTGATAATGACAAGCTCTGAGATAAACAGAGGCTGACATTGTGGTTTAAAAAAAAACTATAGAGGAAAAAAACGTTTGAAATTTGTCGGCAAAGACACAAGATGATGATGATCTTGTGACTTTCACAACCATGGTTAGATATTTTTGAGTAAGAGCTTGTCCCTTATCTGCCCCTCACTGATGTTCTTCCATATTACTTTGTTTAATATTGTTTCAAATAAACTTCAGTATGAGGGCATCAGTGGAACTGTTTTGCCCTGATTGGCAGGTTGTGACCATCAACACAAAACAGTTTTACTGAATCTACCACAGTGAAATAGTGAGTCAAGGCAAACGCGGAGAAGCTGTTGAAAAGAAACATTAATAAATGATTAGAAGAAGATGCTGGAGTAAACGAACAAGTTCAAAGAGACTCGTGAAGAATCCCACAGATAATGGGAGGAAAACTTACCTGTCACCTCAATTCCAAAGAACAAAAGTACATCTCAGGTACGTTTGGCATAAAGACATTTTTGGTTGCTTTAATCGTTTATTTACTTGCTATATATAAATCTGGGTAATACTGGGAGCGATAAAAAAACCTTCACGAGCAAACTTCACCATCACTGCTGTTAATTATTTATTAATGACATTATAAACTTGTCTGCTTTTATTACTTGATATGTTCTTAAAACTCCTTTCTGGACTTGATTAATTTTACATTTCAGAGCACCAGGCAGCACCTCAGAGGAATACATAGCTGTTTATTGTTAGATTTACTGTATTTATGAAAGTTTTGAATTGTGCTGTATTTGATCTTTTAGAAAAAAAATGTAAAAAATTGAAGGTCCCATATTTTGCTTTATTTGCCATTTCACCGTCTATACTATGTAGATTTATGATAATATTATGCATTTTGCAACATGTACTAAACTATAGTATACCAAACTATAGTTTTACCATTCCACTCATTTCTTGCTGTGAGGTCACTAACCGGAACTAGGAACAGCTTCCTCTCGCTTTCTTCCAGCTCCTCAAGCTCATCTGCCCCGCCCGCACGGAGCAGCCACAGAGGTGCTGTTTGTTGTCGGTGTTTGGGAGGCGTGTCTATTGAAAAGAGCGCAGCACAAAACTACTTCCAGGATTGTTTTAAGGTACAATTAGCACTAATAGAAGGTTAAAAGCTCAGACAAGTTCATTTTGCATAATATGGGACCTTTAATGAACAAGCGTAGACCCAGAAAAAAAAAGGAAGTACAGTATATGAAATAAGTAGTGTAATCTGCAGGACCTGCACATTTGCAAGATGCTCCTCTTTTTTCATTCAAAACTATATAAAAAAACAAAACAAAAAAAAATCAATAAAATCTTATATATTTTTTCACAACTATCATAATAAACAGTGTGTAGGGATAATAAAAAAAATGTACAAGGGTGTGGTATCCTTTGCATGGCGCATCATCAAAGACAGCATGCTTATCTAATAATTTGTTGCCCCCCTCTTTGAACAGAACGCATCACAGACATCCTGGATAACCTGATTCCTCTTTATAAACACCACTACTGTTCTCATCTGTTGGCCCAAATGAGGAATAATAACATGGCGTCCACTGAGCTTCGCCCTGTCATTCAGCACTCTGTGGGAAAAATCACACAGGTTTTTCACAGCAAAATTCAAAAGAAATGTATTTTGAGATTATTAAAATGCAACCCTTCCTCCCCCCCCCATGACCCCAGGATGTGGTAAACCTTGGTGGTGTTGTTATCGAGGGGACTTTGCCTCAGTGTGTGGATGGGATCTGGACACGTCGCCACCTGCAAGTCACCAACACTTTTGCAGTGGAAAGTCGTGATTCCAGAGAAGTAAACCTGAATCTATTTGCACTCTGACCTTTTTGTGGTTACCCCAACTGTAAACTGATAACACATCCATATGTGCTTTCAGTATAACTGGCTTTGACTTTGAATATTCCAGATATTTGAAGGTGGTTGGGGGTGTAAGACAGAGTTTGAGCTTTCTGGGTGTCAGATCTTCACCTCCATTCTTGAGCACTGTGAGTTCATGGATGACATGTGCCAACACATCACAGGTATACTTGTGTACCACAGTTACTGTTCATTGTATCATTAAATGTGTTGACATGCCTTCGCTTTTGTGTACACCCACACCTCAGGTATGTCAGATGACAAACTGGCTTGTTGGGACTGCCCTACATCGTTTCCTGTCTTCATGCAGCCCCCTCACGGTGCCCCTGTGTGTCTTGCTACTTCATCTTATGAGGAACAGATGCAGTGGGCTAATGTGTTACGTGCTGCAACTCTACATCAGAGCTCAGGTAGCTTTTTATTTTTCTTTAATAATTGCTAATAAATATGAGAAACAGATTCTCCACATGCTCTTTTTAGTAATCTCATCTACTCACTTGTTCATTATCTTCCATTATTATGATCTATATGTTACCTTTCAGTGCTCTGGTGTGAAAATTCGCCAGAATCTAGGACCTTCTTGGACGCTGTGTTGTCCGTGAAAAAGTTCAGGAGAAAAACTCAAACACAGGTACTTCCAGTAGGCAACGAGGAAGAGGTGAGCCTTCATCAAAGTATTGTCTGATAAGCATTTAAGTAAAAAAAAAAAAAAAAAAGCAACCCCTTGTTTAGAGCATTTAGTAGATTTAATGTCTCTTTATTTTAAACTACATCCCCCCCCACCTTTTTTTTAATGTATTTTCATCTCCTGCTTGGTGCACAGGTGTTGGTTGGAATGGTAATGGAAGAGCTTCTTTCCTACCTAAAAGATGAAGTTTTTCGCAGAATTACTGCACATCGGATCAAAAAGAAGAAAATTTGGATCAAAGTGAGGAACTAAAATCAACAAGGCCTATGCTGCCAGAAGCGATGGCTAGGGGTATAGGATATTCCTGAATGCCCCAAATCCTCCAATTCCCCAATCCTCGAATAGACACAATACAATAATATAAAATTGCACATCTTTAGACACAAAGCTCCCCCTGGTGCTAAAATTTTGAACCAAACCCGTATGACGTCAGGACAGAAATAATCCTGAGGTCATGACCTTTTATTTGCACTTGATTTGTGGTCAGTGATAGAAATAGTTCCAGAGATATAGCCAAAAATATTATTTTTGTCCATAAAGCGCCACCTGGTGAAGAAAGCTATAAATCCCCAAATGGTAAAATTCAAAGTTCAGGTTGTCCCCTTGGGGACCTAAAAATGTATACTGTGTATCAAAATCAACTGTGACAATTGTTTGAGTTATCACACCAACACAAAGGATATCTGGTGGTGGGAGTGATAAAGCCATAATATTTCGGGCATTCTAGGATATAATAATATATTGTGAAATTATGTCTGTAAACCTGTGACTGAAAACTCTGGTCCTCGAGGGCCGGAGTTCTGCAAGTGTTGTGACTTTCCTTGCTGCATCACACCTAACTTACATCAATGGGTAAAAGGACTATTTCGTCGGAAGCAGGTGTGAATAGGTAGGGGTATATCCCTGAACGCCCCCAATCCTCACATCCCCCATTCCTTGAATAGACACAATGTGACAATTAAGTCACAAAACTCCACTTGGTGTGGAAACTTTAAACCAGCCTGGTATAGCATCAGGACAGGATGCATCCTCGGATCATTACTTTTTATTTACACTTGATTTGAGGTCAATGAGAGAAATAGTTCCAGAGATATAACCAAAAATCAGATTTTTGTTTGGGGGGGGTGAATAAATCACCACCTGGTGGGGAAACCATAAATCAGATAATTGTGAAATTAGCTACAGATCGGTCTCTTGGAGACCTAAACAGGTATACATTACATTGTAGAGGAATTTCATGATTAACTTAATTACTTAATTAATGTCTAGCTGAAAGGTCTGACTATAAGGCTTCTAAACTGATGTCATTCTGACCTTTAGTAAAACCAAGGCCAGCATCTTTTAATCAGGGAAATGTTTAGAAACAGATTGTGACCATGTGACCGAAGTCTTTAAACAAAGCTCCCTTATCTGACTAGGGGCAGAATAGCTCCAGACTTCTGTGGTCCACAGGTCTTTGGGGAATATTCTCCCCGGGTTATAACCTCGTACCATGTCTGTATGTCTTAATGTTTATGTCCCTTCATGTTTCAATGTTAATTGTATGTTGAACTTCTTTTATCTTCATTATTAAATTTATATTCTTCTCAATCTAAAGAAACCGGTATCCTCATCCTTAACCGGAGAAACAGTCTCCTACAACATTACAGTCGTTTAGCAAACGCATTTCTCCTAAGTGAATATTTCTGAGAATGAGAACAACACAAGCACGAATTCAAACAGTAATGGACATCATAGATAACTGCAGTCGAACTGCTGTAAGTCTAAGTGGACACAGGTGTTGCATGCAGAGGTAGAGGCACAGATTTTTTGTTTCTAATGTCATAGAACTGAATTTTGAAAGTTGTTATCATTTCTATTTATCGCAACTAAGTGCAGAAAGGGCTAAAGCAGGCTACAGAGCTGCATCTATAGCCTGCTCTTGAAATTACATAATCACTCTGCAGGGCGAACAGAGTTTAGCAGTTCGTTCCACAACCGAGGAACAACAGAGGAGAAGAGTCTCGCTTGTGATTTAGCCCCACGTAGTGATGGTAGTGCTAGGCGTCTTTCACTGGCTGAGCGAAACTGTCGAGAGGGAGTGTAGCTCTGGATTAATGAGTCAAAGTAGACAGGAGCCGTTTGAGTTATTGTTTTGTAAGCCAAAAGCAAAGATTTGTATTTGATGCGTGCGGCATCTGGGAATCAGTGAAGTGTGATTAGCAGTGGAGTGACATGAGCTTGTTTAGACGTGCTGCTGCATTTTGGATCATCTGCAGAGCTTTTACAGCGCATGCCAGCAGGCCTGCCAGCAAGGAATTGGAGTAGTCACTGCGAGAAATGACTAGAGCCTAAACCAAGAGTTGTGTTGTGTGCTCCTTCAGGTAGGGTCTGATCCTTCTGATGTTGTACAGAGCAAATCGGCAAGTACAGGCAACAGAGGCAACATGGACCTTGAAGGTCAAATGGTCATCCGTCATAACACCAAAATTTTGGGCAGCAGATATAGGCAGGTGTTACAGAGTCAAAGTTCACACTTATTGACCCATGTAAGGAAGGACTGGCCGGGGAGCTCTCTTTTAGAAAGATTTAGTTGAAGGTGGCGAGCCTTCATCCATGCAGAGAAAGCAGCAAGACATGCGGATATTCTCATTGAGATGGATGTATCATCAGGTGGGAAGGAGAAGAAAAGCTGAGTGTCATCTGCATAGCAGTGGTA
>JBAMHX010000005.1:21332801-21350527 GCA_037177515.1 Pseudomugil tenellus
GGGAACAGAAGTAGTGTTGGAAAAAAAAGGAAAAAAAAAAAAAAAAAAAGAAACAGAACAACGGAGGTGAGGAGAAAACGTTGATTTTAATTTTTTTCCAGCCCCCCCCCCCCCCCCCCCACACACACACACACACACAAACTGCCACATACATCTGGATCATTCTAGTCATTTTCCTGTCTCACTTCCTCTTCTTAGTTTGTTATTTTGCCTGCAGATTTATTAGTAATGATTGAGTTCATCTTTTCATCATCAACCAACCTGACAGATTAGATCTTTTTTTACCCCCTTGACTGAAAAATGGAGCCAAAAACCTCAAGCAGAGTTATATTTAATGTGATTGCAGGGTTCTGAATTTAAAGGCAACATAATTGACTTGAACAGGGTTGTTTGATCAGAGGGGATGCTGAGCCTCAGCTTAATCTGCAGGAGGTTGAATGAATGATGGCTTCATAAGTCATTGTGTCTCTTTAAACAAATCAGGTGGGAGGTAAACTTATAATTCACATCTTGTGCTCCGCTCTCGTTTTGCTTAATATAATGCTTAATATCTTTCATTGGTGGAAAAACTGATGGGAGACAGTTTTGAAGTAAAAGATAAAGGGTAATAAAACACTTGGATTCCTGCAATAATTAGTGTGACACACTGGCAAACATACACGCACACGTGTGTGTGTGTATATGGTTCTCTGCAGTTACATCCAATTCAATTCTTACATTATTTACCGATTCCTTCCCATTCTCAGCTCTCTCATATCCTTTAGTTGAAGTGCTACAGTCCTAAATACTTCCCCACAAACCCTTCATCATCCACTACACATAAATCATTCAGAGCCTGTCAGTAGAGACTTCCAACTACACTCTGCTACAGAGGAAACTAGAGAGAAAACGATGGGTTGCTTAGTTGGTCGCGTTTAGGTGTTAAGGCGGCACTGCTGTGTAAAACGGCCACATATAGCTGGGAAGCAAACACCAGCAGCACGCTGTGTCACTCCCTACATGACAGGGTTGGTAGTGGATCCATTGCTGTTATATCTACACATTCCTTCAGTTGTCTGCTCGTCTGTGTTGTTGTTCGTCCATGAGACGCTGGGATTTGTTGCGATAACACAGACAGCCCATGAATGTGGCTCCTGGCCTTCTCAAGCCCTCGCTGTGTGCTGTGTCTGCGTCCCTCTCTGCCCACACCTGACTTATCATGATGCAGTGCTACTGATAACAAGGCTCTGAAAGTATTAAAAGCCAGTTTAGTCCTGGTTTTATACATGTAATATTTAAAGCTGAATACATAGCTCTAATACTCTGACCAGTCTGGTTTGGACACACTTTCCCATTGAATCCTATGAGAAAGCGTGTCCAAACTTTTGACTGGTAATGTGTGTGGTTGCAGAAAAGTTGTTAGTTGGAGCATATCTCACAGGAAAATTGTAGTAACTGGATGATTTAAACTAAATCAAGGAGTGTTGTTCATTCTGATTGTGACTGTGAACCAATGAACTAATGAATAACTATGAGCGTGGTTGAAACCCATCAACAATGATCAAACTTTTATTTATTTTTTTTTAGCTGTATCAGGTGAGGGATTAAGACCACACATGGTTTTGCATGAGCTTTGTGTGTGTGGTTGTCAACGGGCAGGAGGGAGATTGATTTGATTTATAATGGTGGGGTTCCATCCCAAACCTGTGTCGTCAAAAAGCAGGAAAAGATGGAAGGACTCTCCCGTTCTTCTAATGATGTGTGTGTTAATATCTATCTATCTATCTGTCCGATGCATTTTCATATAATTTAGCTTTGCAACATAGAACTAGTCAAACATTTTGCCTTACCATTAAATCTTAATGGCTATGCTTTCACGGGTACGTTGCATTACAGGCAGACAGGTATGTTATTCTACATATACAGTCGTGGACAAAATTCATTAGTTTTTTTTAATGATTATGTTAATCAGTAATTCAAAAGTGATGGCTGATTTTGATTATTTTTGATTTTTGATTAATTTTTATTTATTGTTACTTTTGTAAGTTTCAAGTGATTGCAGTGAAAATTGTGGGTTTTTTCTTCTTTAACTGAGGGGTACCAACAATTTTGTCCACGACTGTATGCTTTTCAAACCTCTTTTCTAAAGCAAATCTTACACATTTTCTAATCCAACATTTATTGGTAGAGCTGTGGGGGTGTTTTCAGTCTTGCAAGCCCAGCTGTTTGCTTGGGCTTTCCTCATTGCTTAGTATGGCAGATAATAAGTAACTCCTCTGTTTCCTTCTGAGTTAATTATGTTTTTGTAAATGTGTTCTTTTCACAACATCGGCCTCAAACCTCTCCAGTAGGTCCCTGACAGATCCTTTGCAAATGGATAGTCATGCGAAGAGGACATAGCACTGCATTAATGCTAGTTCACCAGCAACCAGTTCACATTTAACCTAATCGTGCCGCTTGCAATGTGTGTTTGCTCACCTAGTTATGATCAAATAGAGCCTTTAGATTTCGACAGTAGACGCAGCATGAAGTCAACGTGAGCTTTATTGTCAATCTGCTACATGTACCAGACATACAGGGGGTTGGCATTGTGTTTCTCTTTCACCCACAGTGTAAATTAGAATAAGTACAGCTTCCACCTTTCACAGCTGATTGAAATCAAGCACTTTGTAGCCCTTTGAAACATCAATCCATCCCTTTGTCCATCCACCCGGGTGACCACTGCAAGGCATTTTATTTCAGGTGACTCAACAGCCCCGTGTTACTGGACTGCAGCTTGTACAAAATCATGCTGCAGGTCTTTTAACTGGCACATGTAAGTTTGAACATATGTTTTATCTTTGCACTTTTTTGCCCTTCTGTGCCTCTCTGAGCTCATTGATCGCTATATATCCCCTCGGTCTCTCAAGTTGGCTGACCAGCTCCTCCTGAGTGTGCCCAGCGGGTACTGGGCCTCTGCGGTGGCAGCGACTGAACTGAGGAATGAGCTGCTTTCGTTGCATTAAACGGGCTTCCTTCTAATCTGATTTTAAGTCTCTTCCTAAAATCCATCTGCTCACTTTTGCTTTTGGCCCAGGATTATAGGATTATATGCTGACATTCTGATATGATTTTAGTTGATTTGAATTATTTTATTTAACTAGATTTAAAACTTTTAGGTACTTTGCATTCATTCATGGTCGTGTTGCTGAAGCCTAAGCAGGAAAGCTCAGACTGGGGAGATACTAAGTCAAGCCTGCAAAGAGATGCAGTTCCTCTGGTGTGTCCTGGGCTTCCCCAGGTTCACTTTTCGGTTACTTCTCACAGTTAATGACTACAGGTGAGGGCAGAGCAAAGAGCTAGTAAATGACGAGCTTCACCTTTTGGCTCAGATCCATCTTCAGCATCTTCTGATCAGGCCGTAGTTTTGGGTTCTGCGCACCTCTGATCACGGCAACAGCTTCATAATATCTCCAACCACAGCGACACCTCAGAACTGACACCAGTGGGCTGCTTGATGCAGACAGTTTGATATTATCTCAGATCACAGCAGCACGTTCAGAACCAACACCAGTAGTTTTGGAATTTGCTCTGGACTTTAATAAATGATCCAGTTAATGTTATGAGATTATGTCATGATTTTATGTCATGTTTTAAGGTTGGAAGAGCCTCTCCTCAAATTTACTGCACTCTGGACATTATTTAGGCAGAAGTTAATCATTTCTGGTGTTGACAAGGTGCTGATTTAGATCCCCCTAGACGCTGGACCCCTCCCACACCGGAGGGTCCCGAATTATGATGAAAAATCAGTAGAGTAGAGCAGAGTGCAGTTGGTACAATTAGAAAAGCACCATAAGACCCCTGAGATACTTAAACTCCTTTGCCTGAAGCAGGGACTCATTCCTGACCCAGACAGGAAGCCACCGCTCGCCATTTCTGGCTGAGGATCCCGGTCTGTGATATGCCGGCTACATATTCTGCTGCAAATCCCTCCAATAAGACTTACAGATCACAGACTGATGAAGGCAACAGAACTACACAATCATGGGGCCCCCACGCAGATGCCCTGAACACCTCAGATTTGAGTATCTAACAACCGTCCTCCCCTCTGAAAAGACTTTACCAGGGATGCTTACGAGTGTGTTGCAATAACCCTGTAGGTTTACTTTTTACACATCATAGAGGTCATTTGAGCAATTTTCTGGTCCCTCTGAAAGAGACCGTTATGCCACAGGGGGCTATACCAGGGGCGTAAAGCCACCTGACACATAGCTCCTAGGGTCTTCAGGATGCTCAAACCCCTCTACTGTGGTAAGGGGTTAGCTTAGGGAGGGGGCATTTAGACTTCTTTGACTACAATGTTCCTAAGCATTCTTCCTGTTAGCTACTTTGTGACCTCATGGGGAGACCTGAAATTTACAATACATACATACACAATACATACAATATGGGAATTTTATCCTTTATAAAGCTTTCAATGTGAAATTTGACAAACGTTTGTGTCATGTCTGTTGTCTTTTATTCTCTCACAGGGTGGCGACAGATCACAACGCCGATAACACCACAGCCATTCTTAGAGACTGGCTTGTCAAAGTGGAGAATTATTATCACTATGTGGAGTGGAGACCTGAAGATGAACCCAGGTAATGTGTTTGCTGAGTGCGTGAATGTGGATTGCATATCGGTGATGAGCACATTACTTAATGGGTCCGTTTTATATGTCTTAGTGCCTTTGAGGACGAGATGGGCCCAAAACACTGGAATAATCTCCGTTATGAACACATAATGAAGCTCCGTCAGGCAGCGCTGGACACGGCCCGCGAGATCTGGGCCGACTACCTCCTGGTACGTTATCATCCATTCAACAGTTGCATGTATATCCTCCTTTATGTGTATTAGGAAAAACCTGTGCTAAGTGCAATAAGTTGAGCACTAAATCCTCTTTCCTATGTGATGCCCATACCTGCTGAATCCCAACTCAAAGAAATGGAAAAAATACACGTCCTTTATGTTATAAATGTGACTTAACTATATAAGTCTGCAGTGCTTCTTTGCATTCTGTTTTCTTCAATCAGGCTTCTGGAAAAAACGTGGAAGCTGGAAACCAGAACTGTTTTCACACCGTTCCCAAAATATACATTTTATAAGTTAAAGTCTTAAAATAGCATCTTTTTTTACTTTTAAGGAATATTTCAGAGTTTTACTGTAACATATAAGACATTTGCGATTATGTCTTTTTTTTTTTTTTAAAGCAACTTGCATATCCTGGGAAATGATTTTTTTTATTTCACTCTGAGCTTGCACTACTGCTACATGGTTATGTAGCAACTCCCACACATGTCCAAACTTGATCTTTGACCCTTTTGGTTATAAATCACTGTTTTAATCTGTTACCACCTTCTGAGGAATTTTGTTATATTTGGTTCATAAAGTTTCGTGTTATGGTACTAACTTGTATTTTGAGGTCAGAAATATGAACCCAACAAAACTGTAGTAAGTTATATTTTAGGTCGAGAGGATATTTGTGATGAAGTGTACCTGTTCCGTAAATATTCTGTTCCCAAGAGTTTGCTTTGGAACGGTGCAACTGGAAAAACTCCTGCCATAGCTTTTGCTAGTGAGAAGGTATAAAAAGAGCACAGGTAAGTTTAGTACAGAAGAGTAAATTATATGACTCATCAAATGTTTAAATAACTGTTTAAGCTTTTTAACCTCCTCCCTGATTAAATATTTTTGACACATTATTGTCCTATTCATCCAAATTTCTGTGAAATTAAAACTTCTTACATTTTATTTAGAAATTTTCAGCCAATGTTGCTGATGCATGAAAGTGTGTTTACACATGGCAGGTTTAAAACCACAGAACCTTATTCACTCAGCATGAGTCTTAACAGTCTCGATTTAACCCTGAGGGTAAGCATGAAGATAGTTTCTGCATGATCCCCAGGACCCGATGGTCCCCAACACAACACTGCAGCTTGAAGTAAAATGCAAAACACAAATTTTGTCATTTTAGAAATTATTATTTAATTTGAAGTTGAGGAAGACATAGACTTGATCCAGAGCAATCATGATCTCCACTACCCTTCTGTCTTGCATTGTTGTAAAGTTGTCTCTCACTGAATGCGCTTTGTTGTTTCTTCACTGTGTTGTGTAGAGGATGTCAGGAATCAGCCACTACTTTCAACAGCTTGTGCAGCTTTTTTTTTTTTCTTTAAGACGGTCAGCGTCAGCGGCTCCAGAATTATGATCAATGATCATATAAATGATCAATATTATATGCTCCACCTATACTCTGTTTTACATAGTAATGCACTAAGTCCTACTCATTGGTGTGCATGTAGCATAATGCTAATCACAAATGCTGAAGAGAAACACATGAATATAAAACGATAAATGTTGAAGGAGATCAAAGAATACAGCTTTTGTTTTCAGTTTGTGATGGTAAGACACAACCCCCCCCCCCCCACGAGCAAACAATATTTTTGGCATTTACTGTTTGAGAATCCCTAAACATGGAAAAGCACTTAATCAAAACATAGGAGAGGAGGTGACCTTATGGTCAAATGGATGGGCTGCATTTTATCGCGTGGGCTCAAATCCCCTTAGCGGCTGTTTGATATCCAGCCGCCTGGATCTACACCGCCTGTCATTTCCTGCCTCTCAATATCCCACAGTTCCCAACTATCACATCCTCTCATACAGGAAATTACCAACAAAGAAACTAGTGGAAATAACGCAGTGGATTGTAGAAATACCTTCTGAATGAAAACCTTGCAGTCTTGTTTAAAACCATACACTGTGCAATAAAAAGGTGTAAGTCTGTCATTTAGCAGCATTTTGGAACATGTGCAGGTTTACACAATAGCCAATATTCGGCCGATCTCTCCCATCTGCAGGTGGTTGACTGTGACAACCTGCTCACCAGTCCGGATGTGTTGTGGAAGCTGATGAAGGAAGACAAGACCATTGTAGCTCCCATGCTTGAATCCAGAGCTGCGTATTCCAACTTCTGGTGTGGCATGACTTCACAGGTAACAGATGCTGTTTAAACCAGCTTATCAGACACGGTCCCCTCACATCTTTCTCTCCACATGCACATAACGGATGGGGGGCAGCTTATGCAGAATGGTTGTAATAAAAGTGCTTTGCTGACACCTATGATAGTCAGTTGGCGAATGAGGATACTTTTGTTATGATGCTACAAAAATATTTACAGAGTGAGTATTAGAGATATATCAGAAGATAAGAGTTAGATATGGTATCAATGTTATGAACTTTAATCAAATTTAAATGTCATGCTTAGACTTTGAGTGAAAAAGTACAAAATAACTACTTTCCATTTTTATTTTTACCTGCGTTGTGTTTTTTCACATCAGCACATTAAGTGCAAACAGGCGGAAGAGATGATGTATCACAGCGATTCATAGACACTCCACTTGACAGATTTATATCTTGTGCTTTAAAATCCTTTGAAAAGTAGGAGGAGAGCAAAGTGCCAAATGAGATGGAGGGCTGTAACCACCACTACACATGTTCTCATTTTGTGGCTTTTCAGAAATGTACAGGCTTCAGACTTCCCACCCAAGTTTTCTTTTTTATTTCACACAGTCAGGTTCCATCACAGGCATACAACCAGATTCAGAAAGAAAAGATCACATAAATCCAGTTTTTGCCAATCAGATTTAGTTACATTTATTAAATTAAATGATCAATTAGATATACCGGTACTAAATTTCAAGTCTGATGTAAATGTACACCTGTGAATGTAATAAGGAAATGTGCTCGGATGTTTGTGAATGTTTCGTTATTGAAGTCTGAACATAGAAAATAGTTTTATATGAAAGAATATTGATGTGATTTATTTTGTTTTCATGCTAAAATGAAATTATATCCTCATTAATCCAACATTTCACTTTTTTTGCTTGTGATATTAAACTTAGTTATGTATAATTTTGTGGTTAAAATCTTTGGATTTTATTTAAAATTAAACGTTTAATCAGCTGTTTTTAAAAGGAAAGGTACTGCAGTTTATTATTGTTCTAGTGCTGTTTCTTTTATTTCGCTGGAAAACCTTTTTACAGGCCTGATGAATAATGCAAATCATGATTAGGCTGGAGTAAAGTCTCCATTTTAATCCAGTTTTGTTTAATATATTTCCTTCTATTTTCATAAAATGCAGAAATATCCTGAAAGTAATATTTGTTCTGTGGGGAAATTAATTATATTTACACAACAAGTCAGTAGAAAAAACAAACAAATTCATTTAAACTGCAGCAACCTGTTATGTTTCCTAAATTTAACTATTCTTTCTGTAATTTTTTAAGCAGGTCTTCCTTGCACTGTTAAATTAATTCATGATTATGTTTTGTTTCAGAAACGCTGATTGCATATCCTCTGATCAAGCTCCTTCCCCACGCAGTTATTACCTATAATTTGATCTTTTTTTTCAACATGTTGACTCTGACTTTACTAAACATGTTTACTGATTGGCTTCATGATTGAATAGAATAGATATGAAGTGTCATATTTTCTCTGATACATAAAAGCACCAGAAACGCGATGCTGTCGCCTCCAGTCACTTTAGTGAAATCAATCGGACCTATCAAATTTTCATCTTTTGCTCCCTGACTGCGAATCCTCACCGATTTTCTGTGTTCGTCTTACCAAATTTAAGAGTTAAATGAAGTATAAGTAGGTAAATGTGCTCTCCCTGCAGGGTTACTACAAGCGTACACCGGCCTACATGCCCATCCGCAAGCAGGAGCGTCGTGGCTGTTTTGCTGTGCCAATGGTCCACTCTACCTACCTCATTGATCTCAGGAAAGAGGCCTCTCTTCAACTGGCTTTCTACCCGCCACACCCAGAATACAGCTGGGCTCTGGATGATGTTATTGTCTTTGCCTACTCAGCTCGCATGGCAGGTGGGAAAAATGCAGGATGTTCTCCAAAGGAAGGATCCAGAGAACCAGTCTAACGCATAAATGCTTTTCTATCCTCCTTTCAGATGTGCAGATGTATTTGTGCAACAAAGAGGTCTATGGTTACTTTCCGGTTCCAATGCGGGCTCATGCTACCTTGCAGGATGAGGAAGAGAGCTTTTTGCACACCCACCTGGAGATCATGGGTGAGTTAAGAGCTCTGACACTCTGCTGGAATATCTGCATGTTCAGTATTCGTGTATTTACAGACACCAGTCTAGTCTTATTAATAACACTGCAGTTAACTCAAGATACACATACTCTAACCTCTAGATTAATAATTTGTGAGCAGAAATCCATTACAATCCAAATGTGCCTCTTTCAGATGGTAATCTACTTTTACACAAACTTTTTCATATCTGAGCTGTAATAAATAATCTGGTTCTTAAAAGGTCTTTGAAGTACAGCCTGAGTGACCTTCTCATTATTTATTGAAACCAAATCTGATCCAAAATTTTAAAAGCAGTAAGTCTGAAAAAGTAAGTGTACTCTGTGTAGTACTTTGAAGAAAAACATTTAGGAGCACTAAAATCAGTCTTTGCATTATATTATTTGTCTCTGATTAGCAGCTGTGTTCAATCTTCTTAAGTTGTGAATAATCTTACTGTGAAATGATAGAATGAATTATTTAGAAATAGACGTATAACTTTTAACACTCGTCGATGGGCAGCAGCAGTTGCTTTTCTGAAATAATTTCTAATGTCTTCCTATCCTAAACTTACTTCTGTGTGCTGCCTCTCTTTGCTCTCACTGATTCATATCAACATGCTTCATCGTTTTGTTGTCTTTGGGAGGAAGTAATCAATAGTCTCTGAAACAATGTGAGCAGTGAGTTGCTCTTGGTCGTGGTGATGTTGCTACTTTGGTTTTGCTCTGTTTTTCAAAATGAAAAAAAAAACAGAATATAATGAAAAGATTTGTGTAAGCTAATTTTTGTATTATTTTTCTGATTTTTTCATTTGTACTGTTTTTTAAATTGTTTAGTTGTTTTTATACTCTGTCATATGTAAAATGCATAAGTTTATGGAAAACTGCATTTCTGTCCACCTCTACTGAGGACACGTGTGGTGTCTCTGTAAAGCTTTAAGATGCTTTACACAGCTTCTGCTTAGATTTTATCATCATAAATGATGACACAGTATATTTTATGTCCACATATGCCAGCAAAACCTTTTTTCCTCATTAAGATGTTCATGGATGGAACATTGAAAGAAACCTGTAAAAATAAAAAAATAGACATAATTTTTTAACAAAAATTTAACAAAATTGCAATAAAGGATGAGGCGATTCATACAACAGGTTCCTTAAATACAAGCCGTGTTATCAGGATTTTAACAGCCGTTTGTTAAATACCACTACATACACGTACATTTGTTCTCTTTTAAAACTCCTATGAATTCATTGCTGTGTGGAAGCACAAAAATTATTGGGATTTACTCACTTTGCTAGATTTTGATGTAACAAACTAAGACAAAAAGTTGATCTGTTTACTTTTTGTGTTATCCCAGGAGACCCACCAGGGGCTCCACAACCCAGGAAACTGCAGGGGTTCTGGTGAGAAACCCTGCAGTTTTACTGGACTGCGTTTTGGAAACCCCTGTTCTGACACATTAGTAAATCTCTTTGTAACTTTCCCTCCGTTTTCTTCCACAGTAAAACATCCCCCGTTGGCGCCCTCCAGCTTCCTGTCTCTTCCTGCCAAGCAGCCTGACAAGATGGGCTTTGATGAGGTACATACACACACACACACACTCCCAAACAGACACTAAAACCTGGGCATGTGTATGAGGTTTTGTGTCTCTCTGCACTCAGGTTTTTATGATAAATCTGGTGCGGAGAACTGATCGTCGTGAGCGAATGCTAAGAAGCCTGTATGAGCAGGAGCTCAGCTGTAAGGTTGTTGCAGCTGTGGATGGCAAGTGGGTCTCATCTTCTTCCTCCTCTGTTTCCTGTGTCTCCCTCATATGTTTTTCACTAACATGTCTACATAGATGTATGGAATCACGGCTGAGACAAACAACTGACTGAAAGATGCTGGCTGCATGCCATAATTTAAAAATGTTTAGCTTTAACTAATAAGCATGTTAAATATGTAGTTAAATATCAGCTTTTTGGACAGATGCCATATTTACGGTATTTAAAAATGTCTGTTTTTAAACCTGAATTCATAACTTTCATAATAACTGCATGGTTTATGATTCATTTCTTTTTAAATGCTTAAGCAACCTTTTGTTTCCCATCATTATGAATATATTTCACATACACAACCAACTGATTTCTTCTCTGATATCTATCTTGACTCCTTCTCTCTGCCAGAGCTCTGAATATTTCTGATATACAGGCCATGGGGATTAAGATGCTTCCAGGATACAAAGACCCTTATCATGGTCGACCTCTCACCAAGGGTGAACTGGGTTGTTTTCTCTCGCATTACAACATCTGGGAAGAGGTGAGAAACTTAAACATGTAGCTTTAGGCCACTCGGTCCACTTGCAGATGGCAGATAATGTAAACTGTGGACACAAACTAACATGTGAATGTATCTTTTTCGGCTGTTATAAGTATACAAGTTGAGGAAAAATGTTTGGAATTTACATCAACATCCTGTCAGAAGTTAAATGTTTTAAGAAAAAGGATTTTTCTTTGATATTTACTGATTTATTTGGACAGAAAGTGATAAATGTTTACATAACCATCATCAGCTATTAGCTTTCAGTTTTTACAAATCTGTCATAAATGTTATTTTTATAATAATTACTGACTAACTGCATTATTAGTCTACAACTACATTAAATAATTAAACCTTTAATTATTTACCTCTTACGTCTTCACATGCAGCTGTAAATGTTCCTTGAAAGCCCTGTTCTGACTCATTGCAGGGTTGCATTTTTTATTTCTGCTGGGTCTTAAATTGTGCAATGAGCAAACTGATCATCATGCATGTCAGTGATCTTCACGAGATGACAGCTGGGTCTATTGCTTTAACCTAAAGACCAAACAGCAGCAAGAAGCCCCTTTAATGTAATATTTACTGACATGTGCACATCAAAGTGGACATGGTGTACAGCTGACATGCCCTCCAAGCACTATCCAGCAACATATTGCACCTGTATCTGCAGGCTTTTTCCTGTCAGCATTACTCCACAGCTGTCCAGTTCATAAGTTCAGTTAAGTTCAGATTATTGTTTTTATCATTACAGCTGCAGAATACAAGAACGTGAATCATTCTTCTCCATTTTATGAGTGCTTAGTACGAATACATCTTACAAAATAAAGAAACCTTGTGACAGATTAAAACACTTTGGAAAAAAATGGGATTTATTAAAACACATGGGAGATTAAAACACTAAGCTTCCATTTAAAGTAGCATTTGTGTGATGAAGTGCTGGATCTGTTCTTAAAGTGCAGTAAAACTGGAGAAAAATGTCAATTTAAGGATGAGGTTTTTGCATAACTTAAGAAGTATTATCTTTCCATTTGCAAATGTATGTACTTCCAGTCTTCACAAAACAGGATCCACAAACACAGATACCTCCACTTTCTTACTCACCCTCTGAGCAGCACGTGCCTTTCATGTGACTAACAGTGCACAAGTGGTTAGAATAGTCAATTATAGGGCAGGTAATTAAAATTTATTTAACAAAATGATTAAATTGATATCTAGATCAATATCATTAGCAAACTTTCCTTGTAGGTTTTTATTATATGCTGTAATTTTAACTCAAGAGTTGTGTTTTCCAGACGTGCACCAAAATCTGCACTGATGTTTTTCTCTTGGGTCTAACCTCTACTTTCATGTTTCACTTTCACATAGTCACCTATGAAGATGACTTGATGTGCCTATCAGGGTGTGTGTGTGTGTGTGAATAGCAGAAGCACTGTGTAAAACGCTTTGAGTGGTCAACATGACTGGAAAACACGATAAGTACAAGTGCATTTAGCATTTACCATGTATGAAATACAGTGGAAGAGAAAGTCACACACGTCGTTATGCAAATTTGCAGCAACTTGCACTTAAGAACAATCAACGCCTCATCGCCTGCCCTACTTTCCACTAGCCGCTGAGTGCAACTTCCTCATGTTTAGCCAATTTAATTTCAAGTCAAAGATTTTCCTTTTTGCTTTCTTTTATTTTAAATTAGAACAAAATACCATTGATAAAGTATTTATTAGACATTACACTAACTGCTACACATGAACACAGTATGATCCGGATCCTCTGCATCTGACCACCACTGTAATGCTCTAAATCCTTTTTGTCCATGAATGTTTGTGTTTAGATAACGGAGCGGGGTCTACAGACTTCCCTGGTCCTTGAAGATGACCTTCGTTTTGAGGTGTTCTTTAAACGCCGTCTCCAGGCGCTGCTGCAGGAGGTGACGACACACAAGCTGGATTGGGACCTCATGTGAGTGAAGCGTGAACGAGCAGAAGAAAAACAGTTTAGTAAACAAAGAGGATTATCATTATCCCCTGCAGTGGCACCCGTACCATCTATCGCATGCTACATTTCGACTGCCACCAATCAGATGTTCAAAATGTTTGTGGTAATAACAGTTCTTGATATTCAGTGACTGATAAATGTTCTGCAGCACCTCCGCAGAAAATGTTTGTTAAAGAAATGTTATATATGCTTGAACTGAGCACATTAGCTGTGGTGTCTTTTGTTTTGTTTTATATGAACCTTTCTGACTTGCACACTGAACAGCAGGTTTCAGGAAATTCAGAAAAGGTTGAAGAAATTTATTGATATATTATGGAAAAACAAATTAAAGTAAAGTTTATTGGGCAAAAACAACTTGTACAAACACAACAAAATGAATATTTGCTGGGGCATCTCTGTTTTCCCACAAAACCTGAACACTCTTAGACAAGCTTTCTTGTCATTTGCAGTCTTTAGGAAATGTTCTCCAGGCTTGTTGAGGGATATTCCAAAGCTCATCTTTGTTACAAAACATTGCAATTTATTTTAGTCATTTCTTTAATATTTATGCTGAGTGGCTTAGTAAAAGGAAGCTCATTTCCATTTTTTCTCATTTAAAGGTTCATGCTTTTTTATGTCCAGAACGGGATAAGTTGAAGAAGTGATGACATTTTGGAGGTGATCTGGATCACCATCTGGATCCAGGAATGTTTCGAAGGATTCTTTAACATTGCGAGATAGCCGTTCATGTTATTGCAGCTGATGCCTCCTACAGGCCGTTTCTTTCTGCTTTTTTTCACTCTGACAAAGATCATGTGTGACTAAGAAATATTTTGGGATGCGAATCACAATGAGGGGAAACTGTGAGCTTGACGGAGGTTTTATATTGTTTGCACTAATCAGATCCAAATTTCACGTTACCAATATGCAAACTTGTCAGAAAATGTGCATCAACCTATTAGTGTGCAATTTGACACAATGCATCTTGGATTCTGGGTTCATCACTGCTGAACTTTCTCCTTGTTACATCTGCTGTTTTCATTTACACATTTTTGCTATTTTTAGCTTAAACTTGTTTTTTGTTTTATATTCTGACATCTTAATGTTTCCAACAGATACATCGGACGAAAACGGATGCAAATTGACCACCCGGAGAAGTCTGTACCAGGCGTCCACAATCTGGTAGAGGCAGACTACTCCTACTGGACGCTTGGCTACATGCTGTCTTTACAGGGAGCCCAAAAGCTCCTCCGGGCTGAGCCTCTGGGAAAGATACTTCCCGTTGATGAATTCCTTCCCGTGATGTATAACAAACATCCAATGTGAGTATAACCCATCGTCTCTCTAGCACTCTTCTAGGTCTCTCCTCTTTGATTCCTGTTCAGTGGCAATCACATTCCCTTTCCTGTCATTCATCAGCTCAGAGTACATGGACCACTTTGAGCGTCGCGACCTGCGTGCATTTTCTGCTGAGCCACTTCTGGTGTATCCAACCCATTACACGGGGGACGCAGGCTACATAAGTGACACAGAAACTTCCGTGGTCTGGGACAACGAGACAGTCAAAACTGACTGGGATCGGGCCAAGTCAAGGAAAACTCAGGAGCAAGGGGAGCTTAGCTTCGAGGCCCAGAACTCTGATGTGCTGCAGTCAGAACTGGAGAACTGGAGTGCACGGGATGAGCTGTAATGAAGAAGGGAAGAAGAGTAACAGAACTCTGGAATTCAGAGATAGAACGAAGCTGTGGGGGGCACGATGGGAATACCTGGAGGGAACAGAAATGGGGGGAATAAGGATGAAGAGGCCGAGCTGATGGACACTGAGTTTCTGAGGAAAAACAAATGTTTTTCCTCAAACGCTCCTCGCTTCACTGTTCAATCTTTCTCTTGTGAGATAAGATGTAGAGGTAACTCTTGAAGAGTCAGCCAGCAGCTTTAGCTTTATTTATTGCATTTAACACACGTGTCTTGTACACAGCCTGATCCATGAATAGTTTATTTCATTCATGAATGTTTTCCAATGTCATGACATAATGTATACCTTTTTTTTCTTTGTGTATCTTCAATGAAACAAAATTAATTGGAAGAAGATTTAATTATAGCCGTTTACATTTTATATTTGTACCTTCCAGTTTCGCAGAACCAGAACTGTGTGTCATTATGAGCTGAATCTGCAGTATGTTTTGGGTTAAAATTGGTTCTTTTTAAATCACAGATTACATAGTTTTTAACTGATTCCTGGAAGAAACCTGAAGCACTGCTTTTGTTTAGTTTTTTCCCCTGCACTCTGTGGCTCTTCATCTGTTTGATAAAGGCATCATTTTCTGTGGAGGAAGATGTTTGATGATTCTGCCAAATCATCTTCTGAGACCGATGTGTTTTTGTTTCTGGTAGCCTGTGTTGCTTGCATTACTTTTTTCAAATGTCTTTTTTTTATTTTACTTCCTAAAATACTTTTTTAATAGATCTGTTTTCTGTCTTTTGTTACGGTGACTAATGGCAAGCAGTGTAACTGATGTTTTGTTTCATGATGCAACTAGAAGACCTAACTGCATGCTCGAAATAAATAAATATATATTTTCAGAAACTTGTTTTTTTCCCCTGTCTTTGTTTTTTTATATATATATATATATATGAAAGGGTAGTATTAAAAAGATAACTGGACTGATAGTTTACACTAAAAGGGGCGAACTGAGCAACCGCACTTCGAGACTTGGCTCTAGATATAAGAGAGTATAATGATTTAGTGTTCACATCTAGCTGGAGCGGCCATATTGGTACATTAAAATATCATTATTAACTCCTTTTTGACCACACAGCAGTTTTATTTCATCACAACTGTGAACATCCCACAATGCAACAGAGACTTATTTTAATTACTGCCTACTGGTATGTGTAATTACATAAAGGTCAGTTTAAGCGTCAGCAGGCCACCATTACTCCTCCTCACTCGCTATTTTTATAATCAACATTTATTCGTTGTGGACCAATAACGCCTGCCCTTGCTATGCTCAATGTTTAGTGGTTTCATAATGTTTGATTAGGGGTTTGCAATTAAATTACTGACAACAAAAATGAGTACACAAAGAAATGATTTCTTCACCAGGCGTGTGTATAAACGAGTATACTGCTGTGTCACTGTGTGTGTGCAGTTCCATGAATCAAGACTGCATCACCTTAATGATGCAGCAACACATAGCTGAACAGCAGGATAAACGTAAAGTTAAGAACAGCCTGTTCATTATACTGTAGTGGAAATATTGGCCTCCACAGCACATTAAAGGTGCATTAGATTCATTTCAGGATGAACATTTGGCCTAATATCAGTTTTATCTTCTCTAGAAATATGCAGTGTTCTTTTTTAAAGATTTATCAGTACTTATTATCATGCTGAGCTATTCTTCCTCTGACAAGAGTTCTTGTGTTAACCGTAACTTTTTGCAAAGCTGTGCTTTTATAGCTATATTTATAAATCGGATCTCCCCCGAAACACTTTGGACTCAAGCAGCAAAGTGTATACTTACAGTCCAGCCTCTCAGAAGCTTGCACAGCCTCTCTGTGGCACACCAGCCAAGTTCAAGGTCTGTTTACTGCTCGCCATCAGAGCTCATGAGGTAATATGAATAGCAGGCAGAATTGAGTTTAGCGGACTAGATGGTGCTCAGGTGTGTGAGCAACTGGAGACTGATGTGACACAGATTGCAGCAGTGAGCTGATGCTGGAAAAAAAGAGTAATCATAAGAGCAAAATAGGATCTAGATGCTCGAAAGCAAGTGAAGGTCTGACAATGCAATGAGTGAAGGCTGGGGAAGATAAATTGAAGCTGATGAAAAGATGGATTGCAGGCGTGTAGGATAATTATCAGGGATTCATTCAGAGGGAGGGGAACACTCAGAGAAAGTCACATTTCCTAATAACACACGGTGCATAACACAAGGACAAAATGTGAAGATGGCCCAGAGTAGAGTGTGTACTACTTAGATGTAGAACATTAAGGCCCTGTAGGTTGTGGGGTCTTTATGGTTTCTGCTTGTATCCAACAGATGATGTCGGATCTCATCAGAAAGATGTCTGGTTGACTTGGAGGCTGATGAACATCCCACACACTTTCGCATGTTTTTTATGCTTTTTTTTTATTGCATTGCTTTTTTATTTTTAGCTTTTATTGAATAGTTTTTGTCTGTCTGTCTGTCTGTCTGTCTGTCTGATAGACAGACAGACAGATGGTTCGGATTTTGACCTTTCTGGCATCCCTATATGCAGAAAGTCTTGCAGACCACAACTTTGCAACTACATTTGCCACTACATATTCTGTTGTTTACAATTGTATTGATGTTTTTGACAGTTGATTGTTTATATATATA
>JBAMHX010000005.1:21351240-21361600 GCA_037177515.1 Pseudomugil tenellus
TATATATACAACTGATTGAGGTTTATTTTCTGTTTCTTTTGTGATATAAAGCCCGATCATATGGAAGCAATAAGCTTGTTGTGGTTAACGCTTTTCAATCAGCATTTCTAATGGCAAGAGAAGTTTATTTGTACATGTACAAGACAATTTAAAGTGTAGAGAAGTTAAAAAGACAACTGCAGATTTCATGCATAGGAGTATTAGAAAATGTTTCTACATCTGGTGAAAATGTAATCTCTAATGCCAGTTTGTTCCACTTGTTTGTAGCATTACAACTAAATGTTGCTTCTCCATGTTTAAGTTTTGCTTTCTTTCAATAAAACAGATCCAACTCATAGAGGCATGGATTTCTGTAGACCTCTAAAAGTACATAGTTTTAGCTGACATCAGTCAGACAGTGGCAGATCCTTTAAGTACTTTAAGTCATGAGGTGGAGCCTCCATGGATTGGATATTTTACAAATCTCGAGATTTGAAGGAAACTATAAGCCAACATATTAAGCTTATTTTTGTGTTTTTTAATCATTCCTAAAACATTTTTAGTGCTAAAATAGACGATTGCCACCAGGAAATAGGGTTTGTATAAAGGGGTGTATTTGGTCACCAGTTGTGTTTAGACAAGTGGGATTTCTCCAAGTAGCATCCTTATGAATGGGATCCTCAGGATACAAGCTTTCCTGGTGGAGCACCGTGCTGCACATGGACATAGGATGCATTGAATCATATCCTCATTCATTGCTCCATGATGCAGTTCTGGTGCTCAGTAGTTTACTTGACACAGTGAACACTTTGCCTGCCATCTTTGTTTCCAGAACTTTTTAAAAATGAAATGTCAAACTATTTCAGTATTATGATTGTGTAGACTTCAGAACAGGAAGTCCGACATATAAACGATAACAGAAATAGTAAAAAATGTATTATTTTTTCATTCACAAACATTAACATTTAAACTAAAGTAAAGCTGATACGCAAACTCGTCTCCATGGTTATGAGAAATCCTCATTACAGCTAAGTTACTGTCTTATATTAGCTAAGCAGACTAACTTACTTTGGCACATGCATTGTGTGTGCTCATGGGTCAAAAGTGTGTATACGTGTATTATCCTGTGGCTGTCCAAGTGCGAGTGCGCATGCATTCATGGGAAGTGACGTTTTGTCTACGTGACTCCGACTAATCCTATTAGATCTCTCGCCCTCCCACCTCTATATTTACCTACCTGCTCCCTCTGAGATTAGCCTGGGTATTTTCTGCATGCGCCTCTGCAGATCAGTAAGCTTTTTTTCCAGTGAACGACCCAGGGATTACCAGAATCAGGCCCAACCTGGCAACTTTCTCAGTTCAATTCATTTGCTTGATCTCACGTTCAGACTGTCAAATCCCCTGGAACAGATGCATATGATTCAGTGTGATGCTTAGGAGGGTAAATGGGCAACATTAAACTACACCTGCCAACCTTGACTGTGAAGGGAAGGTTGAAACAGACCATTATGCTCTCTTGACGCTTGATGTCTCAGCTCTTTGCACCTCTTTACCTACAGTGTTCTCCTGTCATCGTTCTGCAATCCAATTTGTTGTCTTTTTTATCCTCCCTTTCCTTTCCCTGCTTCTCTTCAAGTAATAAGATTTCTACTGTTGAGCTGGAGTTTTGGGGGGCTGCATAGCACATCTGCGCGCACACACACACACACAGACACACTCAAGATCAACCTCTACCCCTCAATTACAGCTCTGCCACACCTCCAGCTATCTGTAATCTCTCTCAGTAGACCACAGAGTGCAGGGTGAACAAATTACAGAGAAGAGTGAGGAGGCAGTGAAAGGTGTCAGTAAAATAACAAACTTCACAGGATTTAAAGGGAAAAAAATCAAATAAAAACCACAATGGCTTGAAGGAGAAGAAATTCTGTGGAGATATTTCTTGTGGGAGTCGAACAGTTTCAAGGTGAGCAGAATTACTTGTGTAAATTAAGCTGCTAGAGTACGTAAAACTATTGATGAGCTATCAAATTAACTAGAAACAAAACATGGCAGAAATGCCAGGTTTAGATCCGATAGCAAGGTGAACTGCATTACTGGGAAATGCCTTTTTACTAATATGTTTTTTTTAAAGCTATGACCCTTCAGTAGTGCTATAGTAAATCCCCATTCTCTGGGTGAAGTCTGAAGCTGCTGAATTTCAAACATAATTCTTCCACAGCCGTCCTGAAAGTTGAAGTCTAGAGTTGTAGCCTCAGGTGGATCTGGTACAGCTCAGTGCCAGAGAGCCAAATCTAATTTGTGAGGTTATCGTTGTCAATTCAAAGCCTGCACCGACTGCCAGGACAGAAATACAGGCTGGGTGAGAGAGATAAAGCCAATTTCTCATCTCTTTGGCCTGAACTTTATTTCAGTTTCTGATTTATTTCTTAGGTTCTTTTTTGTATGTGTGTGTAATTTTTGAGCAATAAGAACTCTTTGGCAGCAACAATTTATAAAAGCCTCTTTCATCCTGATGAACTGGATGAAACCGGGCAGCTGTGATCTTTGGATTATTATTTCTTTTTATATTCAAAACCTGTTGTAGCTTGTAGATTGGATTTCCTTTTGTAAAAGCATGTATCAGCCAGTCAGTCTCTCAGCACCTTCCCTGCAGGAGAAGGAAATATACTTGGTCCAGTACGAGTACCAGGGAATCTAAACACATAAATTACAAACAAATAGCTTTAAAATGTATTTATGCAATATAGACTTCCATAGAAGTAAGGTTAAAATTTAACAGAGAAAACAAAAATATTCAATTGAGATTACGTGAACGCATAGCAACATTTTTTCTTTTATTTTTTTGTTAGTACTAAATAGGTTGTTCAGTCTCAAAAGACATAAAGAAATACATTTGCAGCATTTTTTCACAGTGAGCACAAAGCAATAAGTTTAGACTCTCTTGTACTGTTGTTTCAGCTGTAGCTCAAAGCAGATCAAAGCTTTACGTGATACTGTGAATTATTTCTAAGAACAATTACCCAAGACATATCTTCCCCACTGTTCTCTGTCAAAACTGCAATGTGCACCATTGCGTATAATCCTCTAACTATGGCTTAAGCAATAACACAAAGTGTCTGAAGAAACGTAAGACTTAGAAATATATCATGGGTTTCAGAAATGTCTGTTGCCATATTGTTGCCACAGTCTTTATTTCTAAAAATACAGGAAAAGAAATGAAAACTCTTTAGTTCTCCTTCCTGTAGACAGAAACAATCACATCTGAATTCAAACATTTTGCTCTCATTATGTTGCCATTGTTGAAGTTTTCATTGTGAGGAACATAAAAATACCAAAAACATGGGCATGTTGGGGGTCTGCCTTTAGATTTAATTGCCTGCTGAAGTCCATATGTCTAGAAATTTTGGTGAGCTTTTGAGCATGTTCAGGTCTCCAAAAAATTGTGTCCTTTTGTCGGAAGAATAATCTGAGAAAAGAATCCGGAATAATAATAATAAACACTTGCATTTCAATAAGCCTTCGCACCGCCTTCGGTGCTCGGGCTTAACTATGACACTTTGAAATTATGACACTTACTTTCAATTAAAGTAGGTCTACTATTTTATTTATGGGGAATAAGACATTTTTTAAAAAGCAAAAGAAATCACAAAAAAAAAAAGAAAAAGACAAGTGATAAATGAAATTATATGTGAAAAACTGCTGTTGGATATTTCCACAGGAGTAATAAATGCATTAGTTCCAGAGGACTGGAGGCCAGTGTGACACTACATCCCACCTGTACCTTGAAACAAGTTAAGGTTTTAAATCAAATTAGTTGAATAAAGAATGATATTCTCATCATATTAACATTTGGATATTTGGACAAACATCAAAATGTTGTCACAACAATTTAAAAAATTGGCTGCTCAAATGTTAGTTCTTATTACAGATAAAAGAGTAATGTGTGAGTTCTGGTTATTTGCTTTTTTAAATGAGTTTACTATGGAATCTGACTTTGAACAATATAGAAACAAAAAAAAATCCTATTTAAAGATAAACTAATAAATAAATTCCTCTAGTCAGCATGAATATCAGACTTTAACAATATACAACATGATCTATGTAAAACTGTCTCTTCTCCACAGAAAGGTTTTGCTGCTGTCCATCATGGTGGACCTGTTCATAAGCCACGTTCTAATAGAGAACAACTCAGATCAGGATGAACTCAACACAGAACGGGAGATCATCGGGATCCTGGAAAACCGCATTCTCTTGCTCTTCTTTGCATCTGCTGACAGTGAGAAGTGCCAGAAGTTTGTGCCTGCGTTGAATGACTTCATTAAGAAGCTGAAAGATCCTGCATACATCGAATACCCCAAACTGCTTGCACTCATCTACATCAGGTCTTCATCTCAGCTCTTATTTACAGTTAATTTGCACTTATACGCTTATACCCAGTTGCACTTGTTTTACCACTTATACGATTTTCATCTTTCTCTCTACAGTTTGGACCAATCAGAGAAGCAACAGGAACGATTTCTCAAAGAGTTGCACAAGAAAACTTTGTTCCTGGCCTTTGAGGACTTGTACAGAAAGTAGGTGGATATGAGGAGAAACCATGTTTTAAATGTGAGCGATCTTCGTGTGTAAGTTCTGTGTGTTTTATTTTTTCTTTTCTTTAGGGGACTGCAGTCCATGTTTAAAGTGAAAGATGTACCGACAGTAGTGGTTCTTCGCCCAGATGGTTCTGTCCTCTCTTCAAATGCTGTGCAGGACATTTCTACTCTCGGCACTCATTGTTTCCGCAACTGGCAAGAGTCAGCAGAGATCGTTGAGAGGACATTTATGCTCAATGAAGAGTTTGATGACCTTAATCTGCGCAGTGCCACTGACCCCGTGAGAAGACTCAAGTACAAGACAGAGGACGACAAGAGGAAAAAGAGATGGTGGAAGTTATGGGAGAAGGGAAAAGACAGAAATGATGATGAAGAGAAGGATGACACCTGGGATATGAAGAGAAAAGATACACATAAGGGAACATGGAGGAGAAGATGAAGTGGAAAAGCGTACTGTTCACAGGATTCTGCACCAGATGTATGTTTTAAGAATATGAATGATTTATTTTGTAATTGTAAAAATGACAGCAGTTGCCATAATTTGTTTGTGTGGAATATAATGCAGCTGTTAGTCAGAGAAGTCATTGTTTTCAGAGATAGATGCAAATATGTGTAATCCTGATTGCAGGAAAGTTGGGTGTTGAATAAAAGGGAGGCAACCAATTATTGGAATGCTTCAGAAATCCTGGAAATCCTGTATTTAATTTTAAAGCCAATGATGAATATTATTTGTCTTTGTTTAGTCTATTTGAATAAAAATGCTAAATATTTGCATTAGACGTACAAAAATACTTTTGCCCTGAAGCACAAACACAAACTTGTGCAAAAATCATTTTCATCTCATAAAGTGGGTTTTATGAAAGAAGAATGGTTTTACCTCCTACGGTACTCTGAGGTTTTGTTGTTTGCTGTTGTGTATTTTGCCAAGTCAACAGATGGATGCTGCATTTTCCTGTTTGTGGAGGAGACGGACCAGTTGTCAATGTACACCTCACAAGTCAGAATCCGTGACTGAACGGTGCATAAGTTCACATACAACTTAAAGTGTAGTCTCAAAAGAGGCTGGTGCGATAATTACTTTCACAGGGCAAAACTACTAAGTAAAATACTAGCAAAAAAGCAAAAAAAATAAATAAATAGTAAAATTACATTTCTGGGATACAGACTTGTTATATTGTGTATACATCCTTTACATTTCCCAGTATTGGAAGCCTTGAAAGATTTGTACAATTGCTCATTTTAAAGGCTTCAAACACTTTATTCACTTCTTCCTTTCTCGAACATAAAATGCTCTCCTTTTTACAACATGTCATAGATGTAACATACACAACCAACCATTATGAAACAGTCGAGTTTAATTAGTTGCAATTTGTTGGTCTGCAACATAAAACACACATAAATACTATTAAAATCATGGCTTGCTTTAAAGGTACATGATGTAGAAATTACTGACACCTAGTGGTGAAGATGGGTATATAGTTATGACTTTAGACGCACAGTTGTGAATGGATGGTGGCTGTCACTGACCAAAATTCTTATTTCATCTGCAAATGGTTGCAATGACTGACTAATTCAAAAACGTGCACATGTTGACTGTTGTTTTCTCTTTAAGGTGTTAGATATCCCAAACGATGCACATGAAAAGCTAGAACTTCACTTTTAAAGCTCAGAGTGTTCTCGCTTAGTACAGAAAGTTATTCATTCAGACATCAAGGTAAAAATGCTGGCATAAAAGCGACTGCTGGCATTTATCCAGCAAGCATTTAATGGCTCAATGTGAAAGAAAAGCATAGCCAAACTGCATTGCTGCACAGATAATAATATAGCATAGAATAGTCCAGATGCAAAACTGATCTGTCACCCTACTAAAACATTTGGTGCATTGAGAAGGCCAAGAAACGTAGAGCAGCTAAAATCCCATAGTTAAAATATTTGAATACACATCTGCACTTTCAGGGATATTAATGCTGGTAAAGTCGACAGAAGCAAACTATATCACTATACAGAGATTCTATTGGGTTCTGCGTCATTAATATCACTTATTTTTTTGTTTTTATAGTACATCTTTAGTTCTGTAATTCCTTTTCATCCAAAGAGACATGCTTGTTAAGTCAGTGGATTCACAGACACACACAAACACACACACACACATAGGCTGTGAGCACTTCTAGATCCCGCTGTCACCTTGTCTTTCAGTCCCTCCCTCTTGACGGCAGAGGGGTGCAGAGACTGAGAAGAGGAGTGAGAGAGCAGCTACTGCCACCAAGGTGAGGAGTGAATGTGACACATACTGACAGGCTGGGAGCTGATTCGAGTGATCACGGGAGGGTTGAAAAGAAAAATAAAACTAAATCTGAAGGCTGTTCTCTTTGTGGACTCCCTGTCTCAAGGGGAGATAATATAGGTAAGCAACTGTGAGGATTATCTGATTTATCGGCATGTAAGATTATATGACTAACAGATAGAAGTGGGACTGAGTGGGAATAGACGACGACATTCATCCTTGTAGAGATGCATTTCTAACACAAGTCGAGGTTTCTTTGTGTGTTGTTGCAGTGTAGGCCTTTAATTACTAATGCTGATGTATTTGTTTTTTTATTCGTAACTCACTGTTTAGATTTTCTATTCTGCATTCATATCATGAAATTGTCCAGACTTCAACCTTATCTAAATGGTTTCAGTCTAATAAAATCCCATTTACCTGCATAGACGCCCCAGTTTTATTTGCATATACATGACAATGCTTTTCCAAATTGTGTGATTATCTTAAGCCACAAAAGCAAATTTACCTTGAAGTCCATGATGTTGCAACAAAATAAGCTCAATTTTTTTGTTTGTTTATTTAATTTTTTTTCTAAATAAAAGTCAATGACCTGTTATTTCTTATAGAAACAGAGAAAGTATGATCTGTCTACAGAAAAAAAAACTAGTTTTGTGAATGCAAAATATTTTATGGTGCGTGTAATTCCAGATAGATATAAAACAAACAGGAATACCAATGGTAGCTAACATTCACTTCTCATGTGAAACAAAGAAAGACAAATCTGTGAACACTGGAGATACAACAGCTTACTTTATCTTCCCGCTGAACCCTACCTTCTATCTCTAATACACAGACAAGGTCTGAAAATCCATACAGTACACTGCAACATCTGCTTTAATTCTTTGTATGCAGCCATCTTTATAGCTGTCACAAAAGACTAAATAAAATCAAATTTCTGTCAGTTCTAAAGAACCGTGAATTATATGTTTTATTTCTTTGGCAGCTTCCTAATCTCTGCACTAAACCGGTCATCATGGTGGATCTTTTTATTGATCATGTCCTGGTAAAGAACAACAAAGACCAGGATGAACTCGACACAGAACGGGAGATTGTCTTGCGCCTGCAGAATCGAATCCTGATGCTTTTCTTTGCATCTGCTGAATGTGAGACCTGCCAGACGTTTGCTCCGAAACTTCATGAATTCTTCAAACAGCTGACAGATGAATTCTATGTGGAGCGTTCCGCACAGCTGGTACTTCTGTACATCAGGTACATTGTACACCATGAAAATCTTATTTCAGCATTTAAACTGCAGGATACAAAGACAGAATTTAGTCCAAAAATCAACACAGTGTAATCCTGATTAATGTGTTTCTTATAATAGGCTGTGTTCGTGTGCACATCTAAAAAAAGACATTTCAGTCCCGTCTGCACTTCTGTCCAAAGCTACTAACTTTCCTGAATTAAAAGCACAAAAATAAAAACAGGATAAATGAAAACACAGGTACAAATAACGCAAAATGGGAACAGCCTCAACAGAATAACTTCCAGAACAATAACAAAAGGAAAAAGTTGAAGTAAAAATATTAATATTCTTGTCACAATACAGTATATCAATTTAAGCTTAAGTTAGGAATTAGGGTTTGGACAAAAATGGATCCCTTTTAACCCTTTATTGGGCAAATTATCAGATTTGTTCACTTCCCTGGACATAAAAAAGGTCTCTACATGCCGGTTTATGAAATCATAAAACCACACTGAGTTCTACACACCATTATGAAGGATCCGGATACATCTTAACTACTTCATTGTGAGTTGTCTTCAGCATGAAAATAAGAAAAAACAAACTTAATGCTGAGCACTTGCTACTGTACAACTTTCATTATTTTAGATAATGTTAAAATGTTGTACTAATCTCCAATATTATAATAGCTCTATTTTCTAT
Organism: Pseudomugil tenellus; assembly: GCA_037177515.1. Classification (NCBI taxonomy): domain Eukaryota; kingdom Metazoa; phylum Chordata; class Actinopteri; order Atheriniformes; family Pseudomugilidae; genus Pseudomugil; species Pseudomugil tenellus. The sequence goes on from JBAMHX010000005.1 coordinate 21,360,023, forward strand.
GGTAGAAAATGCTCATTTGCAAATATTTCACTGAGAGCCCAATAAAGCCAATGTCAATGTCATCATTATTTATATAGCACAATTAAAGACCAATGGCCAGTCAAAGTGCTTTCTGGTTGGATATACATATAAAAATGCATCCTAAAATAACAATAAAGTAATTATAACAATCAAAGAATTACAATAATAAAAGAATAAAAAATAAAAACAGTGGACAAACAGGTGAATAGGTAAGTCTTAAGACTTGTTTTTAAAATGAAAAGAGTATTTACAGACCATACAGACAGGGAATGTGTTCCACAATGCAATGTAGGAGCTACAACTGCATATATAAAGGATTAATTATACCAGCTGCTGTTTTATTATACCTAAATGAAAAGCCTAATTAGTCACCTTTGTGACAGGATATATATTGGAAGGATGATGCATACATGGTATGAGCAGCATGGCTAAATGTGTGAATAGTGGCACCAAAACTGTCAAACAGTCCTCTGCAATATTTTACTAGATGGTTTCACTCTTGTTTTGAGACGTAAGTGCTGCCAGGCGTGTGCCAGTCACAGATGTACAACTGTCACCTCACTTGCACCTAAGTGTTCGAGAGTGGTGTTAAGGTGAGATTCAGAGGCAGCTGTGTTCCCAGACATCCAGAATCCAGGGCCTAACTCCATCCTCCAGGATGACAACGCTCCTACACAGAGATGGTCACAGAATACGTCCAGAGTTTGGGAGCAGAGAAAGCGAAAATGCTTTGGAAATGGTCTGATGTGGTTCCACACCTCAACCCAGTTCAACACTTTGTGTGTTGTATGTGCCAGAGTGACCAACACAACTGGTTTTCCTTCAGCAAGTCCCAGTTGAGCAAAGCGATGCCATTCCACAGCAAGCTGTAGCCAGACTGGTGACCAACGTCTGTGGCTGTGTGTGTGCGTTTTAGGGTTCCTGAAAGTGTAAAATGAATAAAGTGCAAACACAGTAATAAGTGTTGATATTCTTTCATGTTGTGGGTGAAATTGTGTAACGCACCAAGCAACTAAAAACAAGCGTGAACAGATAGAGAATATACCCACATGTTCAGCTGTGCCGCTTATTCCACAGAAGCATGATTTTTACACATTATCTTACTGTAACAATGATTAATGACACTTTCCAACAATTTATAAGGAAATGAAAAAGAAACCAAACATAAATGTCCTTGCTGGGGTGATTGAAACATTCTATGTCAGGAAATATCTCACAGCTCCGGTTTTTTCTTACAGCGGCAAATTTTAGCTTCATTTAAAGATTTTCCACAAGATTTATGTTATACACTTATCATTTTCCTTTATTGTAGCCATACTTTTGAGTTTGTGCTTTGCGTTACTGTCTTACTGACCTTCAACACGAGTCTCAAACTTTTCTTTTCATAAGGAAACACATTTCTCTATAAATGACTGTAATTGTATTATGACATTTACATTCACTGGATGTATTCACTGAAAACAGGAGTAGCTGTGTATAATGTAGACTGTATTTAATGTAATCATAAAGGTATGAAATAATTTTTCAAAACATTGTATTGGTGTATATGGATTATAT
>JBAMHX010000005.1:21425159-21442112 GCA_037177515.1 Pseudomugil tenellus
TGAAAAAGAAACGCAAGGATGTGGAAAGGGAAAAAAACGTGGAGTTCTTTGGAAGAACCAAACACCCCCCCCCCCCCCCCCCAAAAAAAAAAAAAAAAAAAAATCCACATTCACAAAAAAAATGCCATGTCAAAAAAATGTGACTTCAGAGGATGTACCTTCAATAATGTTTTCTATTTATTTATTCAGGGATACTCCATTAAGTGCTTCATAGCAACAATGGCTGGTCATTGATGGACATGTAAATCACCACCAAAGCAATGCAGTGTTCTGATAATAAATAATGAAAAATAATTTTAAAAACTGTTAAGCTTTCCAGCAGTTTACTTTAATTTTTCTTCCTCCGTTCTGTCACTACACCCCAAAGCTATAACGGAGAGCCTGCAGCTCATTAAGATCTAGAAGTATTTATCCTCTTGCTCCCTTAGAAACCATTAAACGTCTCATCCGTGCAGTTACTCGTGTCATCACTGTCATTTTCCTTTTGAATATATGCAGTGAATATTGATTAACATCTCTCAAAAACAAACTAATTGTTTTGTCGTTGACTTATAAATGGCTATCGAAGCATTGTTTAAGCTGAGCCATCGTTGCTGTTTTGTTTGACATGTTATAAGGCTATTTTATCAGTAAATACAAAAGCAGGGCTGCACAGTGGAGAGGTGGTTAGTACTGTGACCTCACAGCAAGTAGGTTGACGGTTCCACCCGGGGTCGGATGGTGGCCTGTCTGTGTGGAGTTTGCATGTTCTCCCCGTGTTAGCGTGGGTTCTCTCCGTGTACTCTGGCTTCCTCCCGCAGTCCAAAGACATGCACCTTGGGGATAGGCTGACTAGAGACTCTAAATAGCCCTTAGGAGTGAGTGTAAGTGTGCATGGTTGTTTGTCTGTGTATGTTGGCTCTGTGATAGACTGGCGACTAGGTATCTTAGGTACTGTAGCTTTTGATCTCAAAAGTTGGCCAGGGTGAGTTTTTGGAGAATGCCCTGTTTGAAAAGATATGAAATTTACAGTTACCCGGAAGACATGCTTGGTGGTATCAGAGTTCCCAGTAAGTCAGGAAACCTGGGTTAAGGCATCTCATGCTGAATGAAAGTCCCAACTCCTGTCAGTACTGCACTAAAACAGGGCCTGCCCTCACTGGGAAGAGTTGGAATAAAAATATTATGTTGCTGGCAACAACATAAGGTCCAGATATGCAGAGCTGCATTGTAAGAAGTTCTGACAAACAGTTGGCACACCAGTTTTTACTGAAGCCACTATATATGTCTCTGTTTCACTAATATGTAATAATATACCAGCATCAAAGACCAGGATATCAAAACCAAGCTGACCTACTTTGTATTGCTCATACTAACTTTTGGCATGTTCCTCATATAATCTATACATTTCAATCTATACAATTTGGCGCTTGTACCACTAAAAAGAAATGATGAATGTTGGACTACAAGTATTGGAAAGTGCTAGTAGGCCCACGGTACAAACCTTTCATGAAAATAAGAGAGTAAACTAGTGTTTACATGAATATAAATGTAAGAAGTAAATTGGCTTGTGTGATTGTATTCTGCGATTGCAAGTGTGATTCTGCAAACACAAACTCCAACACAGCACACACTGATTTCTTAATAACCCTAAGGTTAGATGGCAAGAAGTTAATAAGATCTCTTTGCATTTACAGGCTTCATCTACACTTGTGGAGGTACACTGAAAGGCCGAAATGGCAGCATAGAATCACCTGGCTTTCCCTACGGGTACCCCAACGGAGCAAACTGCACCTGGGTCATTGTTGGGGAGGAAGGAAGTAGAATCCAGCTTGTCTTCTTGTCATTTGCGATAGAAGAAGAATATGATTTCCTTTCCCTGTACGATGGACACCCACACCCTGCTAACTTCAGGACAAGGTAGGACCAATTAATAATTTTTTTTCTTTAGCACAATCTAAACCTGACACAAGCTTTATCAGCCATCACACACACACACAGACACATATATATATATATATATATATAGTATAATCTTTAATGTGTAGGTATGAGTGTGTGTTTTATACTATGGACCAATGCTGTCAAAAGTCAGTCATCTTTGTTTGGCGTCCTGCAGTGCTTGGATGCTGACCTGAATCACATTGATAGGTCAACATGAGTTCTGCAGAACTAGACAAGAACTGTTGAGAAGAGTCATTTAATTATAATCTTATTTTTTTGATCAGGGAGACAACTAAAACCTGCAGGATTGTGGCCCTGAAGGACCAGAGCTTCACACCTCTGCTTTTAGAGCATTCTCAGTGACGTCACATTTTTTTTCTTTAGCTTGCCCTGTTGGTTGGCAAAAAACTTGTTTCAGTTTTGGAGGGACAGTTTTTGACAGGAATTTGCTGTTCGCTGTTTCGCATCAAGGACGGCGCTGGAGGACTTCACACTTCCCAGTCCAGTATAGCCCTTATTGGCCAGGGGACATGGTGGCAATCTGAGAGAGATTAAGGATTTATAATCTGAAGCAGAGAAAAGCAAAACTATCTTTCTTGATTGATGCTAACAACAGTAATAATTACTTGTTCACAGACTATTTATTCGTCCTGTCAGTACTGGAACTTCTATCCAAACAGGCATGTAATAAGTTTGCTTCTGTCTTTAGCAAAAAACTTCAGAAAATCAGACACTGTGTCCACTTGGAGGAGACATAAACACCATGACATTTTTCTCCAATCAGTCCAATGAGAATATTTGCCATCTGTAAACTACCACTTGCTTTCTTCTCCTGCCAACAGGGTTTATCAAGTATCTTTTAGGATGTACGACCTTAAAACATTTTACAGATTGTAAATATGTCTCTGCCTTCAGGTGTCTTTCCTCAGACCCAAAAAAACAAATGTCATCAAGCCACAACTAAAAATTTTGTTGCTCATGAGCAGCTACAGGCCGATATCAAACCTCCTTTTCCTTGGTAAGATCATATAAAAAGCTGTCTTCAACAGATACACAACTTCCTGACACCAGGTCTTCAGCATCACCACAGCAACACGACTGCTCTAGTTAAGGTCTTAAAAAACCTCCACTTTAGCACAGCTGCAGCATTTCAGTTCATGTACTACTAAGGCTCATAGCAGCATTTGACACTGTCCACAATAACTGCATGTGTCAAACAGACACCACAAAGGAAATCAAAGTCCAGAACTTTTCATTATATCCCCGAACAAGGATTTTTTACTAACAAAAACATCATATTTTTTAGCAAAATCTCTAGAAATATTTCTCTCATTGACCTCAAATCAAGTGCAAATAAAAGGTCATGACCTCAGGATGCATCGTGTCCTGATGTCATACTGGGCTGGTTCAAAGTTTACACACCAGGTGGAGCTTTGTGACTGAACATGTGAGTATTTATATTATCGTGTCTTGGGGGAATTGGGGGAGTTCAGGGATAAACCCCTAGCCATCGCTGTTGTGTTTATGGCTATCCTTTCACTGCATGTATAATACACAGAGAGATGACATGACAGCGTAATGTGCACCTTTTATCTTTTGTCCTTTACTTATTGTTTTCTTACTTCCTATTTTCGATCCTTTGTCATTCACTCAGCTAACGAGAACCCACTTGCTCTGACGTAATCTCTGTCCGTCTTCTGCCTCTGCAAAATTGTGCTGTTTGTTTTACATGTTGCTTCAATTAGATAAGTCCTTAAAAGTCCTAACCTATTTTAATTTTTATCACTGTCAGCAAAATAAAAGTATAAGTATAGATTTATAAAACCAAAACTTGTTTTGAAATGCAATTTGTGATGAAGCATTGATTGCATCGTGATCTGCAGCCTTAGATCCCACACTTCCTCCTCTTTGCTTTTCTTCCAACATTACTACTACTGCTAAATGTGAAAGATAAGCATGCCTGGTGCTTAATATTTAATCAGTTTTGATGTTTAGTTTATGTGCATTTAATTAAGAATAAAACACTTAATTAAATCTAATTCATAATTGTTTACAACCTATAAAAATGCTGTATGCACTGTTAAAACGCCAAGTATTCATTTCACTGTAATATTTGAAAAGCAAATCATCTAATATATTTTGGTAAATTGTTACTTTTAAAGTACTTTACGTTTATGATCGGAAAACACAAAATAAAACCTGCACATGCTATATCCATCAGCAAGCTACTCGCATTCAGCTGTTTGGGGAAGTCATGCTGAAAAGAGACAAAAGCACACTTTCTGGTTAGGTTTACACAACATTACTGGATTGTTTGCGTAGGACATCTTAGCTTGCAATTTCTTCTCATAGCCTTCCTGTGATGATATTACTGGGACATGGGTTTTCTGGTAAGGGTATGCATCTGTGGTTTCTAAAAACACAGCACAACAAACACATACCTAACAGCAGCAACCACATGTGTAGCTATTTGTTAAAACTAATCTTCACAGGTGTCCTTACCAATTCTCTGCCATTTTTTTAAGAGTCAATACAGTGAAATATCGTGAAAGACAGACAGAAAGGGACGGCAGTCAAGTTTCAATTCAGTACTGAAACTGATTTGAAGCAATGCTTCAAAAAGCTGCAGAAATGAATTGAATAGCAGACACATTTCCTGTAACTGGTTTGAAATAGTGAGAAAAACATGCTTAATGGTGCCAGAGAGTGGCAGCATATATGTGTCTATAGGTGGAAATTCAGCAGATGTAGTTGTTTTAACTGTGTAAATCCTCTTGGAAGAAAAAACAAACTGTGGAAATATGCAAAAGAGAATGAGGAGAGTTGTTCTTTAGGAATTACTGTCATCTTGTTCTGCAAGAATTTTGATAATATATCATAAATTTGTTTAAGAAGTTGTCAGTCAGTGTCTGACATAAATGCTGGCTCACGTCAAAACAGGCTGATGATTCATTTCTTTTCTTGTATTTTCCTGTAATCCAGATCATGTGCAATTGTAAAAGTGGTTCCCACTTTCCCGTGATACGCGTCAAGTCTTTGAAACAAAATGGGAACTGTGACAGAAAACAACTTTAAATGCAGTAAGAGGTCTTGCACACCACCAGTTAAAATCATCATGCTTGCTAATGCATTAGCTTGTTAGGAGCACTCTATTATTGCAGCTTTGCATAGTTGTAGTAGATTTTGTTTCTTTCTTTTAGGTACTTTAACCTTTTAATGTCCTGCTGTAAGGTTTTGTACAACACATTTTTAAGTGACTGTTTCAACAATTCTTGGAAATGAACTTGCATGGACATCTTGTTTTTCATTCAGTTACTTTTTTTTCATTTGTCTGCTTTTCATCAGGCAAAATGCAGGGTCACCGGTCCATCACAATGCTTACACAGAGACAACAACCACTTATGCTCACACTTAATATAGAAATGTGCAACATTCTTTTTCAGCAGCAAATATATTTTGCATATGAGCTCGCAATCTTTAGGCGTACATTATAGCAACTGCAGATGTCAAGCAAACTGAATATATTTCAAATGAATCGACTGCTTTAGAAAGGGATGAGAAAATCAGCAAAAAGTTACTTTAAATAGAAACGAGCACTATAAGTGCTTCAGTAAAACAGCTCTGCAAAATGAGCAACACCCGATTGGCCTTAAAACTTAAGCATTCATGCTCAAGTTTGCAAAAGCACTTTGGTGTGTTTATTGCACTGAGATGCATTGATGTTTATCTGTGATTCGTGGTAGGAAGTGACCCAAATATCTCAAGTGTATCTGAGACCATTTTTTCCACTCACATCTCTGTGTCAGTGGAGATTTAGTCACCTGCAGCTCTACCTGTCTGCTTGGTTTCCTGCAATCCTTTCTTTTTATTATTTGTTTTATTATTATTATTATTTATAATTTGCTTTTAGAGGCAGAAGTTGCCATGCCTCGGTTTGCATAACCTTTATTTCAATATATGCCTCAGTTTTGTTTAGTTTTTCATCATTACTTTCATTTGAAACTCTGCACTGTCTGTGAAACTCTTGTAGAGTGTAAAAAGAGCTGAGTAAGCAAAAGAATAGCGACTCTGTAAGTCTCTCCTCCCCTTCCATCGTTTCTTAACTCCTACTCAACCACATCCTGCTTTCACCCCCCCCCCTCCCCATAAACACACAGCCTTGTTTGGAGATGTTGCATATCTGTAGACCTGCAGCTTTGTAATGTGGGTTTTTTTGTGGTTCTTGCTGAACTTAAGGGATCCAAGCCATTTGTCATCCTTGTCTCTCAAAAGCGATCATCTCTCTTATCTGTCTTGACCCGAAAATAGATTATGCTCCACATTTAGTTTGATAAGAAACTGTTTTATTACAATAACAAAATACATGGTAAAATAAAAGTTAACATTGTATTACCTGATTATCAGGTACAACTGATCACAACTATTTGTTGTTTTCTGAAATGCATTCATTATCTGCAGTTTATATATTAACATCTGTATTTTTTACACAAAAGCACAGAACATCCCCAGCAAAGTGGGGCAGACACATTTCTATATATCTCTATGGAGATACCATGAAGGCCCCCAAGAAGTTTTCAGTGTGTCCTTGTCGCATTGCTTGTATTTTGTCCAGTTTGACAAAAATTCGATCTCCTTTCTGTAGTTCAAAAATCCCTGCGAGGAAACTGTTCCACAGATCCACCCTCTCCGAACACTTTGCATTTTCCTTTGTGGTCCTGCAGCAATTGCTGGAAGAAACATAAGAGAAGTGTCACAAAGAAACTGACATAATGCAGGTAGAACACAAGTGAATAAATCTATAACAGGATGTGGGAAGAGATGCAGGAAAAAAGATAAAGAACAGTAAAAATCACTTACTATTTTGACTTCATAAGGTCCATAGGAATACCATAGGCACTTGTATTTCTCGTGACCATGTGTGTAACTGTGTGTGTGCAGTTTGCAAAAGAGTTTAATTGCAATTTGGAGTAGAGGTAGTAGTAACCTGGCTGCTGAATTACCAAAAGACCTTCATGATAGGTCATATTTTGAATGATGGATTCACCACTCGTTGCCCACTGTATTACATCGCCATGCTTAATGACATGACTCAGGGAGAGGCCTGAAATGAAAATGAGAGAAAAGATTTGTCAAAACACAAATTCCCAAAGAAAAAAGTATTTATGAATGAAAAGGAGCATAATGGGGGCTCTTACCCAACAAGTGAGCAAAAGGTCTCCGTTGTGTCTGAGTCTGCAGTGAGGGAATCTCTCTGTGCCCTGTTTCAAAAACCAAAGTCAGACTGGTTAGTTTATCATCCAATGACTCAGAATTATTAGAAAGGCAGTCATGAGAACTTGTGTTTTCCGAGGTAACCTTATCCAACATGTTTTTATGACTCCACTTGAAAGGAAGGAAAATGTCTATATATAGTGCATTACGACAAACATTACAGTAACAGACAGAAAATCATGCTCACCTACTTGCTTTGATAAAGTGCCATCCTGAAAAAATAAAAGACATAAATCAAATGATAGTGGCACTGGGATGGGGGCATTGAAAGATGAAACTCAGATGCTGGTACGTGGGACTCCATGACTTCATATATGCAAACAATCTGTACATATCATTACCTTCTCCCCGGCAAACGGTGCAGCATTGGACAAGTTGTGGCAAAGAGGATACGATGCACATTGATTAAAAGCCTGCTGGGAAGACAGAAAAAAAATCAAGGAAAGCTGCCCTGAGCAATACATTGAAACAGTTGTGTCGCTTTGGAAGCAAGACAAAATTTTCAGTAATTATGACTAAAGATTTTCCTAGCAGCCAGCGGCGTGTTTAATGTAGAGGAGCAGCAATGCAGAGTTCTGCATAGTCCACAAAGGCACATCAGCTAATATCTAGATAATTCATATTAATGTAACAACAGTTGTTTGTAAGCACACTGTAATGCTGAGACACATAACAGTAATATAAACAAAGCAGAATGAATAGCTTGATGGTAAAGCAGCTCAGCAAAAGATATTTGCTGTTAGCTTCTGATCTGAGCAGAAACACATTGTTTCAGTTACAGTATATGTTATGTAACACATAGGTAGCGTAACATAAAACAGTCAGGAGTGTAATGAACAACAGCATTATGAAACTATCTTAGAAAAAGCGAAGTTAGAATTGTGGGTTTGTACTTGAGATTGAAAGAAAAGGGAAGTAGAAGTAGATTCAGAGCACAGCTGACACACTTGTCATTACTGACTGGCTACTCAAAGAGCAAGTGATGACATCCACACTCAGCACTACTTCAGATTTATGTGACATAGAATAAAATGGGGAAACTCAGCAGCAAAGGAATTTCCATTCTCTCCAAGCATTGAAACTTATTCCTTCTCTCCGACTGTCAGACATGTTTAACACACATTAGATCGAGACAGCAGCCTTACCTCAGTTTTTTGGTAGAGGTTGTAGATAAAGCATCCCTCAATAACGATTCCCAGCATGGAAAATCCCATCAGTAAGAGAAGAAACTTCGAGCCTTCTCTGGGCCATCTTGGTTTCTTCTCAGTAGGAATGATATGGCTAACTTGACTGTCAACCACAAACACCTGAGGGCATGAACCAGCATCTGCCTCCGACATCCCACCAGATCACAGTAGCACCTGAGAGCTAAACGCTTACACCAAACGAGGATGAATACTGAAAGAGAAAAGGTTGTGATTTAAAAAAAAAAGCAAACAAAGAGGAACTCAAAAAGTTGAAATAAATAATAGAAAGACGTCTGAAGTGCTTCAGATGTCTTGTGTTGACAGCAGGCACATGCACTGCAACCTGCTTTTAGGAAACAAGCTGGTTTCTACATACTTCAGCTATTTTAAGCCAAACTTTCAAAAGTTTTTTTTTTTTTAAAAAAAAGGTCTAACAAGCACATCTACATTAGTTTCACCCTCCTTAAGTCACTTTAAACTGGATTACCTTGAATGAAGATGTTCCTCCACAGTTCAGTCAAGCATCCAGCAGCACAAAGTTGCTCTCACATAGTATGAAGACCATGTGTTGCTAAAAGATAAATTCTTGATATGATATTAACCTAAGCAATGAACTACTCTATTACACTTTAATATCTTTAGGAGCTGTTTAACCCTTTTCCAAATTTAGTCTGTCCTCATCTCTTGAGCTCTCTTGACTACTGAGAAGTGTCACTAATATTGCTTTTGAAGCAAGGCTAAGGAGGAAATGAAGATGACATGGGTAAGAGGCACACAGAGAAGAGAGAGAGAATAAATGTGTGTGTTTAGTGTGAGGGACACTCCCTGCTGAATATAGCAATTGGCCAATGGCTGACACTTCCTTTTCTCTCACTTCAGTCTTTTTTTTTCTTGTACTTTTTCACTTTATTCATTTTCATTTTATATGCTTCCTTCACAGTTTTTTCTTAACAATTAGCAGATTCTCTCAGTAGTAGCTCAGCTACTCTTTATTGTTTTGGCTGATGTTGATGCTGTTAAACTAAGGGAAGTGTCAGGGACCAAGCTGTTAAAATCAGATCCAATTTTAACTGCTCCCGCAGCCTTGCACTATCACCCACATCGCAAGTCATCTCTGCTTTAGCATAGAAAGTGATGCTTCTCTCACCACACACTTAGACACAAGGACGTGTGTTTGCAAAGACATGTCTTGAGTGAAGGACTTTGATGTTAACACTATTTCTAACCAAAAGAAAAAAAGAAACAACAATATTCTTGTCTGAACAGCAGCAATCTGCTGTGATTTTCAGATGACTAATTTGATGAAAGTCTCTGACCTGTGATGCAACATCTCTTTGCATGTTTTTATCGTATGTTTACGGTAATTTTGCTTGCTTTAGAGTTTTCTTCCTTTTTCCGTGTAGCTTTTTTTTAACAATGATTTATTGTTCTCTCTTTATTACTTCTCACAGGCATTTTCTCTTTATATAGAGAGTCAGTGACCACTTGAATAGAGGTTGCTAAAAATATACAGACAATCCACTTAGGTGTGTAATTCTTCCTGTGAGTGCTGTTAATAGCTGTGTGTATGAAAATAATTAAAGAGATGATGAGTCAGTTTAAACTTGTGTCTAAAATGATCTGAACCTTCTCAGTTTTTTCTTTCATTTTTGTGTAGGAGGGGGCAATTTAGCATGATAAACTCCATATGGTGAAACTGTATGACTCAGTCCAACTTATTTACCCACACACTATAACACCCCTACCCCCACCCCCACCAACACCACCACTGCCCCATGGACACGCACACAAACATGCAGTGTGTGTTTCCATTATCACATACAGTACTGTTCAGTGTAGATGGGTTTGAGTGTTGTTTTTGTGGTTTCTGCTTCTTGAATGCAGCATTGTGAGAACAAGACAAAAGTTCAGCTACTGCAAAAATGATCACTCAATTATCCAATTAATTTAAATTACAGTGTCCACATATATTTCTTAATTGCCCAAAACATATATGTGTCACAGTCTCTGGCTGCAAATTGGAAATATATTGTTTTCTATACTGAGTACCAGTCTGTAAATACTGACATGTGAAGGCCATGTGCCCGTAGGTTTTCCCAAGCAAGTTCACTGCTATGTGGATTTGAGAGTAGGCTACTGACCATTTACCTGGACCATTATTTTTAAGTATATCCTAGTAAACATACATTGGAGGAGAATTAAGTTATTTACTTAGCTATGTATAATGCTGCAGTGCTAACGACTGTGTGAGAAAATATTCAAGAGCTTCTGCTGTTTCTACGTCCTTATTCACATCATGATAGACCAGGAGACTTGGTTCGACGAGGTGGGGAATTCAGAAAGAAATTTCACTTTCCTTTCGTTTAGTTTGGTTTCACTTTGCATTCTCAAGCCGACCACACCTTGTGGACAATTACTAGTAGATTCATACATTGTGCTAAAATTAGGGGCATTATTTCCTGAAATGACAACTAATTAAGGGGGGAAAACAGGATGAGGAAGAAAATCAGTCTCATTGGTTGGCCTTTTTGCACAACAGACAGGGAAAGCATGCTTCCTGTCAGTTCCTCCTTGAGTATCAAAATCACATAAACATAAAAAGACTTAAAAATGCCTCAAAAAAGAGTTTAAAAGGTTTAGTTTTTGCAAAACAAGTCAAACTGTGTCTTCTTAGTAAGTGTTCTCAGAGTATTTCATGCTATGCAATGGATTTTACCCTGCACACTGTACCCTAGCACTCACCCTTATGTTGTTTTAATGCCATAAAATCTATTTCCGTTCAACTTTATTGGTGACACACTTTGTTATGACAGTCAGGCACCTTTAAAAAAATAATTCCAAGTAAGCATTCGGGTTGATGAGTCAGGAGCCAGACTGGTGCAGGAATACAGTTTTAATCCAAACAGAACCCAAAGAAAAATAGCTGACATACATTAATAGTAACATGGCATAACAACACATGACAATAATCTGGCCCTATTAAATCAATCCAAAGGGTATACACAGGTGGCCTAGAAGGGACAGGTGAGGCAAGTGAGCAAATCAAACCCGGTGTACTACCGAACAGGAAGGAGAAAATAAATAGAATACACAAATGTAAGAACAATTAAATAAAACAGGAAACCAGAGGGCAACGATGACTAGACTATACAACAACACAGATCACGACAAAAGAGGCCTGTAATACGAAAATTGATTTTTTAATATGGAGCTAGGGTTAACTCTGGGCTTTCATAATGGTACGTCTCTGGTTCAAGTCACACTTGAGTATATCCCTCTGGTAAATCATGCTGAATAACATATGCTCTGTTCTGGATAAGAGATCAGTGAGAGCAAAAGCATAATTTCCTGATCAATCAGTTCTAATTGAAAATGGCCGGCAGATTCTACCAGTATTGGATTTTGAGAGGAACGCTTTGGAAAGACAGTTTTCAGGAACAAATGCATGTGTTTGATTAAACAAAAACCCTTTGATATAAAACAAATGAATGAAAAATAAAAAAGAAATGAAGGAAATGGGAAGGTTCCCAACAAGAAGCTGCCACATTATTAGCATACTGGTCAGACCACATTCCAAACAGGAGGATCAAATGATCCCTCTGTAGTCCTACTAGCATAATGCGCACATTGCCAATTGGAGCTTAATTAAACTGGTTGGCTCATTGATGACCAACATTCTGACATTTTGCTGAAAAGTTAAAGATTTTTACACACTCCCTCACTGTCCAATAATACAAAGCTGCTACAAATTGATAATACAAATTACTAGCTTCTTCTTTTTTTGCGTGTACCCATAATGTTTGCATTAGATTTCGTTTATGCTTAATGCCAACAACGTGTAACATTTCTCTGACTGGTATGGGAATAGTCTAAACCTTTAACTCAACTTTCTACAATGTAGCATCATACTGAATGATAAAAAGGGTATTTCATGCTGTTTGGGTGTTGTTTTATATCTAAATCTGCAGTCTTAGGCAAGACTTTGGCTTATCTATTAGACTTTAGTGCATTGTAATTTAAATTACACAGACAGAAAAGATTAACACATAGGTGAAAAGGGAAAATCCCAAAAAGCATAATGTAACTTCTTTAAAGTGCAGAATTTAACAACAAAATAGACTAAAATGATTTAAAGGTGGTGTCCCTAAAAATGTCAGTAAGATCTACATGAATTTAGTCGGGATTTGGTCACTTTAACATATCAGTGTATTACTGAACAGACATGGAGGTTTTTGAATATAACTTGTTAGCTCTGTTATCTCCATTTAGGGATCCATAACGTATCATGTATAACGAGACATTAATCAAACTTCTAATAACAATTCTAGTAGATAAAAAGCAAAAGCCAGCTAGTTTATGCCTATGCAAGAATCACAAAGAGATTAAAAAGCCACTTGAATGCGAAAAGTTGAACAGCAGAAAATGTTTTTACAATTTTCACCATCCAAAAATGGACTGTGTGGCTGTTAAAAGCTGTGAAATTGTCCTTTTATGGTAGTATCACGAAACTATTTAACTGCAGTATCATAGTACTGTAAACAATGTTTGTGTTCTTGTGACACAATAGAGAGTAAAGATCATGTTAAAAAGATTTTTTTGCTCTGATAACTTTTAGCATTTATGCCCTGCATATAATTGTTTTTTCGAGGCACAAGCAGCTGTGTTTTTAACACAAATTTTAAAAAGATGCATAGTAAAGTAAACATTTGTCATTCCAACTCAAAGTTTACATATTTGTAGTAGTTAAGTCATAATGACAGCATTTGCCAAACATACAGTTCAGAAATGCCCCACTATATTTTACCACATAACCTTTGCTGGCTTACCACAAAAACTTTCCAGACAGAAAACACCAGCAGTGCTCTGCTTGTATTTTATAGGGCTTAAAACAAATTATAGAAGTGGTCAACATTTGTTTGCTTCCTGTTTGTTTAAATATCAGTAGAGCAATAATGAGAATTGATGACGTCTGGCTCAGATTTGCAGAACAGGTGTGTGTTTGTGTGTGCGTGTGTGTGTGTGTGTGGGGGGGGGGGGAGGGGGAGTTGTAGCAGAAGACATAACTGTACGTAAGCTGTGGTCTATCAGAAAAGGTCAAATGTCTTTGAATAACTAGATTTCAAGTTCGTTTCAAGTTTTCTTGACAGAATAAAACTACAGTAAGTACATTCAAAAGGCTGGTCAAGATGATATGTGCAGAGGTGTACGAATATGAAGACTTACTAAATACATGCCTTTACTTTTCATCCTAATAGTTTAAGTTTAATGAATGATTCTTATTGAATAAAGACCAATGTCGGACTTTACGTGAAGTGTAATGTGTCTATTAGATCTTAAAAGAATATAATAAGCTTATTATTATTGTAAAAAAGTGTAGAAATATTAAAGACAATTTGAAATTCTGCATGTTAGCAAATAATTAATACATTTTTTGGTCTTGTCATTGTTAAGATAGATTCCTTCACATTTGATGGACTGGTAAACTCTTCAAGTATTTACTGTCTCTGAGGAGAAGTGAGGACAGGACACAGCTTTCCAGCGAATCTGCTTTAGAATTTGTGAGCATAGAAAATAGTTAAAGGAGTGGATATATTCTCTTTATACTGGCTTATACGTAAAGGGATACAATCTGTATATGATGCTTTTAGATCCGAATGATCAGTTTGGAATTAGATTCTTCTTCTTCGAGGTTTACATGAAAATTTTAATTCCGAATTAAGGTTTACATGGCATCACGTTTATCACATTTATTTGTCTTTTAGCTTCAATTTTAATTACATTTTTGAAGTACTAGCTTGAGGATAACCTGGGCTTAAATAAATCTCTCTCCTGCCCATCTGCTCTTTTTTCTACTTTCTTTTGTTTTCTTCTATCTGTACTCCCCCGTCTCATCAGATATATTGATGAAGTTATCCCCAATGTAACAGAATTTTAGATTACCAAAGATGAGGAGTCTGGTTCTGAAGTAAAAAATGATTAACAATGTTTATTGAACAAGGAAAACATTCAGATAAATATGACAAAAATTAAGACAAAAACAGACTAATACAGAATTGCAATTCAGGAGGATTTGGTCCAAAGATCTAACAGAGCAGAAGTCTGAAGCAAATTCTGACCAGTCACTTGGGAGCATCTTCATTTAAAGGCTGTGAGTGCGTCACAGAACGCAGACACTGTTGTGTCACCAACAGATAGGAATTATGTCCAGAAATGAGAAACATGTCACGTGCTGAGTAATCATTTAGGGCTGGTTGTTCGTAAGCACAAATGACACAAAATTAAATGATGCATTCTGACGTGAAATGATTACCACATTAATAAAGTGAATAAAGTAAAATCTGAAATCTCACATAACATCCAATTTGTTAGTTTTTCTGAGGTAATTTCAGATTTAACCCAAACACTTTGAAACATTTTTCATTAAGTACACAAATATAATGAAAATGTGATTTCAGTAATTCCCACATCTACTGTAGTGAGACTGTAACTCTGCTCTTTTCTTGAATGTTTAATGGATCCTGTCGAAACGTCTGGAATAATAAGGCATCTCTGTAGTCAGTAATGACTGAAAGCAATATGAGACCATTGAGGTTAGTTTGTTTAAAAACACCTCCCCATGTATCTCTATATTTATAATTATCCAGTCAACCATCAGTCAAAATTATATTAAAAAAAAATTCTCTATTTTCTCTATTTTTTAAAAAAAGTTCACAGAGTTTTATTCAAGTACTGTAAGTTTAATGACCCCTGCATAAGTAATGATCTACTCTGCAATGTGTGAAACTGATCTTGGGGAAGTATTACTAAAAAGCAGTTATTCATTGTAACATTATTTTATTTCATAACCTTTTAGCTAAAGCTTTTACTGAACATTGCAATAAAACAGGAAACCTCATTTTTAAGATTGCAGGAACTTCTGTTATTTAAACATCAACACAACTTAAACCAGCGGACAGATGTAAATCACTTCCTCACATCTAGCGACAATGTTACACACCTCCAGCTGCCCCACCAGCTCTCCCTCCATTCAAGACTGCTCCTGCATGCAGTGCTAGAGAGAACTCAGAGCAACGTCTGTTTCCACCATGCAGCGCCTGCCATCATACCTTCATCACCTCTGCATCAGTGTTTTGATTCAGTTTTGTGTTTTTTTGTGCATCCTTGCTGTTTATGGAGGAGAAATATCTCCATCACTGCGTGTCAGACTAAACAGAGAGCAGGGAACGAACCGCTCTGCTCCAGCGGAAAAAGTAGTTCCTACCATTTCTTAAGGTTTAGTTATATGTTGTGTAAATGTTGATATAGGACCACAAGTGCTATGCGGCCCTGCAGGAAGCTTCTTGAACTTCTTATTGGCACCAATGAGCCGTTGAGTGAGCGTGCGTGCCAGTGGTGGTTGAGCGACAATGGAGCCGTTTTTTTCTGGGAGTGTGCGGTTATGTTTAATGGCATCTATGGTGACTTACATTGGATTTGATTACCGGGGCTAGACTCAAAACATTTGGGGCTAAAGCTCCGTGAAAAAACGACTGGCGACGTCTATGAACCAACCACTTTAATTTCAGCCACATTTAATTCCGAATGATCAATTCAGTTCTGAATTAGGTGTTTACATGGCTACTTTTCATATGTTTAAAGCGGAATTAAAGAGGAATTCAAAGTCTCATGTAAACGTGGTCAGTGTAACTTTTGTCCAAATTGGGTTTTAAAACTGCAAATTCCCACAGGCCACATGACACTGTTATAAAATTTAACAATCTCCATCCATGTTTAGGAACAGTGCAGACCCAAAGTAATTCTGATTAAGAATTTTGTATTTTTTTTTTATTATTATTAAAGTTTCTTCACTATTGAAGGATAGGACCCTGGCGAAGCTTTTCACCTCTGAGTACTTCTAGTTATATATGATTTTTATCTGAAAGTTTGGGATGTGTTTTTATTGGACTGTTTTCTAAATATGCTATGTATTTGGTTCTAAAAACATTTAAAATTCAGTGATTATAACATGAATGGTAAAAGTAATATAAAAAAAGCCCATATCTACTATGTAGTAGTTGTCATGAAAACATTAGCATTAGCGCTTAGCCTGTGGGACATTACGGTACTAGACGATTGCTTTCAACTGAACAGTGAATGACAAACATTAAACTAAAGCAGACAAGTTGCTAATCGTTCTGTTACTTCTTTGATATTTTCATGAATTAGTCTATAAGTAATTTATTTAATGCATACAACCAACACAACTTGCATGAAATGTTTGGGGAATCATGTTAGCTTTGAACTGTAGCCGATTAGCTTCATTTAGCTCATTGACTGTATAAATTACTGGACAGAGCATACGTCACGTGACCCATAGGTTTCTGAAGAGCAAATTTGAAGCCAATAGGTAGGTCCTACTGTCGCCATCTTGGTGTTTCATCATTATCGGAAAATCCCAAAATGGATGAAAAGGTAGAGCAGAGAGGGCTCCGTCACGGTGGAGCCAGCAGGAAGTACACCACGGTAACCATTTATAACGCTCGAACACACATGAATCAACAGGACACGCCTATAAATTTCATCATCATTGAAA
>JBAMHX010000005.1:21474226-21487489 GCA_037177515.1 Pseudomugil tenellus
TATATATATAGTGGACATATATATAATTCTTTGCACTAGTGCCAACATTTATATGTTTGTGTTTCTACGTTCCCTGCTCTTATATGCCAAATTGTAATACTTCATAAAATGTGTTTTTTCACTCAGACACAATAAGATCGGCAACACAATGTCAGGAGAATGCAACTTGCGGATCCTAAAGACACTTATCAATTAAATTTCAAGTTTATCTTACTTGGCAAATCCAATGAAATCCTCATGGTTAGTGTTGATATAAGAGAGCTCGATATCAATCAATAGCAGCACCTGAGAGGAAAAACAAGACATGTTAATTCATGCGCACAAAGAAGTGAAAACGCACAATGTTTACACTCACCTGGTCCTTGGTTTTGCAGTCTCGCTCCCTGACGTAAGTGGTGACGATTCTTTCAGTTTCTTCTCTCAGTCGAGGGTACGAGTCCAGCTACAGTGACACAAACACATACACTACTGCAGATTCTTGCACTGAATTACAGGGTATGCATGCCTATTTAATACAGGCTTACACAACATCTAATAAGCAGCAACACCCAACAAATAACAGTTAATGCACTTTAACAGAGTGAAAGAGGCATGCACCAACGAGTTCCCCATCAGCTTGAGATTTCTTACAGGATAGCAAGTTTAGTTTAGTTTAGGCAAAGCTAATTGAGTAAGAACATAAACAGCAGCTTTATTAACTGTGAAAATGTGTCATCTCAAGCTCATGGTAAGCCTCGTTCGAGCAGGAAGGATTCAGGAAGAAGAAAGAAAAGGTTAGAGCTGAGAGAGACTTGAGTAGAAGACAGGGAGTGGCGGATTCTTCTGCTGAAGGGATTAAGGAAGCCAGGAGTGCAGAACAGATGTGTGTAATTATAAGGTGGTGGCATTTCTAAGCAGTTAAATTTATTAAGTGTAAGTGGCTGGGATCAGATTTTATCATGAGGCATGGTGAGGGCTTGGGAACTCATTGATCCAGGTGTCAAAAGCCGAATTAATAGGGATCCAGGAAACATGAAGATCTGTCACAGAGGGGAAATAACAGGAGGGGTGCTGAGCGTAGCCTTAAAGCAGCGGGGAGGGGGTAACAATACACACTGACAGTGGCTGGTTAGCTGTGGGATTTCCAATTACTCTCCTATCACGACCCTTCCAGGCTTCTTCTTTTCATTTTTACCTTTTCACTGCACTTCCTGATCAGGGTGATGAGCTCAGTGACGACGAGGTCGACACATTTCAGACAGGGGTCTTTCAGCTTAATGACCTGCTTTTTCACTATAGCCTCAAACGCCATGTCTGGGGTGAACAGGCCTGTCCTGTGATGAGGCATCATGGCGGTTGCAGAATTGAAATGAGGGCATAGAGTTGGGGGTGGGATGTAACATGGGTCATAGTGAGAAAAATAAAGAGATGATGGCAGGAAAATGAAAGGCCAAGTCAGAGGGAATGTTTAGAGAAAAGGAGGAGGTGTGAAAAATATGAGAAAAAAAACAAAGAAAATAGCAGTTAGGTTAGTTTTCCTTCATGTTCAAAACAGAAACAAGCTGCAGGTTCTTGAGGTTTCAAGCCACGATATAAACATGACTGTGTGGCAGGCAAAGCTTGTCTGAACAAATACTAGATAAATTAAAGGGGGATGGTACAGAAATATTTGTAATTAAACCCAATATCTTTGGTAGCTCCTTGAATTTTCCTGTGGAGAGCAAGTATATTCATGTTACGACTCAAACCTGGTGGCTTCGTATGCATCACTTTGCTTTACCAAGCTTTAAAACAAAAAGGTAGAGCTTTTCTGTGAGCAAGTGTAACAACATACTCATCATTTAACATAGCTATTCTCTTCACATTTATCCAGCAAAACAGCTCACTAGACTACAACACTCAACTGTTGTAGCAGGAAATGCAATGAAAGAAAAAAAGAACTTTATGGTTTTCTTTTTACTCCAGCTGTATTTCGAGTACACATGATCTCTCCTGAGATCATAATCTGTTATCAGTCAGGCACCGTTAAAAAGCTAATGTTAGCATGCTGGGAGAATATCCAGCTTACATGAATAGCTCCACAGAGTAGCTAGCGCATAGCATGACAGCAGACCTTAAACTGTGGCTTCCAACCAGGCCTGCAGCTTGTTTTGCAATGAACCTGCACAGGAACATGTCACAGGTTGTCTGCTGACAGAACACAGCCTCTAGCTGGCATGCTCCACTGCATCGCAGTGCAGCCAGGATTTTACACTTTATTAAAAAAACGTGTGTGAACAGGACTGTCAGACTTCAGGTTAAGCCTGAAGCTGGCTTTCAGATTGATCAGCATGAGCCAAGTGTCATAATGATGTGATCCACCAGTTTGGGGACTGTCACTCTGAAGCCTCAGGCTATAACCACTCAGAGATTTTTACAACCTGGAAAGGATGCATTTGATTAGAAAACCGATGAAACTACTAAGTATAATTTCATATCATAATTTAATTTAAACTTAAAAAGAGGAATCATACATGTATTAATCTATCAAATGGCTGTAATGAAGGGAAAAGATGTGTTTTAACTGTAGATGATGGAAACTTTTATTTTGTTTGCAAGTCAGAAGACTTCCGAATTGGGTTTAAGTGTCTCCTTCTGAGGTTTTTTCTTGGATTAAATCAGCTCAAGGAAGCTGGACAACTTGCTTAATCCTGAAAAAAAAATCATATTTTGTTTATACTTTGGAAAAGTATACAAAAGACTGCTGCAGAGTAACATTTACATCACACTGGCCTTGTGCATAGCTGAGAATGCTATTGGCTGGATTTTTCAGTGGGGCTTCTCAGTCCAAGAAAAAAAAAAAAATCGTAGAAATGTCCTGAAGCACATCATAAAGAAAAAGGTAATTTTTACTATCAGAACTGATGTAAAACCTGGCGGCACTGACTGTGCACGTGCATGCCATGCTGGCCATGCAGTGATACCTTATTGGTGCACTGTCTGACTGTGTTGATGAGCTCCTGGATGACCAGGTCGATGCATTTCAGACAGGGCTCTTTCAGCTTAATGATCTGCTTTTTCACTATGGCTTCAAACGCCAGGTCTGGGGTGAACAGGCCTGTCCTAAAGGACATACAGATAACACACACATGGAGACGTGGAGACACGTGTGAAGACCATGAAACAAGAACACAGACAGTAAAGACCCAGACAGCAAGGAAGAACAAACAAGGAGCAGGAGGAAGTGAAGGGGAACACAGACATAAGGTTAAAAGGAATCCTGAAGGACATAAATCAAAACTGATGACACATAAAAATGTCACAAGTACAAAAAAGACAGCTGACAGAAACACAAGAACACACATGTGTTACAGTTTTGTTTTTCTATGTTGGTTCAACTTGCCTGACTCCATGGATGTTCTTAATAGCGTAACTGATTTCTTTCCGCAGCTCCTTCTCATCAAATTCCATCTACAAAACACACAAAAATAAACCTGACTTACTGTAGTCATAATTAATGGTCCTGCAAGCCTCCGTGAGATAACAAAGGTTTGTGTAAGGATGGCTGCATGGAGGAATGGTTAACTGGACTCCTTAAAAATGTTAAAGTCAGAAATATGAGGTGAGAATGTAGCATTAATGAGAGCCCGATCAACATATTAGCATTTTAAAAGACTGCCTAGTAGGACCGTATTTTCTGGACTATAAGTCACACTTTTTTTAAATTGTTTGTCTGTTTCTACGATTTATAGTCAGTTATAGGTTTATGTACTTGTGTAGTCCCAAATTATTGCAGGCGGAAGCCAAGATGGCCTGAACTTGTGATGCGTGGCGGGATCTTTAAATACACTGGTGCAAACCTCTGATCTTATAGCAATTACAGTTTTACTTTTTTCAAACATGTATTTTTAAGCCAAATAAAAATCTGCCTTTACTTGGATATTTAGTATGTATTTCACACCAGCAGGTTGGGTTATTTCATGAGCCTGTGGGTTGGAAAAAACCCAAATCGAGCATCACTAGCCAGAACAACATGCTGCCTGAAGAAGCTTGTCAACGCAGTTATGTCTCAATGCTCTGGTAGTATCCAAGGATATTAATATAATATTTGCTGACAGACCTTATGAATAAATGACACTTCTAGTCCAGTGTGACTAATATATGGTTTTATCCTCAGCATGAATAATTTTTTGACTGATGCGACTTATACTCCGGAGCGTCTATAGTCCGAAAAATACATAACTCGCTTTTTCTACAGTCAGAATTATTTCCTTTCTAAAAGGAAATGAAATCCTACAGAAAATAGTGATAAAGAAAGTTCACCTTAACCAGCTCGAAAGGAAAGCGCTCGTGAAAGATGCGGTTTATCTTTGCTCCCCCAGACAAGTTGGACGTATCCACCTGATCTCCAGACCCCTCTATGCACTTCTCAAAGTCCACACCGAACTGTTGAACCATCCTACAAAGTGTACACCATAAATTATATAGATACATCCATGTGTGTACGCATGTAGCTCTACAGTTCAGTATCTGGACGTGTATGTCGAGCGAGTACAGACTGAAGCAAAGCCTTGGTCTTGCGTGCAGGGTCGTCTGGACGAAAGTTCTTATACTCCTCCACTTCCTTCTCTAGAGACAACAACTGGCTTTGAAGTTTGCTGCGTAACCCTGGCAACGTATCACGGATGTGGTTGGTGAGTTGCTGGAAAGAGATAAAAGTTACAAAATACATCCTATGTGTTAAGTTGGAACAGGTTTGGCATCCTCAGAGACTATCTCAGGCCGCCTAAAGTTCCTTAAGATGCATGTCGCATGTTTGTATGATCAAATGTTCAACCTGATTGAGGGTCTTCTGCAGGTGTGGTGTACCCATGCGTTCTGCAATGTGTCTGTATGCTGGATGAGACAAGAAGAACTTTCTCTCAGCAGCCAAGGCAGTACGGATGTCTTTCTTCCCATCGATGTCCTTTTGACTACGGTTCACCACTCCAATGTAACCTGAAAGAAAAAAGGCACATTTAAATATAAATTCTGGTGAAGATGGGAGCATAAAAACAAAATGTCACATAGACTGTTTGAAATTATCGTAAAATTAAAGTATTATTCACAAAACTACATAAAACTTCAAAAAGGTTTCCATTTGGGCAGTTTTTAAAACACTTTTAAAAATACATAAATGACATTTTGAAGCTTCCTGTGTTGATGAGGTGCATAAATGAGAAATAAATTAGTTTAGTTTATTTTAAAATTTAAAAAAATATATTTTATTAATTCAAATAGATCCAAAACACCGCTGCCAGAATCCTAATGAAAGTCAAAAAATTTGATCGCATCACTCCCATTCTCAAATCACTACACTGGCTCCCTGTGTCTTCCCAGATTGATTACAAAATCCTTCTGTTGACCCACAAATGCATCATTGGTCAAGCGCCGCTTTATTTACAAGATCGGATCACTTTGAAATCTTCCAACCGCACCCTCAGACATTCAGGGAGCATGCTCCTTTATGTTCCTTCCGCCAGGCTCTGTACAACGGAGAACCACGGCTCTGGAACTGTCCCTCTGCCCAACTGAGAGCCACACAGTGCCAAGACTCTTCTAAAGCGCAGACTTTTCTATTTAGAAGAGCTTACTGTTGATGCTGTTAGTATTTGTTTTTAGTCTTCTTGTTTTATTGTAGCACTCTTTAATTGTATGAAATGTAAAGTGTAATAAAAATAAAATGTATTATTATTGTAGGAGACATATAGGATAGGGTGCACAGTGTGTGGGTGGCAGAGGTGTGGTTCACATGACAGGGTGTGTGCTTGCGCGGACGTGTATAAAGGTGCGCGCTCACCTGCAGAACGGATGAGAGTCAGGGATGGGTGTAGCCATAATTTTTGTTGACCGCTATTCTTTCATCTTTCATACATCCACTTATCCATTCCTGCTGCGCTGTTATAACTCCATGCAAAGTACAATAAATCTGCCAAACGTACCTTGGATTCAGCGTATTTCTATAAATCCTGGCGCGTCACAAACGGCTTACCATCAGGACCCGACCTACGGCTCTCAGCGGCTAAATGTATCATCTTTGAAGCCGCAACAATTATTATTAATTAATAAGTATCTGAAATTAAACTCCTCTCATGATTCCCATTATTTACAGAAAACAACCCAAATTTTTGCTCACTTTTATTTTAACTTATTCAATTAATATCTAACAATGATTGAATGAACAGCAGCAACAATACCCCAATCATAAGAGCACCTCTTTAGGTGACGTGTAACCCACACCTGCAGAGTAAAAAAGCCTTTTTTTACTCTGGTACCTGCTCTTCACTACTTGACTCATCTTGGGTTAGTTAATTTTACATTAGAGTTACTCGGTGTGGTCGTCATATCAAAGTGCCTCAAAAGTCCTCTGGCATCCAACACAAACCCAACACAATAATGGAGGACATCACGGCAAAGGCTGCTGCTCGTTCTGTGGCTTTTAGTTAGAACGAAGCCAAAAGAGGAAACTCAAAGGAGTGCAGCAGGTAAAACGAAAAGTACCGGATAGTTTGGAAAGGGTCACTCTCATGACTTGTCCAGTTACATTACTCCCTGGGCAATGGCCTGCAGTCGGCTCAAATCAGCTCACTTGGAGTAAATGGTAATGATGCCACCACCTCATGGAAAACCCTAAAAACCGAGTTTTTCTGGCTGTATTTGTGTGTGTGTGTGTGTGTGTGTGGAGGGAGTATTACCTCTGCGAAGTGGCAGCAGTTTGTTTTCCAGGATTTCTCGTGCATCTGTCCCTTCATCCATCAGATCTAATTTTGTGATTACACCGATGGTTCGGAGCCCTGACGACAAAAGTGTTACGTCATGTTTTCACATCAACAGGAGGAGCAGACGTTCAGCACACATGGACTCTGTGAATACCATCCATTAATCTGCAGTGACAGCCCATTCCCTATAATTGGTTAATAACATCCTCCTAATTAAAAAAGTAGATCTAAAGTGGGAGATAATTAAACCTATTAATACATCTGCTCAATATATCAAACTTTGATTATTAAAATGCTTCCTGCAGTAGACGGCAAGGAGAGATTCAGAGGATACAGGTTTCAGAGAATGGGTTACCTTGGGGGTCCACCTCCTTGGCAATTTTAAGGGCATCAGAGTTTGCCAGGTCTGTGTTGGCTGGAGTGACGGCTAAGATCAGGCAGCTCTCCTTGGTGATGAACATCAGCAGCATGTCTCTGATCTGATGTTCGATGTCTGGAGGCTGGTCGCCTACGGCTACTTTGGTCATCCCCGGAAGGTCAATCAGGGTCAAGTTCAGCACTGAGAGAGGATGAGAGAAGACAAAAGGATGTAATCTGGTAAGGGTTGAAATGTGTCACTAAGACGGTAGGATTTTCTTGTGTGTGTGTGTGTGTGTGTGTGTGTGTGTGTGTGTGTGTGTGTGTGTGTGTGCGTGTGTGTGTGTGTGTGTGTTACCATTAGGGGAGTAAACACGGAGGTTGATGGGGATAGGGGAGATGCCCTTGTTGGAGCCGGTAAGCCTGTCAGTCTCTGCTTCAATCTCCATACGGACTTCGTCAAAGTCCACAAACTTGCGTCCTTTGCAGTGCAGGAACTCTGCATACTCTAAATGGAGAAACAAAAAAATGGGTTGAATAGAGCAGTTCAGCAACATGTGGGATGAGTATCCAAACCAGGGCTGAAATAGTACTGGTTCCAGACTTGTCAGTGCCGTAGAACCAGTAAGCTCTGGACAAATGGTACCCTATTGGTATTAACAGGATATAAAATCATCCTAAAGGCAAATAATGATGATGTTGTAAGAATATAAAATGACTAGACTAACATTCTGCTCTTCAGTCATTTGTGGAACTTTAATCTGATAAATGATTAGTAACAGAGTAACACGGAAACACTTCTAAAGTAATACTCTTCTACTTACACATAGTTCAGATATTTTCTAATGAATTTTACAGAGTTGTTGTTTCACCTTGGTTGTAAACCTTTGCAGATGTTTTAGATAAAAACACAAACAGTCCTTGTGCAAATTGAACAGCAATTTTTAAGATTATAGTTTTTTAACACGTGTTCCTATAAAGTCATAGCTGCCTCCTATTTGGGAACCATATTTAATCAACAATATTGCATTGGGGAGTGACGTAAATTAAAGAAATTCTGAATGTGTTATGAAGAAGGAAATCTCATTTTTGGGGCTTCGAATCCAAATGTTTTTTAGATCAACTGGACACGGAAGCAGTTTATCCCAATTTTGATTATTTTGTTGACAAACTCATTAAACCTGAAAATAATAAAGCATACATGCACATCTGATACTTTTTAAGCATCACACATTTACAGGCACTATTTCCCAACAACAATGCTTATATGTAACCCTGTTTTTTTCAGAATGCAAACAAAAGCAGAATTCAGATATTTTCATTTTGGACCTTTTAAAACAATTTTCACTGAATAAAACCAGAAATATGAGCCACCCTGGCGTGGCTGCTCAAATCAAGCAGGTACTTCCTGTCTTCAGAGGTTGTTTGTGTGACTATAATTTAGTTATGACTTTGAGTTCCAAACCTTTATATTGCAAGTTAATATTTACAAAAAGAAGCTGACTAAAGGTAAAGCAGTAGTTTGTACTTCATTATAGTAATGCAGGTACATCTAGAACATATAGGATTGTTACAGCTGTCACAGAGCAAAACTATCCAAAGATTTGCAAGTCCTTGCAGTGTTTTATTGAAATGAAAACAGCAAAAGAAAACATATCTAAATGTTAGTTTTATGGAAAAATGTATGTGGATTTTGAATTTGGTGCAACATACAGGAAAGGTTTTTCAATGCTATCAATAAAACCCACATCCTACTCAGAAGCATGATGACAGACTCCTAAGCTCAAGCCTATGTTACACAGACAAAAGTCAAGTAGGGATAAAACCTTTTTCTATTGGGGGGCATTAATAAGAAAAAATATAAAGAGATTATAGAAAAAACATAAGCTGTTATCCAGTTGATGCCTGTTTCAGGTAATGTTTTGTCTACATATGCAAAACTGGAATTTCACATCAAGTAGGAACGAGGAAATAGTTTTACATTTGCCATGAGGTACGTTTCCTTTATACGCTTTTAAATCACATACAGCGGTCAAAGCAGGGATGGCCAAGGTGGATCCTTGAACACTGCTGTCCTGCAGGTTTTTCATGTATCCCTGTTCCAACACACCGGGCTCACATTAAATGGGATTAAAAACCTACAAAGTTCTGCATGAGAATCGGAGCTGGTGACCTCGGTGTTTAATGTATTTGCAAAGCGTGTTTTTCTTTACATTGCAAATGTAAATGTAGATGCAAAGAACTTGCCTGCTTTACTGTTTACCAGCTGGAGAATGAGAGGACGGCGGGTAACTATACCAGAACCTCTTGGTAGAAAGTCCCTGCAGGAGAAACGGAGGTTACAATTAGACAGGGACTGGACTCTAAAATAAGAGTTTATTCAGTACATTTACATCCAATGCCAGTGATTGCATGCATGGGTTCTGTGTTTAATGCAAGCTAAAGACTGACTTACAAGTCAGTACGTAATAAAAACAAAAACAGAGAAACAAACATCTTTCTTTGCCCTTTCTCATTATATAGACGCTCATCAGAATGGAAACTCCTGTTCAATAGAATTGCGATGATTTCCAGGTCAGCAGCCTCACATCTCTCCAGGCAATGAGAATATGTCCCCGTCTGCCTTGCTGTCTGCGTGCTAGCAAAGCCAGCTGCATGGTCTGGGTTTCAATGAGGCTAGCAGACCGCAGAGAGACAAGAATGATACATGTGTGCTACTAATGTAATAACGTGCACCCAGACATACATGCTGTGCCTGAAGTTCACTGCTGACAGAGCACACAGGACGTTACACAACTGCAAATCCCATCCTGTTTCCGCATCTCTTCCTGTCCCTCATGAAACCGCAACATAAATATGAACAAGACAGAATCAGTCAAATTACAGAGTTGTTTATGCAGTAAACTGCTCCCTTGTTGGACTAATGTGGTAATTCTTACATTTCAGTCTTAATCAGTGACTGTGAACTGAAAAGGATGCAACATGTTTATCATGTGATCAACAAAAATGGCAGCATCTTTAATTACGGTTTCTTCTGAGATTCTTTAAATCAAGCAAAATGGATACCCTCTGTGGACCTGGAGATACCCGTTTCCTATTGGCTCTATTTATTATTTACAGCAAAGCAACAGATAACGGTACTCTTCGGTTCTAGGAGGCAAATCTTACAAGCTCAAGGTTGGGAATAATCACAAGTTACACACCTGCTTGTGATGCTACTGCCTTGGTACATAAACACAAGCACCCACTTCTTCTTTAAAGCTTTAATTTATCCCCTGAAGTCATGTTTTCCACTCAAGTGCTTAATGTAAAACTCAGATTAAGAATTCAAGAAGGAACATTATCTATCAGAACTGATCTTTCCATCTGATTAAAAGCAACTTTAAAGTGCACAAGGAGCTCCCAGATCTAAAGAGCCAGCGTTACATAGCTGTGTGTGAGTGGGCTAATTAACAAAGATGAAAACAGTTTCTGTGGGTATCTGATCACTGTGTGTCATACACACATGACAGTGCAGCTGGTGACATCACTGATGACCCCAGTACCAACACATCAATGCCCCCACTGTCTCCTGCTGCTGCTTCTCGGAGCACAGAGACAAAAGGAGACAGGAAAAAAAGGAGACATGGCAGCCTGATCAACATTCACCGTATCTTGAGCAACACTGAAATCCTTCTGACTTGCTGTGGAGTAAATCTTTCCTTGTGTAAGACAGCTGCTCCGGCTGTCTTACATTAAATTCCAATTTCCCTTTAAACCGATTTATCTCAAGCTGTGTTACTCTGTTGATGGCAAATAAATGCCACCACATAATTATTATTTTCTCCTAAGCTCTGAATTATCCTAAAATGCAACTTTTTATTCCCCATTAAGAGTCCAGAAATTCCTTTGCTCAGCAGTGGTGGGCATGCAGAGGATAGACAAGGTTCATTTGTGCAAATGTATTAGAACTAATCTTGTTTAATAATGGCATAATCGATCATGCAAAAAACTAGCTGCTCTTCAACCTTGAGTGTAAAACATTCACCTGACCTATGCGACGTAAGGCCTGTAAAGACATCTTATTTACAGCCTAACCTATCTAAAAGCAAAATGTTGTAAATGTTTGACTAGCTCTGCCTGACACGCAGTCACAACAGCGTTTAGGACGAAAAACTCTTTTAGCTTGTTTTTTTTTTTATGACTCGTTCACCCAAATTCGCATAAACACTTTTTTTTTTCATTTTTATTTATGTCGCTAAATCAACAGCTGTCTTCCGGCGCAAATTGCGTACTTATGATTTGTGAATAGCTCAGCTCACAACGAGGAAAAAAACCGTTGGAGAAAAACGTTAGAAACTGGGAGGCACCGAAACAAAGTGCGCGTAACTGCTTAGGTGGCGAGTTTTACGTAAAGGCTTCTCGTTTATCTTACACAGTCAGGAGTTTTAAAGTGTTAAAAGCTAATTTCACATAAATTCAGGATGACACATGGACTGTATGTATGCTCCAACCTCCCAACGAAGTTCTCCAGAACCGAACTTTTCCCTGCACTCTGGCCGCCAACGACCGCTATTTGCGGAAGGTCCAAGTTGCAGCTCTGGCCGATGGAGCTGAAGGCGTCCTGAAGCTTGTTGATGAGGGGAATCAGGTCTTCCATTCCCCGGTTTCCCATAGTGGCACCTCAGTGAGCCCCGCGGGCTGCTTTTCCCCTGCACTCCTCACTGCTTAGATAAGAGCCAAAATAGCTCCACAAAAGTTCCCAGAAAACAAAGCAACTGTTCACAACCTCGTTTTGTGTATTTGACTAAAACACAAGAAAGTGGAAAGTTCCGGCACTGGTCAGTACTCTGTTCAGACACATTACACTGAAAAAACGTCTGTCATCATCCGGTCAGGCGACACCCATCCTCCGCCGGATCGTGGCTCCGCCTGGTCCCTGCCATTGGGCTGCTTACACGTCTGTTTGTGGACTCATACAAAAAACATGCACGTTTTTTCCCTTTAATTTAATTATTTCATTCTACAGTAGTTTCACTCACGCTGTAACTATAAGAAAAGTTTCACTATAATAAGAAACAATAACTTGTCAGATTAACTGAAATATTCCGAGGGATTTACAATGACTCCACAAATATAAATACATTTATATAACCAGGTCACTGAATGTAGATATGGATGGTCTGGTTTCCAACTGACGTTGGTGCCCGTAAACGCATCAGCAAGGTGAGTCTTTTCCACCCACTGATTGGTGAATAGATCAAAGGTGCCGCTGTCGTGCCGGGCGGCGGGTGTCCGGCTGTGTCCTGAGCTAAAGGTTGGGCTATAATAGGTGAGCAGGTACTTTTTTTCATTTCAAAATATCTTTAGTAGAAAACCATAGGCAATATACAAAACAAACCAGGAAGTAATTCAACAATATTACATTAGAAATTTCAGACTGAAATGAGTAGTTTTAAGCACAAAAAAGGCAGACAAAACAAGAGGAACAACGGTAATCAGAAAAACAAAAAACAAATGACATAAGCTGGGTATCATTTTTAAAACAGCAAGGACTTAGCAATGTTTTTGGTAAAGCATGACATTTTTCTTATTTAAGTTAGACATATTTCAGTGATTTGTAATAATCAACAAAGTAATTAAGAAATACGGGGAATAATGGTGTGGTGTTTTTCCATTTGCATGTATGGATAAAGTTTTTACTCAAAATTATCACAACATTAATGACATCAGAGACATCAGTGTCCAGATTATCCATGAAGTACAAGATATCATTAGCTGTGAAGAAAGGTATATTAGAGATTTTAAGTGAGATCCAAATATGATTATCAGACCAGAAAACATTAACATGCTGACAGCTGTAGAAGAGATGGGTTGTTGTTTCTATTTCAGAGAACAAAAGACACATGGATCAGACTCAAATCTAAATCTCCTGTGTAGAAAATCTCCCACACACCCTCAAAAATAGAGGTACGAGACAGAAACATTTCTGTACCTATAGGTACATTTTTAAGGAATGTTCTCTCACAGATACAATATTGGTCTTTTAAAGACCAGAAATGCACCTTTAGACATGAAAAAGGGTCCAAAATGATATAAAGTACAAATAGTACAAATTTGTACCATATAAACCCAAAGGGTACCTGCAGAATTGAAAAATAACGAGAATTAGTAGTACTTCTAATACTAACAGTAATAGAATTATAGTTAT
>JBAMHX010000005.1:21516257-21532447 GCA_037177515.1 Pseudomugil tenellus
ATATAAATGGCAAAAATTAGCTACTCATGTTATTGCAGCTGACGCCTCCTACAGGGCGTTTATATTGACTTTGTCATAGACAGCGTGTGACTGATTTCTCCCACCCAAAATAAGCCCAAACGTGTTTTCCAAGACACAAAATATTGAGTGGGACAACTTGTTCCATTTAGATCTTTGATACGCCACATGATGATATAAAGCAGTCTAATTGCATGTGTGCCTGGGAGATCCTGATTCATCTGAAAAAAAAGCTTTTTTACTGGCCTGAGCTTCACAGGGATCCAGGTGTACCCAATACCACAATTAGGAGGCACCGTCAGCTTGTCAAGGACGTTGAGTGCTGGGGGCATCACACCCCCACCCTTCAGAATAAACATCACTGTTAGAAAACAAAAATACAGCTACATACTGACCATCCTTCAAACCCATTAGGCCACCAATTTCAGACTTTAACATAGGATAAAAAGAAAACTTTAAACAGTAATGACGATGATCAGCCAGAGGAAACAACACATTCAATACCCAAGACAAAGCATCAGCCAATGTTTTGCTGAATCTTCACTGTGATGGATGGTTAATGATCATGAGTATAAGCATAAAAAAGTGAACCAACGCATCAGGCAACACAGAGTGCTTACAAATAAAATTGTTGCTGAACCAGCATGCCAGCAAGTAAACTAGCACCAAGGAACCCAAACCAGATAACAAGACCCAGAGACAAAGAATCAAAGGAGAGCAGACTACCAATAGCCCCTGAAGTCAATGACTTTACCCAGTCATCTGCTGCCAACACAGGCAATAAGGAAGAGCTGTCAGACTTCAACAGATGACCCTTTTCTGTGCTCTGGCCATCAGCAGTAGAAAGATGATCCTCATTACACTGTGCGAGTGATTCTACTCTTGCCTTCTGGTCATACCAGAACTTTTTATGTTGCTGGGCTGCTCTCATGTTGTCCTGTGCTGACATCTCCTCCAGTCTTTCCCTCATATGAACCACATATGCCACCAGTAGATGCCTGTGGAACTTCCCGGTAGGCAAATAAGAGGTAGGGCAGCTACTGGTCCCAATCAGCACCTGTACTGGAGTCAAACTTGCGACGCATGTTTTTGAGAGTCTGGTTATATCTTTCCACCTACCCGTCTGTCTGGGGGTTATAAGGTGTGCTCCTAATCCCCTTAACCCCAACAACGTATATACTTGCTGCAGTAACTTAGACAAAAAGTTTGTCCCACAGTCTGTAAGGATCTCTCTTGTTATCCCTACTCGAGAGAACAGCTGCAGAAGACAATTAGCAATGTGCTTGGCCTTAATGGACCTAAGTGGAAAGGTTTCAGGGTATCGGGTAGCATAGTCACATATAACCAAAATAAACCGGTTTCCTGATGAACTTTTTCCTAAGGGGCCCACAATATCCATCCCTATGTGTTCAAAGGTAGGTGATGCCTTGGTAGATGACCCTTTATTATTGAGAGAGGCGTGAGACGTGTGCTGCCTACTACTAGATAAATTTCTGCGCCGTGATGGACCAGAGCCTTGATCACCCCCAACAGACATACTTGGTTGGGCATAGCTGGTCTCCCGGGCAAAGTGTAAACTCTTAGCTCCCCTTCTAGCTGATGTGAAGACTTCTGCTAGGTGAGCTGCTTCCTCAGCTGTCTTTGGATCATGTTCGCAAATCCAAATCTCCAACTCTGGATGGACCATCCTCAAGAACTGCACCAGAATTATCTGCTCAGATATTTCTTTAACAGTTAATTTTTCAGGCTTAATCCATCTTATAAACAACTCTTTCAGGCGTACATAAAGCTCACTTCGTGTCTCCCCTTGCCCCTTCCTTAATGACCTGAAGCGGCTGTGGTAGGTATAAGCAGTTATTTCATATTTAGCTAGAATTGATTCTCTTACTTTGTCATAATCTTCAGTGTCTGCAACATCCATTAAAACATAAGCAGTGCGGGCTTTACCTGTCAGCAAAGGTATCAAACAAATAGCCCATTCATCCCTGGACCATCAACACACCTGGGCCATTCTCTCGAATGTGGTGAGAAAAAGTTCAATATCATCCTCTGGAGTTAATGGGAGTAGCCTGGGCTCATTTGGAGGCCTGAAGCCATGGCCTACCTGTCTGGTTGACTCAGCATATAACTCATCTGTCGACACCCAGTTGGACCGGACCACCGGAGGAGTAGAAACATCCTCTTGTATGTTGCTTACTTGCTGCTGTATTTGCTGGAAGTGATGCTGCCTCCCTTTCCATCTTTGCTCCTGTTGAGACAACTTCTTCTCCAGCTTTTGATCTTTCGCTGCTTGAGTCTTGAGCAGGGTTTTGACCAAGTCTGTCAGTTCCTCCAATTTGTCTGCAGAGGTGGATGCAGCCATGGCTCCTTGATCAGCTGCAGCTCCAGCTGCGTGGTCAGACTCAACCTCTGGTTTCTTTGTCCCTCTGGTCATCATGCTTTTTTCCACTGTGGCATGGATCCCACTTCTGACACCACTTGTAAGAGGGCAGACGTAAAGAGCGGCTGGAAACAGTGGACACCACCAAATATGTCTCCAATACAAGAATCTTCATTTGGTGCTATAAAAACCTGGGACTTCACCAGCCTGTTGTGTTGCAGCACAGCCTCCACCAGCTACTCTCCAAATGATCCAACTGGCTCTCTGTTATATCCTCTGCTGCTGATTGGACTGAACCATTTTACTCCACAGGGGTGTTCCCCAACCTTTACTTTATTTTGAGTAGCCTAGCCAAAACAACATGCAGTGCTTGCTCCAGTGATCACACAGCCTGCTTCTGGTCCTGCTTCATTTGAAAAAAAAGAAGCTTTTATACTGGCCCGAGCTTCACCGGGATTCAGGTGCAGCCAATGCCACAATTAGAAGGCACCTGCAACTTGTTAAGGACATTGAGTGCTGGGGCCGTAACATCCAGAAGAACGAAATCTAGTCTTTTCCGAACAAAAAAAGTAAGTAATAATTTTAAACCATTTTAGAGATATTGCTAGGTCGAGGATTTCACCAGATATATGACTTTTCTTCATGTACCAAAAGAGGGAGCTCAAGTACCACCAGTGGTACACGTACCACAGTTTGAGAATCCACAAAAGTGCAAATGTATCCATTGTTCAGAAAGACAGTATCTGCAGCAAGAACAGTTGTACACTTTAAAGTTCTCACTTTATTTGTTTATTAGTTTAGTTGTTGCACTCTACATGCAGAAAAGTTAATTCCCAGTAGTGTTGTTTCATTGTAATTCTCACAGTGTTAAGTCAATTAATAACACAATAGCTATGTTTTGTGCTTACAGTACTTTTTATTAATTTTTTTATGTTAGTAAGGATCGACATAATGACAGCTTTATGTAGCCTAGCAACTTTATATTCCACTATGTTGCACAGCAATGAATGTACTCATTGCTAACACAGCATTTCAATCTTTAAGTTTGATTAATTGCTTTCTTGATCACTCATTTACTTACTCATTTACTTAAGACACTAGCACAAAACAAAACACACAACTGCTGTGGGTGCCCCACCCAACTGGATTAGGACTGTGGTAGTTACGGCTCAGAGAAGCTGTGGTGTGTGTCCCTTATTTTAATTTCTGAAAGGTGGCAACCCTACCCTGGACAGATCTACAGAGCTTACACAAGTAGCTACAGATGCTAACCTTCACTTCATAGCAGAACTTAGAAATGTGTTGCATGTGTTTGGATGGTGGAAGAACGCTGGAGAATCCAAGAGGAACATTTACATACACATAGGGGGAAACATTTTTATTAGATTTTATGTTTAATTTAACTTATCACTTCACCTAGTCACTGATAGAGATCATCACCACCCTCCTCTCTGTACAGATCTGGCCTGCCTGAGCCAGAACCTGGCCCTGAACCTGACACATAACTTCCAGAAGAGGTCCCAGTTGCAGAAGGGAACCTAGAGAGTGGATTGGGGATAGGAGTTAGCACAGACTATTTTTAAAAACATTAAAGATCAGATTCATACATGTCAAAAGTACATTTAGCTGTGTGTGTGTTTACCTGAAGTTTCCAAAACCTCGGCTCTGCTGCAGAGTTTGAGCAAACATCTCATATTTCCGGATGTCATTGTCACTGACAGAGCGCCGGGCAAACCGCATCGCCTCTTCAAAGTGATCCTTCCTGATCTCTGGGACTGGATCAAAGTCCTCATCCTGCAGAGAGAAAGAGGAATCAGGGCTATATGTAAAAACAGTACATATGTGTGTTCCAAGTCCAAAAGTTGAGAGTTATAAACACACAGCTGCCCTTTAGGGAACTACTGATCTTTCACGGTCCCTTTCTGCACCAAGCACACACAGCCTGGAACAACCCTGAGATGTGACTTTGTGTGTAGAGGTTAATACGAAACAAGTCAAAGGGATTCAAAGTCAGGTCCCTTGTTTGAACAGATTCATGTGGTATGAACATGTAAAAATAAAGAACAGTGGTGAAAGCTGACCATGGGGATGCCTGATCTGTTCTGTCTCTGACGCTCAGCCTTGAGCTCTGCCTCAATGGCCTCTCGGATGGCCAGCTTACAAGCTCGCTGACAGATCTCTGTCAGGTCAGCACCAGAAAAGCCCTCGGTGATGCCAGAGAGAATTTCCAAATCCACATCCTACAGACAGAATGAGCAAAATGAACAAGAGAATAAACTAAACCTTTATAAAATATCTTTTGAGTCAGTTTTCTTTATTTATTTAACCTTTTGTTTCCTCAAAATGTTTTTAGAGAATTAAAGTAAAAATGTACTAATTCAGTAAGTGACGCAAGATAATTTTAAATAGAATATGGTTTACATACATAACTAAATTACAGTTTTTCATATAAAGTATAGGGCTGGGCGATATGACCAAAATCTCATATCACGATATAGCTCATTTTATATCCTCATAACGATATACGTCATGATATAGAATTTTTATGTAATTAAATAGAAAAAATAGTTTATAATAAATTGCCACGTAGAAAGGCAGATAGGAAGGGCAATATGATCTAAATTTCATATCCTAATATGGTTTATTTTGTATCCGCATAACACAACATCAGGGGCATTAGGGCCTGAAATTCACTGCGGGATTGCTGTAATAAAATCCATTTCCGCAAACTTGACTCTTTTAATGTGGAAAATTCCCGCACACAATTACTTTTAAACTAAAAAGGAAAAGGGAGACTTCCACACCAAATTTGCACTCTGTCCTCTAATTATATATGACGTACAAAATACATTTTTCTATATGTTAATAAGAAAGTAATATATTGTGAACATGTCAGACTTAGAGACTCTGTGTCACTAACTTTTGCAATGGGGGACTTGCGTAGGTTGGCTTTAAGAATTGCTGTGCGAGATGGTTTGTCAGGCAGCGGGATGTAGATGAGCTGGTCCAGACGACCTGGCCGCAGGATGGCTGGATCTATTATGTCTGGTCTGGTGTGATGAGAAGGGGAATGAAAAGACAGCAGTAAAGAATTTAATTTATTAAGTATTATTAACAAAGACATACATCCCCAAAAGACCTACCTGTTTGTTGCACCTATGATAAAAACATTCTTTTTGTCAGACATGCCATCCATCTCTGTGAGTATCTGATTTATGACTCTGTCAGCTGCACCACCTGCATCCCCTGCTCCACCTCCTCTGGATTTAGCGATGGAGTCTAACTCATCAAAAAATAGGATGCAGGGGGCTGCCTGTCTGGCCTGAAAAAGTCACAAAAGAGAGAAATAAGATAAATAGGTGATCTGAAAAGATCACAAAAACACACATAAAAAACACTAATCATTTACATTTTCATGGTCTCATCCTCACCTTATCGAACACGTCTCTAACATTGGCCTCCGACTCTCCAAACCACATCGTGAGCATCTCAGGACCTTTGATGGAAACAAAATTCGCTTGGCACTCATTGGCAATAGCTTTCGCCAAGAGAGTCTTTCCACAGCCTGGGGGACCATAGAATAACACCCCACGAGATGGTGTCATCCCAAACTTCAGAAACTTGTCAGGATACTCGACTGGGTACTGAGAAAAGACAAAAATTTGTAGATTTCTGCTCAGACTTGCGTTTGAGTTTGCCGAGGGGAGCTTGTGTGTCTTTCTTTTACCTGAACGAGCTCTTGAAGTTCTCTCTTGACCTCATCCAGCCCTCCAATGTCCTTCCAGTTGACCTGAGGCACCTCTGCAACTGTCTCCCTCAGAGCTGATGGGTTGCTCTGGCCAAGTGCCCACTTAAGGCGGTGCGGTATGATGGTGTTACAGAAAAGAGACACATCTATTGTTAAGAAACGTACATTTCTAGCTCACATTCTGTACACACATTGAGACTGGAATAACTTCAATCTGTATATAATGAGTATGTTTGGTACTTGGAAGTCATCCATAGTGACAGCCAGTGAGTTAAGCAAGTCCGCATCAATGGTTTCATCCTCCAGGTCTATTAGTGTCATCTTTTTGCGGATGGCCTGCAGAGCAGCTTCTGAGCACAAAGCAGCCAGGTCAGCACCAACATGGCCGTGGGTTTCTGCAGCAATCTTACATACGTACAGTAAACAAAACATCACACATATAAATCATCATGTAAATAGTGATGTCTCTTTATAATTAATGACGATTAATATGATAATAACATCTTAGCTGTAGAAAGAAAAAACGCAAATAAAATAATTTTGTATCAATAAAGTACTTTGAATAAAGGGTAAAGTTTGTGAACAGAACAAAATATTGACTTTTACAGTCTGAAAATGAATGAGGTTAATTGGCAAAGGTTGCTTTACAGAGTTAGTCTTGGTCAGAAAGAATGACAGAGATTTTGCTATTTTAAGAAAAATCTGTATCTACAATGTAAAATTGAGAACGATTTCATTACTCTAGTACATCATATAATCAAAAGATATCGCAGATTGTAACTGACATAAATACAGTGTGATTTTCAGACATTCCAGTAAAACTGCTAAACAGTCTACAATGAATCACGTGGAATTCGCTGTCCTAGCTAAGCAACATTTCCACAATTTATTGCTTATAACCACAGTTCACCATGCAGCCCTCAAATGTAGGTTAAAACTCTTGCGAATATGTAAACATGATCTGAAACATGGTCTGATTTTAAAAAGCATTGTTTACGCACAGGTGCACGCAGTTTTGTTTTATAAATCACAACCTTGCTAAAAAGGTTGTGCAGGTGATTTTGGTTCCCGCCCCTACACACCAACTTTCTACCAAACACGGCCAATGCAAAGCAGTTCATAAATATGTCAGCATGTAAATCAACAGGTGTCTGTGGCATTGTACATTGAATCATGGCAACTGAGAGGCACGTGAATGTAGCTTTTCAGAGGCTGAAAAGGTAATCTGAAAAAATCTGAGTAATTTGAAAAAAAAAAAAAACACTGTAGAGATTTATTAAGGATTTCACGAATTATTGACATTGTTTGTTGTTAAAATTGCGTCCCACTTGTTTTGGGCAGCTAGGAGGTATTAAGTTTACCTTTGCATAAAAGAAAATAAGCTAATCTAAAAATGAAAAAGCTAAAACAGTGGAAAACATAAAAGCTTTCTTTTGGCCTATTACTTAAACGTGAGCTTGTCAATCATTTCAGCTTAATTGTTGACTTTTTTCTTTCTGTCTCACCCGCTCCAGGTCAATGTCGTCCGCTAGTTTCATGTTTTTAGTGTGAATCTGCAAGATCTCCAGTCTGCCAGTTGAATCTGGGATTCCAATGTCAATCTCACGGTCAAACCTGCCTGGAAAGGAATAATAGTATCCATTAGTATGTATCTGTGTGTGTGACTGCATATGTTTTGCTTTAGTATGTGTCTATTCTCACCGAAGCGTCTCAGTGCGGGGTCAATGCTGTTCGGTCGGTTTGTAGCTGCCATGACCACCACATGAGCTCTTTGCTTTAAGCCATCCATCAGTGTCAGAAGCTGTGACACTATGCGTCTCTCCACTTCACCATGAGTCTATGCACACACACATTCAGGTAGTCCTACAAATGGGGAAAGGAAGAAAAGGTGACACCCAGTTTGCTGAGTTCCTCTCTGGCTTACCTTCTCCCGCTTGGGGGCAATGGCGTCCAACTCATCAATGAAGATGATGGCTGGAGCGTTGGTCTCTGCTTCTTCAAAAGCTTTTCTGAGGTTGCTTTCTGACTCTCCTGCTAGCTTACTCATGATTTCTGGACCTGTTCACAGAATAATCCTAATTATCTCCATTGAGCCACAAATAAATGATTTCCAACCAGGTTATAGTCATTGTTTGTACTTGTGGTCT
The DNA here is from genome assembly GCA_037177515.1 of Pseudomugil tenellus. Classification (NCBI taxonomy): domain Eukaryota; kingdom Metazoa; phylum Chordata; class Actinopteri; order Atheriniformes; family Pseudomugilidae; genus Pseudomugil; species Pseudomugil tenellus. The sequence continues at coordinate 21,524,551 of JBAMHX010000005.1, forward strand.
AACCAGCACTGTGGCATTAGAAAATAATAACCTTACCATTAATGAGGAAGAAAAAAGCCCCAGTTTCATTGGCTACAGCTCGAGCCACCAGGGTCTTCCCCGTACCTGCAGGGCCATATAGGAGGATACCTCTCGGGGGCTGAAATTATGAGAAGAGAAGTTTTCGTGATGGAAAACAGTCTTATTAGGAATCGATGTGCTGCTTGTTCTTCTTTCTTTTTCTTTATTTTCAGTTTTGTATGTTTAAAAGGCAACACCTTCACTCCTATGGCCTTGAAGAGCCCTGGATGTCTGAGAGGAAGCTCTACCATCTCTTTAATCTGTGCCAGCTGCTTCCGACAGCCTCCGATGTCATCATAACCAACGTCATTTAGGCTCTCCTCTTCATCCTGTCACAGAAAATGCAATTCATTAGCAGATCATGCCCATATTGGGCTTTTGCAATTCCCATTATTATGGTCTTTGGCCAGTTGTCTCTCATTGATACCTGCTTGCTCAAACTGCCGCTGCCAGGGTGCTGATTGGGTGGGAAGAACCACTGTTCTCATTGTTTTACACTGGCTCCCTGTAAGTTTTGGGATCCAGATTAAAACTCTATTACTTGGTGCTGAAACATTAAATGGCATATCCTCTTCATATTTGTCTTGATTAATGAAGCTCTCAGATCTTCCACCCAGCTGCTCCATGAGGTTTTCAATTCCACACTCATTTCCAGATATAAAAGAGTTTTTTCAGTGTCTGCCTCTGCGTGTTATCTGCATAGTGATAACACGGTCACATGGAAGCGGATCCTTTAAAGAACTGGCAAATATGATGCAAATAAAGCATTCCCAGTAATGTTTGTACTATAATACAGTGATCTGACTGCTGTCAGTTTATATTTTCCTATTAATTAATATCAGATGATCTGACGAATGACCGCATTAATTAAGTCGCTATTTTCTGTCAGCATTCCTTCCTGCTTTTACTGCATTAACAGTGTTATTTTTGCCCGAATTGTATTTTTAATTCCTCTGTTTTTTTGAGAATGATAGTCTGCTTCTCCATGGTTAAATACGCTGCTCTGGATTTGTCCATGTTTGTGTTTGGTCAGAACCACAGAACCACAAGTCAGAATCTCCGAGCGCCACCTCTTGTAAGTGAACGCGCATCCATCTTCAGTGGAAAGATCTGGGTTAAGTTGGTGAGTTGATAACCAGCTTCGATGTATAACTTATCCCAACTTATCCCAACTTATCCTAACTTATTCAATCTGTATGTTTCAATTGATACAGCAAGAGCAGCTGCTTATGCCTTAGTAATTGAGCATCCAATCATTTTACTGGTTCCGCCTTATCGGCTTTGATTGACAGAGCAAGTCATGAATTAAATACACCATTGTGTAAAAGGTTATAATGAAATAAAAACACAAAGTGGCCTCATTTCATGATTTCATTGTTGTGTATTTATTTCAGAATGTGGTATTTATTTATTTAATGTTGTATTTATTTATTTAATTATGAATAACACGGGTCTCCATATTCATTTACTTATTATTATTGAATAAAGTTGAATTTAAATGTGGAGCAGAGCAGGGTGCATTCATAGATAGAGCAATAGTGGTGACACAGTATGAGCAACTTTTTAAAAAATTCTAATTATCAATACAAGAAATTAATGCAGTATGTCATCATGCTTTTATAGTCCAACCTTGTGTTTTTATTACTTTTAAAAATAATCTAAAATGTTTTTTTGTTAGACACAATATACTAGAAGACCTGTGTTTCAAAACAGAGAAATATAAAGAACCAGGAATTTTGGGAATGTTCATTCTCTGATCTTACACATTTTTAACTTTTAGAACAGGGACCTATCAAAAAACCGGGACTTATTTTACTCTACAAGATCAGTGGTTGCTGTTATTGGCCATGCAAAAGGCAAAATATGTCAAACCTAATGTTCCAATCATCAGAGTTCAGCGCAGGACGTTTATTCTGATTTTTGCTTTAATCTGAAGTACATTTTAAAAATATGAACATGTTTTAGCAGTTTTTTCTAAAAAAAAAAAAAAGCTGTCAAAACCAAAGAAAGAAAGAAAGAAAGAAAGAAGGAAAGAAAGAAAGAAAGAAAGAAAGAAAGAAAGAAGACCCTTTTAATGACCATTTATATCAGTGTTACTCTATTTGGTTCCACTGCTGTCATGAAGCTTTTCTTTACAAACACACCTGATTTGTCTGAAATGGATCCAACAACCTATGAAGTTTTGCACAGTGACTCATGAATCTGAGTCAGGTGTGTTGGAACATGAATAGATTGAAAAGCTGGTTTAAAGGATTGAAAATCTGAAACAATGTATTCACAGAAAAATGCTGTTGCAACCCTGGACAAATAGCTTCACAAGATGTCACATAGGAATATACATCATTACAAAACTCAGGCAGCTATCCAGTCAAATACACACAAGGATGTCAGCAATTATAACAATTTTAGCACAGAACAGCTTTTGTGATTGTCATGGATCCGCAAGACCTGATAAGTGTTTCTCTTATTTCTTTCTTTCCCTTTTCCTTGTGTTGATGGAGTTTGAGCATGAACAGCTGAGGATTTGTGTGTGTAAATACAGTCTTGGAAATAGTTTCATATTGTCGGGAACGTTTGATGCCCTTTAATTTCTTTTACACTTGCTCATTCTTAAACAGTTTGGCACTTGAGGAGGGGATTCTCCACCACACTGCCCTTCAACAGAGTAACAACAAGGTAAATGCACAGACTATCACGCTTTCACCTCTCTTTTGATTGGCTGACCCTCGCAGTAGATGACAGTGTCTGGGGCAACGATGCAGTGAGGACTGGGGTCTGCCTCCACCACCTTGAACTCTACCGCTCGCATGCTCCCTCTCACCAGGAAGATGTCATCTGACAACACAGACGACAAAGAAGTGGCTACATTAACAGGTGCATGATGTGGTGATTTACTGCTTCATCATGTGACAAAAGCAGCAGGTTTTATTGTGCTGAGACCAATAGCAGAAGTGATACCTTTATGTACTGGTCGGTAGGCTTCCAGGAAGTATGGCTTGAGAAAAACCTCAAAAAGATTCCCTGTCAGGCCCTCAATAGTGTCATCAATAGGAAGGACATGGATCTTTTTCCCATACTTGATGTCAGGGCAGGCGTGGATACTGTGACAACATACTGGTTAAATAAGCTTATTTCTACGTTGTAATACAATTTGATAAATAAAACATATACCTGACAACATCACCAAGCCGGACACGCAGGTTGTTGCGGGTCACTCGGTTCATCCGAATCCGCTCATCCGCACAGGTATCATCTGTCAGGACGATGCATACAGTTTGCCTTCGCTTTCGTCCCCTCAATACCACCGTATCTCCCCGAAAGAGATGCAACTCCTCTGTCTTATTCTAGTGTTGACACACAGGTCCCAATAATATTAATAATAATAATAATAATAATAAAACACACACACATGCGAGTCTCTCATATTGGCTGTATTCACAACTTACACACAAACACACCTGTGGGAGGCTAATGATGCTGCTGTCTTCACTGAGGGCTTCATCCACAATGAGTCTGTTTGGTCTGTGCTTCTGCTTCAGGATGGCAGTGGAAAAATCTTCTCCCTTTGGACTTTTAGACAAGACACATTGAAAGTCACGCATGCAGCCTCTGCAGAGCAAGATCTGGTTTCCTCATGTGACTTTGTGCTGTATTTAGAACTGCACGTAGCAACTTAGTCTTCTGACTCAAAAACTTGGTAATGACATGAATATTTCTCAAAAGCTTAAAGTTCAAGCATGAAATAAAGTATAGCGGGTGAAATATGCACATAAATAGTGTTGCGTTTATTGTTTTGCATGACTATACACACTCACTCACACAATGCATTGCAGTCATGCAGCCGTTTCACTCACTCTGTGCCTCCTGAACCTGGCATGTCTGCTCTCTTTGCTCCTCAGTTCAATTTTTCCTCGTCTTTAAGTGTTTGCTGCAGAAATATTCAGGAGTTGAGGTGATATCTTTAAAGGCTTTCAGACGACATGTGATCTTTTCTAGTGAGGAGTTCCCAGCAGTCTAAATGTTTTCTTCTTCCTCGCTTGTTTTAAGCTATCACATTTTCAGAAGCTGCAGCCTGCTTGTTTATTGGAGGAGGTATAAATACGCTCATCTGCTCCCCCGCCTTATTGCAACGCCATCATGGGCGCACACACACTTGTGTACACATCCCCAAGATCCCAAGCACTTATCTTGGAGAGTATCCCAGAACAGATAGTGTGATATTTCCCCCCCTACCTCTGCTACTCGCCAGCAAATGCAAGTAAAACTAACTGGTCCCAACTGCTGTGAAATGTTTTCTACAAAAGTTTTCTCAGCAGATTTTTATATATATTTTTTATCATATTGTGTCTCATCTCCAGGATTAGTTGTTTCTCTTATGAAACGCATCATGTTGTTTCTTCCTTTGATTCCTTGTGACTGAAAGGTGCTGCTGTTATGACCCGGCTGCTTCAAACTGCCACCGGTTCGTTGCCTCCCTTCTCAAAAGGAAAATTTGTTTGATATGAACAGACACATGCCTTCCATTAAAAATAACAACACCCCCCCCCCCCCCAACAAAACAGTACAGTCACACATATTTTATTGTAAACGTTTATTACCAAAAATGTCCCTTAACAAGAAACAGATGAGTGAAAAGGGTTGCAGACACGCTGAATGATCTGTTTGTGAGAAGCAGGAAACCAAAAAGCCGCTGTTCTCTCCAACAGACTTAAACAAGAACAGAATCATGTTAACATTTTCCAAACTATCTGCAACTTGAGAAACAGTTTTGGAAGGACAATAAAAACAAGAGGTAGAGGAGTTTAAATTCACAAATAAGCCATGGATCTGATTTTAACATCCATCAATAAGTTAATATCAATATGTGGAAAAATAACAAAAATCAAAGGTTTTTTTTTTTGTTTTTTTTTTTACATCTTTCAATGGATTTTTTTGAAGAAAACTTGGAATGTGCTGTATCAGTGCAAATAGAGATGAGCTGCTCTCTGGTTACTTGGCTACAAACATTTGTTGCAAAAAAACTAATTGTGTTTATTTAGTTTTATTTAAGCTTAATTAATTGATTTAACATAACTGATTCAGTTAGATTTTATTCCAATCATTTATAAATAGTGCTGTGTTAAATTAGCATTTTTTCACAACATATCTATGTAGAGGGGAGGTGATCGTTCTGTCTGTTGAGATGTTTTCAGCTGGTTTCTGTGGTCATAACAGACTGGTTCTTTATTTTCTTCTTCGGGTTTTCATTGCAATGCTCGGCTGGACAATGATGTCAAACAGCACAAAGGAAACCGATACTGGTCATATTTTGTAATGTGTGTAAACATATTTTTAGGTAACAAAGAGCAGAAATGATGCTGGAAGTTTGCATTTGTCCATGAAAGAACAATGTTGCATCACTTGTTTATGCACAATTAAATAAAAATGAGATCCAACTTGCAAAATAAGGAGAGAATGAACCTGATGTTTGATCAAAAGCGTCAGCTATACTGTATTTTGGTAAAAACTTGCTCCAGATGTGAAGATGTTCAAATTACATTAAGTGGATAGTTGTGTTAATAGATAATATAAACTTGTTATTGCCAGATTTTCATTTAACCATTAGGCTACAAAACACAACCTGATGATTCATAACACCAATCATTTCCCAAACTGTACAGAATAACTTATTTTTTTGATCGCGCTTCTGCAGAGCATCAAAAACTTCTGACAGATTTTTTTCTTGTTTAAATGCAGCATGCTAATGTAGAATCAACATTGTTTCTAAATTTCCATTTGTGAATATATCTGATCACAACCTTTGATAAACAAAATCCAACCTTTAAGTACTTAAGATGATCTCCACAATAACAGGACAATATGACATAACAGTTTAAATGTAATTAATTTTCCACAGTTTCATCAGTAAAAATAAAAAAGTGCTTAGTTACTGAAAAAAAGTAAATTGCACGGTGGAAATACCTGAATCTTTTCTATTGTATCAATCTATTTGCTTTCTTCATCCTTTGTGCTTCATTTGGTAGAATAATCATTGTGCAGGACATCCAGTCACATTTTAAGGACCAGATTGTTTATAGAGATCCAGGAGGAAATAAAACTGAGGTTTGATTGCGTGTTCGTGTGATGTGTGTAAAGAGATAAAAAGTGAAGTGTACTGTGTTGTAGATCATGCATGCGATATATTTTTTAATAACTCTGCTAAATGTAGATAGAAACAAAACAATCTGTGTGTGTTTTGTTAGCAGTCGTCGTCCTCAAAGTGTGTTCTCTGCAGAACTTTTACATGACGCTCATAGATCTTGAGGGCAGGGCCAAGCCTGATGGACAGACCAGTCAAAACGTCGTTACGCTGCATGAGGAGAAGAGATTTTCCATCGATTTCCTTTTGAAGAGAGCAGAGTAATGCAAGGAAACGCATGCAGGTTAGATCTGGTGGAATTATAAAGTGGACAGAATTTAGCTTGTCAAACGGCCCCCTCTAGTGGTTGTTAGTGGACATAACAGCTCACCTGGATCCTGAAAGCAGCAGCCTGCTCAGGGAAACCTGCTGCTGTGAAATAACTGACCACATCTGAAACAGTCCAGTCCATTGGACTTCCTCTTGCCATCTCAGATTTCAATACCCTAGAAAAAAAAACAGAGATTAAGAGTTTAAATTTCCAACAATTAGGTAATAAATAAGATTGAATGTTTTTGCAGATAAATAAATTAAGCTTTTAACTCAAGTGTGCACTGTGCTTTACATTGGTATAAACAAGAAATTCACATTTTGCATCCTAATAAATTAAATAGCAATGCAGAATCGGCTCTGTCTCCAATGAAAAGAAGAAAAGGAAAAGCTGTTTGTGGGGATGGTGACAGCTAGTGGTACATGTTTATGTTGCAAATTCAGCCCCTCAATCTTACCCCCCCCCCCCCTTACCTGCTCTGTATGGGAGAAATAACTGTGATTAAATTAATGAATATATTATTACAATACAAGTATAGACAGGAGTCCACCTCAATACCATTTCACCCAAAACAATAACAGTAGTCCATTATTAAAACTTTAATTGACTGAAAACCACATTAAATGTACATTTAGTAAGAACTGCTGATATTTAGCAGTAACGATGGGCAAAGAGATTACTTCAAATGCCAAGTACACCTGTGAATCAGTAGCTGACCGTGGAAATCATTTTTCCAGACATAAAAATGCTTTTATCTGCGAGTGGATCCAATGGCCTCAGGGGTCTAATGCACGTAAGTACGATTCAGATATTAAGTGTAAATAACTAAGTTGGGTTCGATCTTCACTGGCTGCAACATGAGCAAGTCAGAATGAGCTGACACAAATTCATCAAGCCAGGAGAAAATTAATCGTGTATTTTGATTATAAATCCTTTGAAGTTGTCATGTTAACCTGACTGGTGTGACTCAGAACACATGGGAACCATTGTTGCATCACTGTGTGACCAGTTGGGGCTCATGCATCATCTATATGGAAATGTAATTGAATAAAAATATAATGTTTTTGTTGCTTTTTAGCTTTTTCATGGACAATTCCGCACCCCTTTACACAACACTTCAGGGAGGAAACTGAGTGTTCAGCCAGAGGTTTCTTCGAGTTAACTGCAAGACAGAGTGGGACGGGACATTTTCTTCTACCCAGGTCACATTTTGAAAGAAGAAAACATCAACAAAAAATCTACTATAAAACTTTGTCTCTGGGGATAAATACAATACGTTTCATTTAAATTTCCCACAAAAAAGTCAAGTCAGTATTGATATTTTGGCTACTAATAATAGTGTAATAATAGTATGAGGTCTGGTTTTATTATATATATATATCTATATC
>JBAMHX010000005.1:21542433-21561626 GCA_037177515.1 Pseudomugil tenellus
TAAAGGGGTTTTGGGTTGGGAGACCTTGCAAACTGCGTTTGTGTGCAACGCCGGGAAAACCTTCAGCTAAACCCCCCCCCCCCCCCCCCCCCATAATAATAACAACAACAATAATAATAATAACAGTCAAAACTACTCCAGTGGAATTTTACAAGTAAAACTTTATTGGAATGATACTCATGTTGCAAAATATTACACTTCGTGATTATATGTCACTCTTCCCGTGACTTTAGACCCTTCCCTTTGCTGCCGTTTCACTCGTGTATGCGCGTGTGTCGATGTGTGTGTGTGTGGCAGGGGTTAACATGGTTTACATTGGGTTCTCATTTCCCTAAGAGTGCGACAGCATGTACCAGCATCGTGTCTGCCTTGAGCGGAAGTTTTATCACTGCAAACACGTGGAGGAATTACAGAATCGTGATGTAAATATAGCTAAGTTCAGACATTTCTGTCCGGAATGATCAACACGGAACCGGACATGAAGAAAATACAGCGAAAGTGAAGTCTCCACAAGTGATGCAAACAGTAAAAACAATGAATAGTAAATAAGTCCATCATTAGAAATAAGCCAGTCGATGATTGTAAGTAGACATGCAGCCTCAATGTTTCATAAACTTCAGATTCACATATAAAATGTTAATCTTTTATGCCATTTCTCTTAAAGAGAATAAATGATACAGCTCTTTTAATAATAACCAGTGAGAGATTTGGTCTAAAGTTAGCTTAGGAGTCAAAGTTTTCTGTAAAGACTCAGTTTTACTAAAACAATTTCTCTAAATCTGAGAATATTGATGCAGAAGCACAGCCCCATGCCACATGATCAAGAACATTGCCTGATTTTAATGCTTCATTTTCAAGGTGGTCCAATTACCCAACAAACTAATTGGAATTATTTTTCACCAATCACCTGTTTATCTTACTTAGACTACAAATTCAGTATTTTTGGAACTTGACCCAGAAAAGGCACTAATAGTCAGTGTATCTCTGTCTTGTGCCGAGATCTCAGGTTCTGCTGAGATACACGGACTTGCAAGTTTTATTAGTTCATGATGAATAAGTGAAAAGGCTCTGCTGATGCCGTGCTTCCATATTCATTTGTCTTTTAACCAAATCGCCATCGTAAACGTGAGGCAACATAAAGAGAGAAGACATGTTAAACAAAGGTCCACATACAGTGGCCATTAATATTTAGCAAAACTGTTAGGTGAAGCTGAGCACCCCACCCTGGTAAGTCTTTGATGTTGGGTCATTTACAATATTATTCCATATTACCTATTAGACACACAAACAGTCACGCAATACGAATGTGCAAACTGAGAGGAGGCTGATCATTTTCTCTGTTTTTGAGCCGTTTCAGACAGCTATAAGATTAATAAAGATAAAAAATGAGTTGAAAAATGTTGCTTATTTTAGCCAAACTAGCATCATTATGGCGGAACATCAAATCACCGGTACAGCTAAAAATAAATACATTTAATGTCTAAAATAAACACTGATGTTGGTAGGTTTCATTTCAGAAATCCCCAATAAATCGTACTGTTTACACTTCTTTTAGACATTGTTTATGTACTTTGCCATCAGAGCTTTTTAGGACGCTGAACACCTGATCTGTATCATAACTGTACACTTTGAATTGATTGGTTGTGTAACACCCACCCCACCTAAGCATTTCCCTACCGGTGGATTAACTCTTCCTAACCTTTTTACTGGGAAACTGGTCCTTTTAAATGAAACATTTTCACACTAACATCCAAACTAAACTGAAAACTGCCTGTCTGAGACACAAAAAAACAGTAACAAGAGTTGCTATCACATGTCAGGCTGTCACACGGGAGTGTGGCCCTGCTTCACAAGTGATACGAGGGAAGGGCCGGGTGATGGAGAGATGAACATAAAGCACACTATTCAGGCTGCCGTCCGTGACTGGCCTGAGTGCTGATGACCAGCAGCCGGCAACAGTGTGAAGCCATTCTGCCTCACATGCTCTCTTTTAGTCAGAGTCGAGGGCCAAATGGTTGAGAATCCTCTTGAGTCAAAAGCTAGCTCTGAGTTGAGAGAGGAAGTGCTTTTATGAGAACACACTCAAGTTAAAATCAAATCTTCTGGAAGGGAAGAGTGGAAGACGCCAACTAAATGTCGAATAGTCCCTTTTGTTCCTTTTAATTCAAGCCCAAATCTGTATCAGAGAGTTACCTGCTGATCCTTAAGCTGTATGTAGATAAATGTCTATTAAGTGATATGTTTGAACCTGAGTTTCCATTACAATGTGGTGCTTTTCACGACACCAATAAAACTGAGATTATTCCTTTCCCTTATTCGTCTTTGCTTTGTTTGATAGCGTGACATGATATCATTTGAGCCACTATAATCTAATAACAATTATAAACAGAGTTCTGCAGATATGTGCTAAGTCTTTGCTAACAATGATAAGAACAATAGATGGAGTTATACAACAGAACTTGCTGAATTTTTTTGTATCATTTCTTTGTGTTTACGTCCATCCTACCTTAAAGTATCCAACTATTTGATATGGGAGTAAATGGTTGGGGAAAAAAGTAAAAAATGGTTATTTAACTTGATATATGTGTGCTTGTGTGTTGCACAACCAGCAGTTATCCAATTAGATTGATAAAAATAAAACTTTGTGTGGATTCATCGGTTTTGTGTAAAGACTAAAACTGGAGTGGATCCCAACGTGGTGATTTTTCTATGATGTGGCACAAAAAAGGAATAAAACATGAATGAAACAATGACAGAAAAGGGAAGATTCTGGGTGAAAATGTGTCGAGGCAACTCGAAATTAGTGGGGCTCCCAACACTCATGAAACACTGCTTCATCATAAAGGGATTCATAAATAAGACAGAATGATAAATAAAATAAGACAGAAATGCAACAGAAAAGGCAACACTGCTGGTTATCACCCCCCTCCCGCTCCCTCCCCCATCCCACCTCCATCACATTTTTCCACGTTTTGTAGCTGGTGCTTGTGTTTGGACTGGAGACCGTACTCTTCTCCTCGCGTCTCCCACTTGACCAGCCTACCTTTGACTCGCCCTACCTCCATCTTTCTTCCTCTCTTGCTCTCTAAACCTAGAATTCACCAAATTCCTTGGCACATTTTTCAGTGAAAGAGACGCGAATCTCCTCCTCGTCGTAGTCGTCAAAGTTGCTGGTGTCGCCTGGACCTTTGAACTTTGGGACAAAAGGAGCTTCCACCTAAAAATAAATCAACACATCATTTAAAAAAAAAACAGCAGAGTTACACACATACACATTACACCAACACATGCATACCCTCTTCTGGTAAATGGCAATCCAGTCAGTTGTTGCAAACCATTTGTGTCCCTTGATGTCGTTGACTCCATTTTTGAGGTTGCCATAGCGTTTAGTGAGATCCACCTGAGGACAAGAACAAAGCATTTGTCACATTCTGACATTAAGTACATAAATTACACATAAGCATCGGAGCGCCGGAGATATCTGCTTTCACCTGTAACAGGTTCCTCAGCAGATCCTTCAGGTCGGAACTGAAGTGAGATGGGAAACGCACCTGGAGACGAGAGACAGTTACACTACCAGTCATCCCCATAAGAGTTTTAGTGTGTGTTGGTTTAGCAGAGGCTCACAATACAAAAGCAGAAACTCTGGTGTGTGTTGGCAAGCTGAGCCTCATCAATGAGTTTAGGACAGAATAGCAGGACTTTTCAACTGTCTTCTTAGCAAAATTCGTTGATATGATATTTGTTGTGTCAGTCCACATTTTTTAGTCCATTAAAGAACCAAATCTGATATAGTATAGTAGTATTTAATGTGGGCTTCTATTGAAATAACCGTAGATGGAGTAGATGGAGGTATTCCCCTTTCTTTATTATTCCAGTGACTTTTTTTGATCACCTGTTTTACTGGCAGGTAAATATTCCTGTTTGATTCTCCCATGAATATCACATAACTCATCCAGTGTTCTTTAGGCTGAAGGTCTGACTTTTTTTTTTTTTTTTGCAAAACATACCTCAGATCATTACAATGAACTTTGTTTCATATAAACAGGAACTTTTTTAACTGAGGGTTTGTCTGTCTGAGTGGTTGGCTAGTAAAATGAAAACTTTGTTGCTGGTTGTGGAGCAGAAGCTTTTGATCCTGTACGATGGACTCCAAGGACACGAGGACGTAGAACTCGCCTGTGGACAGTCGTGTTCTTTTATCCTAAGAGTTCATATAGGAGACGTGTGCAATCATGGCCTAGACCTAAGCCAATTATATCTCCAAATTATATTTTGGATGTTAAACCTTTTGCTTTATTTGTAAATGATTGTCTCAGGACTAATGTATGTCAAGATCCAGATGAATAAATAATGGAATTAATAAATAAATAAAGACAAATAGAAGATGTAGATTATTGTGTATCTATGTGTGAATGTCTGACACAAATTAGAGTAAGTTTCCAAAACTAGTGGAGGACACAGAATAGATGTTTCTAGCAAGTATCTTTAGTTATTGTGCTCACTACACAGACTTTTGGATTGTGATCCATCCATCCATTTTCTACCGCTTATTCCCAAACGGGGTCGCGGGGGGGCCGAAGCCAATCCCAGCAGCCAACGGGCAACAGGCAGGGTACACCCTGGATTGGTAGCCAGTCTATCGTAGGGCCACACACATAGACGAACAACCACTAAGGTCAATTTAGAGTGTCCAATCAGCCTTTTGGATTGTGATGTGGGAGAAAATCTTAATGCAACTTTTGATATACAACAAACAATGCTGAATACTATGTTTAGACGTTCAAACTTACCTTCCCTGAAACGATCTTTTCATAAATCTGAATAGGCTGATCAGCAAAGAAAGGTGGATACCCTGCTGCCATCTCATAGACCAGTACACCCAGCGCCCACCAGTCCACTGCCTTATTATATCCCTGGATAAACAGACATAGAGAGAAAATCAGGCCATTCCTAAAGCCAAACATTTAAACGTTTGTGTCCTTGGTCTTACTAGTTTGATTATTCTATGATAGTTTTAACAATTTTTCTCTAAAGAAACAAAAACTTAATTAAACTGAAACGTCTTTAAAAATGGATCACTGCGAGATTTGAACTAATTTTTTTACTTAATTGCAATTTTTACTTTTCAGGAGAAGAATTAGCTTCACCTGTATGACACATGATGAATTCACAGTTAGCAACAGTGCCGGCTCACCTTGCTGAGGATAATCTCGGGGGCCAGATATTCTGGAGTGCCACACAGTGTCCAGGTCCGGCCCTTTACACGCTTGGCAAAGCCAAAATCTGTAACCTAAATGAAGAGTAGAAAGAAAAACCAAAGGAATAATGAACAGAGAAACTTTTCCAGATGCTCACTGCATTAAAGACTGTGATAGATGTCCAAACGGAGAGACAGAGAGGAAAGGACGATGCAGACCAGGAGGGGACTGTTATCATAGATGTTATTTCACAGCTGACCACAAGGGGGCGGCATTATCTGTGTCTGTGAATAATATAAACTGGCATCGGAGTGCTGGCATTTACCCAACACACCTCCACATCTGTGTAACACCACACAGTAGTGGTGAGGAGACAGCTCTCATGGTGTGTCAGCCTGTGTTTTTTGATCCCTTGTGTATATTCATTGGTTCTCAACAACCTATAGCTGTTGAGATGGGACCCTGATGTGTTTGTAACAACCACAACCCTGCAAGTAACTGGACAAAATTTCCTGACATAGGAATACTGTTGACAGATCCATGAAATGAAAAGAAAAAAAAGCCATGTACGCAGCTGAAAGAGTGGTGATACTACACAAATTGATTAGTGGGCATCTAATGTGTTGTTGATAGTGTAGTAAGACAACCCTGAACCAGTTTCCTTAAAAAGCGCAGTGTGTAAGAAATACCGATGTTCCCTAGTAAAGCTATGCCGTTACTAAGGACCTCACATAATCTAAAAATGCTAAGTACACGTGTGAATAAATAGTGGTCAGTGCCGGCATTGTGGGCTAAGCCTAGGCATTCACAAATTAGGTCCCCTTTTTTCAGGAACTACACTTTTATGTCAAGTTATATCCTTAAAAAAATTTTAACTAGCCTTGCTTTAATGATGTAGCATATTAAAAAATCATCTAATTGCAAAGAGTATGCTAAATTGAACAAAATCCAGTGTTCACTTTGTACACAGTTGTGGTGTTGCATTCTACATTTAAAGGTTGAGACTGGGAGACAGAAGAATCCTGGAAGATCGCTCCAGGTTGCTTTGCATCCGCAGCTGGGGGTGAGATTACCTGTATTAAATAGAGTTTAAACACGGACTAACATCTTAATAAAAGCAAAGAAATTGTCTATAAAAACAAGCAGAAATAGTCTAAGGAGCAGACTGCGTGTTTACTTTGGATCAATGCCAGGAAGCACAGACTTCTTGGGAGTGATCCAAAATAAATAAAAAGGCTAATTGGAGCAGCTGCAGCACCGAGATGGCTGGAGCTGGCTGTGAACAAAATGATTAACAAATTAAATAAAGTGTAAAAAGATTTTGGGGACCAGAAAAGGAAGCTGGGACGCAGGGACAACAGAAACCCACATTTTTCACATCTTGAATTCTGATTGCGGTGAACGGAAACATACAACTGGTGCCCTGAACTTCTTTAGTTTAGCTAAACTTCCTGTCCATGGTGGACATACTGTGGAGGAAGCTCAAAACTCCAACAGCACTGAATTTGGTAAGCGTTGCCATCTTATAACGTTACTCATGTGCGAAGGGGTGGTGGTGGGGGAGGGAGGGAGGATGGGTTAAGGGATAGTGGTCGTGGTGGTTGATTTTTATGCAGATGAACATGGTTAATTTAAGCAATGACACAGAAAGGACTAGGCTCTCCATCGGCCGAAGACAAAACCAGATCTTTAGAAGCCGCAACGTTGAACCAGTTAAGCTCTGGCTCTAGCCCCAGCACCTGTTCTTCTTTGGTCGATAAAATGCCCTCTGTGTAAGCATCGGTTCTCTCTGGGTACTCTGGTTTCCTCCGACTGTCCAAAGACACGTTTAGTTACTTGGTCACTATAAAGTGTCCCTAGGAGTGAGTGTCAGTGGTTGTTTGTTTCTCTGTGCCTCTCGGCTGCTCATTGCTGGGATAAGATCCAGCTTCCCTGCGACCTACATTAGATTAAATGGTATGGAAATGGATTTGGATTCCATTTATAGATTAGTATATTATTTTTAATAACACTTTTGCAATGGTTGAATTTCTGACAAAGGCATGAGGTAAAAAGAGGAAAACCACTTCATAGACGCAGGCCCATGTGGCTGGAAATTACTGCATCAAATGTGTGTATTAACTTTATTATAGTATAATGATAATTCTTCTCAGTTGTATTATTACCCCAGCCAAGGAGGAAATGTTTTTGCCTGTGTCTGTGTCTGTCTGTATATGTACAACATAACCCAAAAAGTTATGGACAGACTCATGAAATATTCAGGATATATCCAGAATGGGAAAATGAAGACGTGATTATATTTTGGAGGTGATCCGGATCACCATCTGGATCCAGGAATGTTTTGATGAATTATTTAACATTCCGAGATAGCCACTCATGTTACTGCAGCTGACGCCTCCTACAGGCCGTTTTTGTCTGCTGTTTTTCACTCTGACAAAGATCGTGTGTGACTGAGTAAAACTTTGGCATGTGAATCACAATATGAGGGGAACTGTGAGCTTGGCAGAGGTTTGCGCTCTCTGAGGGCTTTTTATAGTTATCATTATTATTATTTTTATTTGGATACTTGGTTTTCAAATGTTTTCAAATATTTTCATCCACTTGATTTAGTTGGATGTGTAGATGAGATGAATCGTTGAGTCAGAAACAAAAATTAACATTCATTCTTTCATGTAGGCAATACAAAATGTCGGACAACCTCATCATAGACTATTTTCAGTTTTAAAAGATTGAAGCAATGGATTGGATCAGATCAATGCCCGTATTTTTACATCACACTTCTTTTTCCATACCCTAAATTTAGTTGTTGAGAAATGTTGACATATTTACTTTCAATCAGAAAAGCGCTTTAAATTAAAAACCTTATTTTATTCTAAATATCTGATAAATCCAGACAGATACATAAACAAAAGTTAGAAATCAGTTGGTAAATATTTTGTTTTTAACAAGAAGTTCATAAAATAAAAAAATGCACACAAGCTGCTGCCATAAAAATCCTTTTTATAAGAGCAACAATGTTTGTATGTTTGGAAACAAAAGTATTTCATTGCAAGATGGAAAAAAACTCACTTTTGTTGTCCTAATATGATAAGTACAGTACTTGCAAATAATGTCAAATCTGAATCACTTTTGTTGTGATATGAAGCTATACAGAGGAAATTGTCTGTGGCTATTTGTCACACGTTCATTACCTGTATGTAGCCCTGTTGGTCTATGAGCAGGTTTTCAGGTTTCAGGTCTCTGTAGATCAGGTCCAAAGCATGCAGATACTCGAAGGTCAAAACGATCTGAGCAGCGTAGAACCGAGCATGTGGTTCGCTGTTAACACACACACAGACAGCGGGGAAACAGAGAGTAGTAAACGGAACAGTTTTCAATTCCCATATCCAATAACTCCATCAGTGCATGAACACACTCACCTAAATCTACCAATTCTTCGTAGATGAGAGAACATCTCTCCACCTGGTACATACTCCATCACCATGTAGAGGTTAGTGTTGTCCTGGGAAAGGAAAAGAAAACTCTCAGACACATATACATGAATACGAATTAATACAAACATGATGAGCGACTGGATTTAAATGGAAGGATGGTCATTTTAACAACACAACATTACTCTCTTTCACTAGAATAGCATTTTAGTTAAGGTTCTTCACATCAATACCTAATAAAAGTCCAGGCGAAATTTCAGTAGACATCCAGATTCAACACTACAAGCAACTGATTATCTCCCGCTAATTTGCAAACTGCTTTCTCATGGCAATGCTATGAATATTACACTGCATTTTGTGACTCCATTTCCACTCAAACGTCAACTCCAACTAAGCGGTTGTGGATTTGAGATCACTGCTGACTCTTCACTGGGCACAGATCAGGAAACACTAACAGTTTATTTAAGGGATTAAGGGTGCACAATCCTTGGACATGCAGGTACATCTAACCAGCTTAACCTGGGTAAGGACATAACTGCAGCACAGCCGTCAACTGGGTTAGTTTGTGCAGGTATAAACTTCCACTGACAACAGCTCAAATGACAAACAGCTGATTTCACGCTATGATGCCAATGACACATCCCTCATAGAGTTGACAACGCTTATTATAATCTCCTTCAACTTAGCCATTATCTTCTTGTCTCCTAACACCTCAACTGGTGGTTCCAAGAGGCATCCCAGTACTCTGCTGGTCTGTACTGGGATGCCAATATAAGATAAAGAGCATCTATTGGTCATCAGTGCAATTAACTTCACTGTTATAAAGCCTGGAAGACTGAAATTGTGACATGTCTGACAATTAACTCTTAACAATTACTCATGCAAAGACATACGTATAAGCATCCAGCCAGCTGTCATCATGTCTATTTTCCTGAATAAAATAGTGGAACACATTTTTTTTTAGTCCACTTTAATCATGTCTTTATCTTGAGAAAACAAACTCAAGGTAACAAGAAAATTTGAACTATTTAACAAGAAATAATGATTAATGATTATTGGATAATAGTCGAATATGGCTGCTCTGGGCTTCCATAGATGAATTATTATTAAAACACAGTTTTTACAGAGCTTTCATTTCCTGCAGTTGTATAAAACACACAGCAATCCAACCTCAGTGTTTAACAGCAGCGCTCCATCCTCACACAAATGTTAATTCACTTAATAGAGTCGACTGTTTTGCGAGCCCTAATATTTTACATCTCTGCAGTGAAGACCTCGGCCAACTCCTGTAACAGTTAAAGGGAGGAGTAGGGGCTTCGGGTTGGGAACAACTGACCTCAATGACCTTGATTATATGCAGTGAAGTTTAAACAGTGAAACATCCCATAACATAACAGAAAAACTACATCCACCCACTTTAGGGGTCAGTGGTTAAGATTTATCCATATTGTCATCATTTACTGACTATAAATGACAAATCTAGAGATAATTACCACATGTGCAAATCCCCTCCGCCCCACAGGACATTTGCATCTTTCAGGTTATTTGAATTTTGAACCAAATGGTTTTACCAATAAAACTTTCATCAGCATCATTGTAAACGGCAACAGAGCACTTGAATTAAACTAATGCGGACTAAAGCTCAGCACAAAACAAGAGACAAAGTTAGTGACCAAGAAGCCAGAGATTTCCTTCAGGAGAAAACAGAACTGATTGTTGAAAATAAACAAGCAATTAGAGAAAACTTTTAGACTCAGTGTTATATATCAAATCTATCTAAATAGTCCATTCATACCCAATATAACTACATTTCAGTCAGACATACTGTAAATAATACTATAACCTATTTACAATAGTAATTGTTACTCTTCTAACAGAAATAACCACATTTCTTCATCATTTCATCACCTATTAAAATGACTTCTACATTATGTCCTCTATCTATATCCTTGTTATGAATTGTCGAAAAGACAAAACATATTGTGCGTCACACATTGTGAATAATGTTACCCCAACTGGTCACACTGTCTACAGAATATTACAACTAAAGTCAAAGTCTTGCTTTTGCATTTTCACATTTATTTCAAACATGTGCAAACAACACAAAGAATAAGCTGAAAAAAACAACAAAAATCAATAAATAAATAATAGATGCATAAATAACGACATGAGATAGTGAAAGCATTTTCAATATAAACCTAACATGTCCAAAATGGAGTAAATAAAAGCAGAAGCTCATTTACAACTACCCCAGTCTCCCAAAACACATATTTACATAAGGATATTTACAAAAGTACCAAATTAAACAAACAGCCTGCATGAATTATTTGTTAAAACACCCAGATGTCAAATCTCTTCTTGCACCGTGTACAAACCATGAGTTAATACTGCCATTTGTACAGCTTGGATACCACTTGAGCTCCATACCCAACCTGTCCCACAACTTCACTCCACAAACACAAAAATAACGTCTTAATGTTGTACATGACCAGTTTCAGTTAAGTTCACCCCCTCAAAGTCTTTCTGCATGTTTAGGAAAAATAAACAGTTTTAATTTTTGTTGATAACATCTTTATCAGACAGGAAATAACTTTTAAACTCTTACTACATAATGCAATATGCAGTACAGGTGGATTCTTGGTAAAGGGGTAATGTGATTATGCAGGGATTTATACCTTAAATGAGTACTCTAATCGCACAAGAAAAGGAAAGCTGACGGCCTGAAGAATCCTCTTCTCATTCAGAGTGTGCTCTATCTGCTTGAGCTTTACCACCTGAAGAGAACACATAGATATGACAGCAGATAAGCGAGACATTATTTCAGTTCAATTCAGTTCACTTTAATAAAAGTTTCACAATAACATCTGACTTAGACATGTTCTCTGATTTTACAAAGAAAAAAAACTAAATATCCGTAATAAGGTGTGAAGTTATTCTGCTTTTTATCCTAAGAAGTATGTAAACAATTTTATTTAAACAAAAGAGTCATGAGAAATACAACAAAAAGTCATAGCACAAAAAAATAGTTAGGCTGTTTCTTGATATTAGTTGGTTTTAAATGAATGGGATTGTGATTATTTGGGTAAATCCTTAATATCTCAAATTTATTCAGGTTTGCTGACTTATATGCAGTATAACCTCCATAATACAAACTATATTTGTATCGTAACCCTTTATGTGAGTCGTATTAAAAGACTCCAAGTCTGCGTTCTACTGTATATGCAACCAAGTTCATTGCACACGCATCACCTGCAAGTCTCTGCAATCAAACATATTCTATTATGTTGCCACACTTAAAAAAAAGTACAGTTGAGAATGACTAAAGGTCTTCTTGTAAATATGTATTTGGCATTAACAGCATTTATTTGCCAGTGGGAGACAGAGTTGACCTTTATATAACACTTACCACATAAATCTTTTGCCCTTAGGTATTTATTGGATTCTGACTTGGGGAGGGAAAAAAACAGTCTCACTGATATATCTGAACTCTTTAACGGCATAACAAATATTTAACTTGTGCTATTTTAACAAAATAATAATATTTCTTCAAATTCATTCACTGAACTTGTCCTGAAAATTTAATAATAGTATTTTATTTTTTATCAGTCTAATTATAAACAATCCAAAGGGTCTTTGCGTGTTTCTATGCTTTGGAGGGATGGATTCGGGTGGAAAAAAGAGGTCTGGACTTTTTAATTGTGCATTTTCAAAGGATCCCCTATCCCACCTTTAATTATTCTACGCACTGTAATCTGCATAAAAACAACAACTCTGGTTGATGCCAGCACAAAGAGACTCCAATAAAGCTTGCACCTGCACAATGTTTGAGTCTCTACAAAACAGCTCGAGGCCCTTTCACAGCATTCACAAAAGACATGAGTCGTTTATAGATGGTGTCACATAAATGATATTTCTATGTTCTCCATGAGCATCCACTAAGGGACTATAACCATCAGTGTCTGTAGATAAAAGCACCCAGCATCCCCTGCGTGTGACCCCGATGACTCCTGGCTCACACTAACCTTCTGCTTATTGAGGATCTTCATGGCATAATGCTGTCCCGTTTCTCTGTGCTTCACCAGCATAACACGTCCAAATGAACCCGTGCCCAAGGTTTTCAACCTCTCAAACTGCTCCAGGCAAGCAGTGTTCTGAACACACGACACAAAAGTGGTTAGCAGAATATTGTGAAAATAGGATGGTGAAGGTTGTGCTGAGCGAAGTGAAAATGTGTTTTCACATAGTACTAGACTCATATTGAGTTGTCATTATATATTTATATATATATATATATATATATATATATATATTTATGGACTATGTCATGTATGGAGTGAAAGAAAAAAATCTGTATGTCATCTACATAGAAGAGTGTCACATGTGATCGCCGTCAACTTTTTTGTAGAATACAAAACTTATGTCTACACGGTAAAAATGATACATAAACACTAGAGAAATACCACAGTAAATTGATGTTTAATACTGTGATATAAAGTGTGTAAAAACCAAACCTTTAAAAATAAATCAGTCACACGCAACTGTTTGTTTTCATGGCTCAGTTGGTCAGAATCAAAGGTTTTCCGTCACTGACCAATACATAACTTTTAATGATATTTGATCTCAGTAAACAGATCTTAAAGAAACTTGTGTTGAGACTATTTTTATTAGATTATGATTTAATGATCTTTACATTCTTTCATGCGACATCAGTATGGAAAATGTAGATGTGTTGCTGCTTCGTCACATCAAAGATGTCTAACTGAAACGGATGCACACATTTCAGCCAGAATCAAACGTTTAAAATACTAATATTCCACATAGACAGTCATGTAAATAAATAAATAAAAAGAGAAAAGAAAGAAAGATATTCTGGGGCCTCATCTGTAAAACTCAGCGAAAAAAACAACTAGTTAGTACACCATGATAAAAAAAACATTGCGTATGGTCAGGTTCATGCACTTTCCTTTTATAAATTACAAATACAGGAAAAGGTTGTGCAGGTAATTTTGGATCACGCCCCCCCTTCACAACCACTTTCTACTATACACGGTCAATGCAAAGCAGCTCATAAATGTGTCAGCATATGAATCAACTAGTGTCTGTGGCAGAATCAGGGTAACTGAGAGGCGCATGAACTTAACTTTTCAGAGACTAAAATCGAGATGCTCATTAGTGAGGTGGAGACATGGAAGGCGATCTTATTTTTAAGTCATAGTCGCGTCGTAACAAACAAGAGGACATCAGCCGCGCGACCCGGTTTGTCAGAATCATGTCTGCATTACAAATAACTTGTACATTAATGACATAAACATTATTATGGTTCACAAAGGTAACCTCATTCTCGTATGGAGAGAGGTTTTACTTAGTTTTTTTTATTTCACATTTCTGCACTTTGTCTTAGTTATTGTTAAATAAATAATGGTGTAAAACATAATTTCTTAATCATCTGAGTGGGAATATTTCTCTAACTTTGAGCCACAATAATACGCAAGGATATCTTTGTCTTAATATATGAAACCTTAAAGTGAGAGAATGGCTTTTCTTTTTCATACGAATGTGTAATGCAACATGTAACTCATGGAAACATCTGCACTGTACAATGCAAAACTATTGTCACAGAGATGCAAAAAAAGGAGTTATGCATTTTACATATCAAAATTCCCAAACCAACCTTTCTGATTAAAAGAGAAAAAACTTTGATTTATTTCTGATGTATTTTAATTCAGCAAAATTTTAATAGTTTGAAATACAAAAATGTCCAATTTTTGCAAACTGTTTTTAAAAATTCTATCAGCTGCTACTGTAAATGAGTAAATGACACCTTTTCAGTGAAAGAGTTTAATTTGTGTAGATGCTAATATTGTTAATAGTTTATATGGACATTTAATCAAATAAGTGGATTGTTTGTTGACTTTAATTGAATCCTTATTTGCCCATTCAAGGAATTTCATAGAGCTTTGGCAGCTGGTTTTAAACTAGAAGTCAATTTAAAGACAGCAGTTTTCGCATAGACACAAAAATGTATCAACATGTTCTCCTGGCATGTTGGGGAAAAAAGGTTAAATGAGGATGAGTGTCTGGTGCTTGAAGTTCCTACGTAGATAGTTGAAATCACACTAACCTGTGCAGGATTCTCCCACTTTTTGAGGAAGTCCTCTTTGGCTTTAGCAAGGAACTCCTTGACTGCAAGACAAAAAAAAATAAATAAATAAAAAAAATGCTATCATTACTGTCGAATACATCACTTCTGTATGCGAGTACAGAGAGTGAAAGACACCAAAATAAAAAATAGGGAATAGTATCACCTAGAATATGTTCAAGTAAGATAAGTTGAAGGCGCATCCCATTTTATTTTTACCTAAAATGATTGGTTCCCTTTAGTGACCGTGCAAAAATCAAACATATAATGCATGTCTAAGTCTAATAGCGCAAAGTTAAATTATACCTCAATACTTCAGACGAAAAAAAGGGCTACAAAAAATCTCCTAGCCTACATGTTATTGATCAATAGTGTAATTTAAGTGTCATCTTTTAAACAATGAATGATTACTTAAGAGTAGCTACATGCCAAGCATCATTCATTCATGTTTTGTTCTGTTAGGTCCAATTCTGGGTCGCTGGGCAAAATAACATAATTGGTACAAATGTAAAGTTTGATCAGCTAATACATAATTCAAATCTTTCTCCGTAAGTTAATTTATTCAGATGAATATAGGCAGAAAAGTGTGTTTAAGCAAGCTTGTGCACGTTATACATTTTTAATTTGGTTACATACACACATCTTTTTGCAAACACACAACCACACACAACAACAGTATTTCTACAATATCAAAATAAGAAGCAATATCCAGGATGAGTAAAGTATAAAGGATTAAAATTGGCACGGATAAAAATCTGTAGCCTACTTTACGCCTCCTGATATAGTTTGTCTATTTTTATATACAAGCGATGTGTGTAGGTGTGTGGTGGTGAAATAAAAAAAAGTGCCAGTAAATTACGACCTTCACATCTGCGGCCTCTGACATCAAACCTTGTGCAACAATAATATTGCATTGAACTTACAGAACATTAGATAAGACCAAACAAAAGCTCGTTTGCAAGCATGAGGCTACCAACAGTAAGCATCCCAAAGAGCAACAGGCACAGTGTGTCCAGGAAATATCTGAAACAGCTTGTTGTGATCTTGCCAAGATGTGTGGAAGTGAAAAATCGCAACACTACTGGAGCTTAGGCTTCAATATTTAAAAGGATCATGTTTCATTCTGATATGCCAATAAATAAAAAACACACAATTATCCAAAAATGTCATTTTTTCCACTCAAATCTGTACATGAGTGATGCCGAGGAAGGTAAATACAGCTGCGTAATTTAAGCTTTTACGACATACTCTAATTATTTTAAAGGATACTGACAAGATGAATGCATCTTAAACGAAGATATTAAGAAAAGGCCGCTTTACGGCATGTTATGTGAAGCCAACACATCCCGCAGTGTGACATCGGGTCTGTACTTTGTGAAGTTGGTAGTGATCAGGGGTGATGCATTCAGGCGACGGTACCCACCGCTTTCCATCTCGCTGCCCTTTCTGGCCGTGGGCGCGTTGCCCATGATGAAAAACCTTCCAACAGGCGATCCGTGGCTGTTTGGCCGACCCTGCAGCCTTCTCAAGCGGGTCTAATCTCGATTCAATCTGAACGCTCTTTCTTAAATCCAGCAGTACGGAGCCTTAAGTCTGAGGTCTTGCTCTTAAATAGCCTGACAGCTGCTAATGCGGCGCCCCAGCGAGACAGGTTGGTTAAGCGGGTTCAGTCTCCCCACGCGCAGCCACAACATGCGCCCGATATCAGAGCAAAAGGTAAGCTAACGCTGAGGTGTGTCGCCCGTTAGGGCTTCAGTGAACCCCCAGGCCGAGCTCGGCGCACTTGGCCTGGACACGGAGGATTCAGTCTTTGCCTATCCCTCCTTGCAGCCCCCGCCGATGGAGGGCCCCCCACCCCTCCCCCGGCTCCCCACCTCTATCCAGTCCAAAAACGATAACAGAGACAGGAATGCGATTTTCTCCGGAGAAAACCTCCCATTTAACGTTACCGAACCCAGTTTTTACAAATTACACCTCGGCGGGGTCCGACATCGATGGCAATTCATCCAGATCAACATCGCGTACCCCCCGCCCCCCCTCCCCGTAGCCTCGGAAACGAGCGAGATGACGGAACTACGGCGGAAAAAGTGTCCCGCCTACTGGGTACAATTACGGTTGATTGGCAGCTCAATTCGGAACGCGGATTGGCTCCTCCTACGTGCGTTGACTTACGTACTGCTGTAATTGGCTGTTGAGGAGACATCAAAAAACAGCAGCACCTACCGCCATACACAAAAACGAATATGATAAACGTCACCGATTCTTTTCCTCCCAACACCGTACTTTTTCGAGATGCGGACTGACCGTGCGGATGCGAGAACGTCTATTGGTCCTCGGCAGCAACTGACAGTAAAGCAACGCCCCGTCAAGAAAGAACAAATAAATAAATATCAATATGTCCCCGCCCCTCCCTTCATCACCACTGCCGACAAGCAGTAATACACGTCTGGCTGTGTGACGTCAACCGCGAGCTATTTTTAGGAGTTGGTCAGATTTTAAGGCACGCGCAGCGCGGTCTGGCAAACATAATTTCTAAATATTTCGCAGGGATGGACAGTATAAAATTAATCACAAGGTGTAATAGTGCATACTTCATACAGTAGATGTTGGAAATACACCGATCGGTCTGAATGATGACTGAAATTCTCACCACAGCAGCTTTTTACCCACTGTAGTCGAGCAGACGACCCTTTATTATGAGCATCATCAGAGGGCTTGATTTCACATACATTTGCATTAGAATGCCCTGATTTCCCCATTTCAGGTAGGGTTGGCTACCCCAGACACAAAATATCTGTGTGTGAATGAGAAGCTGCAACAAATAGAAATAACAGTTGACAAACTTATAGCTGTTTGGCTAATTACTGCAGCGGTGATAATCTTTTAATTTAAGGTAGATTCTACAAATGGATTAAACAATGAAAAGTGAAGCTGCACAGGACATCAGAGCATCGTGCTAAACAGTGCAGACGTGAGAAGCACACAGAGGTAACAGATGGATGGAAGAATGGAGTTAGTCCCTGCGCCTGAGATAAAATGGATGAGAGCAGACAGGCCCCACCCCTCTCTTTTGTACTGTAGTTGCCTGGCAACATAAGGCTAGAATGAAACGGAGTATTGCTGCTGCATTTTATGAATGAAACTGGAAAAGAGACAAGAGTCAGAAAGGGGAGGGTGAAGAGTAGGCTGATGCAGACACACACGTGCTGAGCCTTTCTGCTGCTGTTTTGAATTCTTCCTCATAAGTCAACAGCCTGAAGATGCAACAATACTCTGCATGGAGTCGAAGGTCAACAAAAAAAGAACTTTATTAACATCATCACTCTTACAACACTAATGCATTGAATATAGAACAAGTAGAAAATAAGATCCGTCTTAAGACAAACTGGGATTATATTATATACAGTCAACAACAACTTGAATACCACCTTTTGTCCTGTAACTTCATGTTTGCTTCATTTTTTTCTAATAAAATAAAGAATAATAAAGGAGGTTGCATTACCTGGGACATCTCCAGGAAATGAGTGTAACCGCAGAGGAAAACAATCCAACTATAGTTATACTCAGCATTACTTGTCAAGATGGCAATCAATACAGCTAGCTCCTATAAACAGGCTCCTGAATGTGGCGCCATACCTAACCCAATGCTGGCCAGGCCTCACAGGATAAATGGACAACAGAACATGGTTGCTAAAATGCATCAAAGTCTCAAACTGAACATTAAGTCAAAGCAAAAGATGAAGGCAACTGTGAGTGTTCAGAAGAGAGCAAACAAAAGAGGAACCACATAGATGATGTCCATGATACCGCGTCAGAACGTCCTGTTCATGTTTACGTCATGTAGATACATCCACGTTGTGTTTGTCCAAACGTATGGCTGAGATGTGGGTGATTTTATAGATAGGAAGACATTTTTTTGTCCATTTTGTATTTTCCATGAGTCTTACATGCAGTCCATGGAGTTGTCCGGGATCAGTCCGAGGGGGGGCATCTTTCCTGGTATACAGGAGGGGGGAAGCATACCACTGATGTTGGGGGAAGGATCAACATTTTCACTGTCTTCCATCTTGTCTGCAAAGCCCTCCCAGTTGATATGAAAGCGGGTAACACGCGGATTGGAGGCCAAAATATTCCTCTGGAGCTGCACACATAGAAGTAATGTCAAAGGAATGTCAGAATAAAACACTGCTTACAGAAATGTTAAATTCAAGTCCCTAAACTGGTCTACTAGTAAGATTGGTCAGATTTAAAGTAATGTCGGACTAACCCTGGCTTGCACTCATAGTACAGTTTGTAATAGAGCAGTGTGAATGCAGAGTCAGACTTTTAAACACTGAGGAGGCGGGGTGTGTGTGATGATGATACATCTAGTGTGTGACAGGGAAGAGTTACAAGCTATGTTTTCTACATTATTTATTTTAG
>JBAMHX010000005.1:21583071-21599217 GCA_037177515.1 Pseudomugil tenellus
ATGGATGGATGGATGGATGGATGGATGGATGGATGGATGGATGGATGGATGGATGGATGGATGGATGGATGGATGTATGGATGTATGTATGTATGTATGTATGTATGTATGTTCGTTCAGAGCTGTGGTTCTTACATAAGCTGGTTGTTATGTTCATTGTAGCAGCGGATCGTTTCCTCCTGCTGAATACTGGACATTTTGCTTCTAGAAATGAAACACAGAGGCCAGACGAGGATGATTGCAGATCAATATTTCCTACTTAAAAAAGTTAGATGGTTGAAAGGAAACAAAGACAAAAAGCATAACCCAATAAAATGGACAACATCCAAATTAAATGAGATTAGTTGGTCTAAATTCTGAGAAAGATGATCTTTTATGTTCAAGTTTAAATTTATTTTTCAATCAGAACAAAGAACTGCAAACAAAAAAAACAAGACAAATGAAGAAAAAATACACCTAATAACAAAACTACAAAACACATACAAAACTAAATGAAAGCTAAAGACTGAGACTTTTAGACATTCCCTTTAAATTATTCTACCCCCCCCCCCCCTCCCCCGAGTCAGAGCCTTTTGAGGCCAACCCCTCTCTTACTACTCTTATGATTCTATATTATATGACTATAATATATGTAGCAGTTTGTTTGTACCATTACCTGGATACCTGGAAAAATTAATGGAGTTGGATAATAAATGCACTAATACCATGTCTGGAGGGTGTCCCAGGAACTGAGTTGGATTCAAACAAAAGCCCAGCATCATAGAACACGCTTAAACCATCCTTCCCTCCACCTGGTGTGCAACCTGTGTCGAACTTCTCCACAATGTCCCACACCTGTACAAAGGAGACATTGCAGAATCTCTAAACCAAAGATTGGTCAATGTGAAATGTAAGTGTTTTTCATTTGAATTTTATAGCTGATGTAGTTGTGAGCTAAACGCCTTTGCATGCTCCCAAAATGGCCAAGAACATAGGACACAGTTCAAGTAGTCTCACAAAACAAGTCAGTCTACAGAAGAAAATGAAGTCAGTAAATAAAGAGAAAACCAAGAAATGACAACATGTAGGTATTATCAAACACACCAAACTTACAGGCCAGAATTAATTTTCAATTTACTTTTTCACTTTGTACAAATTTTTACCAAAATTGATTGTCAAATATTTGTCTAAGGGGTATGTTTGTCAGGCTTTTCTGAATAAATCGAACACCACTCAATTTTGTCAACATTTCTAGTGCAGATTTTGTATGTATCTTATGGAAGCCATTAAACAAGATGACAGCATTCAAAGCCTTGCAAAATGATATAAACAGATATATATATAACCTTTTTCTGCGTGAGGCGGTGGTTGTTGTTTAAGAAAAAAACACCTTTGTCCACTGCAACCAATCCCACTGTGGCCCCTGGATCCCCAGTAACTTTCAGACTGAATATCTTACGTGGCTCATAGGATGCAAGACTTCTAGATTGTTCCAGTTTCAGCTTCGGAGAGACAACAGAGAACATTTGACCACAATTAGATAAAAACAAATCTGTACTTGTAAGAAAAAAAAGGACTGTGTGTACTTAACTTGCTAACTTTCTGTGTGTGTGTCTCACCGAGCCCATGCAGGAATCTTTCACATCCACCCAAACAGAGTCTGACACCACTTCATTGTCATCTGGATGGTAGTAGACTACAACACGGAAAGACGGCAGCATCTCTTTGGTAACACTGAATGATGTGGCTATCACTCGTTGACCTTTCACCGTGGAGCGGCCGTGTTTCACTAGCCGACCTCTGCTTAGGATCTATGGACAGAGAATTTAACATTTGTACTGAACACATGTATTACTGAGCGACTATCATTCAGAAACACCCATAAGATCCCTCACCAGGTATGTAATGTCTTTTTCTGTATTTTCCAGCTTGTTTAAGTAAAAGCTCATTTTCAGGTTTTCTTGTAGTTTTACTTCAGCCGAGGCCAAAGCTGCAGAAACAGTCTCGGTATCATAATAAGTATTACAGAAATGTGTTATTTGATATCTCCATTCATAGGACATTACTTACCAATGTGGATGTAACTGCTGCTTTTAGAGCTATATGGGAGTGCTGTCATGGTGGCAGATGCTTGTTTTTCAGGTGCAATATCAGGATCATTTGTCTTTATCTACAGTAAAAAACAACAGTGCACAAATGCAGTTGCACAGACAGATAAAATAATCTATATGAGCAGGACCTACATGCAATCTGAGTTTGCTCCTTGAGTTAGCTTGAAGCAAGAATATTTCCATGTAAAGTGTGGAATTCCCTAACATACACAGCTCTGACTATGTTTACACACAGATGCACATCTGGACTGTCGAACAGCATAAAAAGCAATCTCAGCTTTGACAAAGCTGACAAAGGTTGTCTGAGATATATTTGAAAGCTCACAATGGCTGTATGAGGAATTTGTGTGAACAGTAAACTAGTCAAAACATATTTAGCGTTTACAGTGACCTGTTTGGTTGGACCACAGGGAGTTTTTAACAGATACTGGTAATTCTTTCTAAAAAAAGACCCACTTAAAAGTTGTTGCTGTCAGATAAGAGCACAAAAGCTAATACAGGGCATTAATGTATTGCCCTCAAAGAGGAGTTTTGGTCACTGGTGTGAGGCAAGAAACAGATCAAACATTTCTCAAGTGTTAGTGACTTGCTGACATTGTGTGTCTGCAGGTATAAAGTTATTTGTTCTTTGTCCTCCACCGGATGCAAACTTTTTTTGTGTGTGCTATGATACATTTTGTTGCTCACCTTTCTCTTATGAAGCCTTTATTTACTTCTTTTGTTAGTTACTTCATATTTACTTTTTATGACTATGCTTTTAAAGAATATGTTAACTTGGTTTATTTCTGAATGCAAATCACTATTAACAAGTAAACAAGCAATCTAAAACATGTGGAATTCATCAGTACAGATAAGAACAGATTACACTTACAATATATTCTAAATGTTGGGCCTTAGACAGAAATTAGTGTGAGACATCCTCTATTAAAGGTTCAGACAATGTCAGGAGGGAGAGTAGGTCATCTAATAACTGGAATGTTTGTGGTTCAAAACCTGAATGACTCATTGTTAGTCAGTCTGCCACAGGTTAGCTGTGGCTACCTGTGTGAATGAATAATGAATTCAATAGAAGTTTCTAACATTACCTCTGACTTGTTTGATGGCACATTGACATTCACACAAGCTCCAGGCATCACATGTTTTGTGCTTTATGTCACCATTTTATACAACGGCAACTGGATATTAACATTTTGGCTGTTTTGGACTGAACTGATTCAGCAAAGAAACCCAAAAAGATATTGCTGGAGGACGTGAGAGCAAATGAGGCACAGAGCAAAAAATGGGCAAGAATCATGTTTGAACTGGCAAGAGATAGCTCAGAAAAGAGATAGGATGCAATATAAACTTGTGTTAGGAGGCGGCAAATTTTAAAAAAATCTGACTAAGTTCAGCAGTTTTAAGACATGACTGAAGTATAATAACTTTAAAGAATCATATAAATTCTCTCCTAGTGGCTCCATTTGACAGAATTCAGATTTCCATTATAGCTTATCCAAAGAAACAGAATGCTATCAGGTAATTCATATTCTTTGCAAAACAGACACAAATCCAACCAGACTCATGACTTACTTTAGTTGTCAGAGATTGTTGACCTTCTTCTGTATTGATAGGAAGTTTTGCAAGGCCATTGGCGGAAGTGAGACCCTGCATACCACCATCTTCATCAATCATCACTGAAACACCTGGTGCTGGTGTCCCATCAGGATTCAAAACTTCAACCTACAAACACAAAACTACTTTATAAGAAAAGGAGCTTCTGCAATGTCTAGAAAACAATTAAATTAAAAGTAATTTAAATTTGATTTTAGACACAGCAGTCCATACCAACAATAACAAAATAACAACAAAATGATGCAGGATATACTGAAGTAAGTAAGTTTAAATATTTATATGTATATATATGTGTGTGTGTCTGTTAGTGTTGAATCAATAATAAACTAACAATAATAAACCCGGAAAGTATACATTAATATTGTATAATCTTTTGTGAATTATAAAATTGCACAAAGAGCAGTATAAAATATACTTTACCGTAACATCAAATGACATTCCTGGTTTAAAATATTTTGGTGTTTTTGTGAAGTGCATGGAGTAACGTGATGTGACAATCTGAATACCCCTCAGCTCAGACTCCACTATCTCACTGCCTGCACAAATAAGGACATAACAATAACTGCATGTCACGTGAATTTCTTAGACAAACAATTAACAAAAACATGTATGATTTTGCATTTCACCACACTGATCTACATGCATTTTACCCCCTCCAGTATGCCTACATTTTACCTAATTATAAACATTATTAAAGTATATGAGACCTACAGCATTAGTAAATTTAAGATATTACAATAAATAAATAAAAAAATTTACATGTTGTGTCACACCTGTCCACATTTTCAAATAAGTCATGGAGGTATTTAGCATGATTGCTGTGTCTAATTTTTAAGTAAAAAACATTTAAAATTACATTAAAAAACCCCAAAACAGCCAAGATTATTATTTTACAGGAAAAAGAGCAACCAGGGTTGAAAAAATACTTCAGCATTTTGTTTTGGTGTTTTTTTCCTCCCAAATTAACAGATTTTTTTTTACTAGCTATTCAAACACAGGACTTTTCTATAAGTATAATTACATATCAACAAGTGATTGCAAGAAATCATGATGTAGTTAATATAAAAACTGTATTTTTCTGCTCTTAATAAAATGCACACATCAACAATCACTGTTCTCTCCTTCTCACCACTGTCTGTCAGCACACTGACAGTCACAAATATGGAGTTCCCCACAAGATCACTGATATTTTGGAAGGTCTGTGTGATGTGCTGTCTCTTCAGTGTTAACAGTCCTTCTCCATTTTGTATCTACGATAACAAAAGTGTACAGTATCTTATCAGACTCCTTAAAATTACACAGATTTAACTGTTCGTCTTTTAAGTAATTAGAATTTTAGCTGGAAATGAAAACAAAATACAAAAGAGGAAAACACAGAAAATGACTCAGGGGGAAAATAGGAAAATTATTACAAATATACCTTTATTCTCTGTAATGAGCTGGGAAAAGTCTTCTTCTGATCCTGTTGAACAACTCCGAATACCCCATATGCTGATCCATGCACCACCTCTCCAAATAGATAGCTAAAACCAAAAGGACATATTCTCTGTACTTCTCAATAAGCTAAATGATGCATAAAAATTCTACACAAATTTGCTAAAGCTATTAGTTAATTTCCTAATTCAGTTTTGGACAAAAGAAAAAATCACATACTTAGCTTTGATGTCAATGTTGAGTTCTTCACTGTCCACATAGAAATATGAGCCTCCATGTATCAGTTTAACCTCAAAACTGGGCAGCACTGAGACATGTAACACATTTTATTTGTGTTCAAAATCAGGATATTTATTATTATTACTCAGGACTTATACTGTAATTGTTTTTAACACAATTTTCACACAAAGGGAAACCTCTGATTTAACCCACCATAGTCTTTGACCTCAAATTCTGCAGAGAATGTGATCTGTGGTTTGTTGTAGAACCTCACCACTACTTTCCAAAGTCCAGTACTTGAAAAAAAAACACCCACATATACACAAATAAGGATATGCAGAATAGCATGCTGATTGAAACAAATTAGCTTTGTGAGTTTCAACTTCATACTGCTGCTACTCTTAGGTTAGTGGAGTTGTCTTTTATCGGTCAACTTTACAGACCTGAGCAGATACGATCCACTATTATGTGTCAGCTCTGCCAATGTGTTAAATTAAGCAAATATATATTGTGTTTTGTTAGCTTACTACAGTGTGTTGCTAAGTTAAAATGAACAGCGAACAGAAAAAAAAAATCAAAACTCAGACTCAAAATTATATCCAACATCCTTTACTTTGTCTTCAGTGCTAATTAATTATATGATGATACATTACTTACATAGAAAACATTGTGTAGAAACCCCACCTAACATATTAGAAATCTACACCAATTAAAATAACTGAATAAAATGTTATACCTGGTCATTTCAGCAAGTTGGTGCTCTCCAGTGTGGATGCCTGAACTCAGGGAGACTTGACCCAGAGGTAGAATTGTTCCTTCAGGGCTCTGAAATAAGACATGTTTTATTGTTTTGTTTTTTTAAAACTAATGATTTTTTCATGCTTAAAAAAATAAATAGTCTGTCAGACTGAATCTGTGATTTTTTGGCAATATAAGCTGAACTCACTGTTGCACAGATTGCCATAGGTTTTAGCTCAGGGACTAAAAACTTAATAAAACTGTCCAATGAACAAATATTAATGGAACATGAAGTTACAAAATTAACTGCTTTTAGCAATTAGCTGCTTTTTTTCTTTTTTTTTTACATGTCTGCAGGCCTTTACCCTTTGTTTGTTTCTCTTCTTCATCTTTACTTCTTTCATTTTCCAAAATGGTCTTGTGATGGATTATTTTACCTGCTTATGTCCTTTTGTTGTTCCAGTAACTCCAGAATCAAAATATGCACAGTACAATAAAATGACTCAGAATTAGCAATTTGGAAAACAGAACTTCAATGCTCTGTTTACCTCAAAGATCAGAGAGTAATAATTTCATTGTGTCATACTGTTTTCAGTATTTTTTTCAAGGTGATCTGGCAAATATTTATGGTTTACAGTATATTTACAGGCAATTTTAGTTTTTGAAATGAACATGATGCATTAATTCTAAAAGAAAATTATATTCAGACTTTGTTGTCTGAAAAGTTGGCAATAACTTATTGGACACAGGTATGCACACTGCAAAACTATCCAGACACAAACACACAGGCTAAAAACTTTAATCCCTTGGGAACTTCCGGGATTCTCCGGGTTATTATATCGAGAAGTAATGGAGGAAAAAAAAAATCCTGAGAAAAATTATTCATTTTATTTTATTATTATTTATTTTCTTTTTTAAACTCAAATGGTTTTGTGCAAATACCAGCAATGCAGCTTTAGGACAATAAACTGTCATTGATTTATTTATCAACAACCATCTGAAAGTTACTTAAGCAATTGTGTTCATATTTTCATTAAACTATTGCCGACTGGGAATCAAATCATTATTCCTAATAGGTTTTGTGCATGTTAATGAGGTTAAACATTGTATTTTATTGTATTAAAAATTGGATGGAACTGAAATATATGATCTTAAGTACTTTAGTTGTAAGCTAGGCCTATGTAAACTGGACCGAGTTGAATGTTATAGGATGTACATATTAATGATATTATGCATACCACAAACTCGATAGCAATGGAAGCATCTGTTTGGGTTTCTTCATCCCTTTCAGCAGGCTCCATGTTGGGTGTTAGTGCAAATATTCTGTAATAGACTGAAATAAATTCAAGGATCTTTATTATAATACCAGCAAATATTTACACATGAGATCTTGAAGTCCAAGTTTTAGCCCAGGTACAGACAAATACTGTATATGCACAATAGACATCCCTATAAGGGATAAAAACGAAACTTTACATAGTTCTACTTTGGACACAGCCGGCTGTCTGAGGGGAGGGGGCCAATAAGAGGGTGTTTGAGGCAGACTGAGCCTATCATGATGCAGAGAAGCCTCTTCCTGCATGTTCTGGTGTAAATCTCTGCCCTCCACGCAGCCTTCACCTTCTGTGCAGTCGAGTATCTGCTTCACCATAACATGAAATAATACCCTCACTGAAAATATTTTGGGTCTGACTATGTTGATTTAACTTTTCCAGTCCCATTACAAGAAGAATTAATTGCTTCTAAGTCAAAACTTTTGTATTGATTTCAGCATAAATTTAAAGACAACAGCGTTTCTTTAGACACAGGCATGTCAAAGGCATCATCCCTGCGCTCATTAAGTCAATCACTGCACATTCTGTATGTATTGATACCTAAAATGCATTTGAAACAGAGTAGAGACTTTTAAAAATTATAATTAATTTGGAGAATACTAGTGAATCTTTTGCCTGGCATAGTAATTATACCATGTTGTGTATCTGTTATGTTATGTATCTGTAGACCACAATCATAATAATTACTTTCCACTCTTTCTCCTCTGGTCAACCAATCTCCTTTTAATATAAAATACCCTAAAATAGCCTAAAGGTTTGTTGGAAATCTGAAATAAGTGACATGAAAAGGCAATTTAAGAGTGATGTGCTATTCTGCCAAACACATTATTGAACTCGCCTTTGCTGTTGGGTGTGTAAATAGTCTTGTCAGT
This sequence comes from Pseudomugil tenellus, assembly GCA_037177515.1. Classification (NCBI taxonomy): domain Eukaryota; kingdom Metazoa; phylum Chordata; class Actinopteri; order Atheriniformes; family Pseudomugilidae; genus Pseudomugil; species Pseudomugil tenellus. The sequence goes on from JBAMHX010000005.1 coordinate 21,591,370, forward strand.
CTGGATGAAGATAAAACCAGAGTGGAAGGACACTAAGACGACTTTCTCTATGTTCATATCTGGGAAGTGAGCTTGCAGATAAACATACTGTTTCATGTTAGGATCCTGTTTGAACTCTCCAGTGGGAATCTGAAACCAGATTGAAAGGGGCGTGTGATACCAGGAAAAACATAATACTAAATAAGTAGTTTTTAAATGTGATAATATTTTTTTTCACTTCCAATTTAAAGCCACAAAAAAAATCCTTGCAGGAGTCATTAAGTCAGGATTACCTTAATTTGCCCAAATGTTTGAAATTTGTTCGCACTGGTAAGGCTCACAGATGTTGTGGCAATCCTTTTGGATTTGGTTGGGTAGCTCATTACATTAATCTCTACTGTCAGGTTACTGTCACTGGGACAGTCCTGACACTCCACAAAGATATTTTCTGCTGTTCCTACCCGCAGCAAGTTGGGGGCAGATATTAACTTCCTAAAGAAAGAAAGAGAGAAAAATATATTCATCAGGCTGACAGAAGCAAACGGCTTTCACTCTGACTTACTGAAAAGTTAACACTGATAAAAAGTTACTCAATTTAGTCTTTATTCTGTTTATCCAGTTTGCCAAAAAACATTTCTCTGATCTTCTCTTGCTTCAGTGCAGATGGCACACACAATTAGTAATCCATTGATTGTCTTGACTAAAATCCAAGAGTAAATCAATAGAATATTTCATCATTGATCTGGTTACTGGCAGGTCCAAAGAAGGATGAACTGACTTACTGACTTGAAAACAATTCAGTCTGTGGCTTCTCATTTTAAATCTATAAAGCCTGACATTACATATGTGATACCGTTTTTGAGATATTTGTATAACTTTAGAGAAAAGTCTTTGCTCAGTATCCCGCTGAGCACTTGTCTTCAGTCCCCTAATGCTATGAAGAAGACATTTACAGTATAATAGTTTTGACATAATACATGGTAATAAATGGCAAATATTCTCTTAAGTGTTTGTCAATTTTTTGTTCCATTTTGAGTCAAAAAGAGCTCATAAGAAAGATTTTTTTTATTTTTTCATAAATCTGGCACTAAAGTGTTAAAAACAGCCCAAATGACTGAAATTTTCATTCAACTGCAAATACAAATAATTTCTTGTCAACTCTGATTTCTAAAAATAAAACTAATTAGTCTTCATGTTAAGGTTGCAATAATTCAGTGTATCATCCATTTATTTCTTGACTTGGCTCGAATTGCATTAAAGTGTAACTGACTGTTCAGTGGAAATTCAATAAGATGTTCTAAGGAAAAACTACTCACATTGCAGAGCCGTTCGACAGAGATATGAGAGAAATTAAAGCCAATGAGGTCAACAGCCACAGCTGTGACACATTCGTCCTCCTACCTGATCCCATATCTGCTGTTACAGCACTGCAGCAGTCTTCTTTTATTCACCTACGTCCCTCCTCCTGCACATTCACTTCACTGCAAAAATTTCTCTTTCATCAGAAGCTTGCATCTACAGATAGAAAACATTTATCTGCATGATTTTTCATTTCTAATGTGTCCATCTATTGCATGTTGGGAACCGATATTTTGTGCAGAGGATCTTTTAATACCTAGGAACACTGTAAAATTTTATTGTACTTTTCTGTAATCTACTGATGTACATCTCATTTTTTTTTACTTTATTGAGTTTTCACTGGTTTTACTGTAAAGCACTTTCTGTAAAGTGCTAAAGATGGATTTACTGATTAATTGATGGATATCTGGCCATTTTAAAAGTGGCTGATTGATAAAAGAAATGCAGAGAGAGATTCTCCAGAATAGAGGACAAGGTATTGGTTTTATTTTTTCTTAAAGAAATCTCAGCGATATGATACATTATGGATGTTGTGGTGTACATAAGAGAAACATAGAAGGTATAATATAAACTATTTAATTGCAAAACAAATCAAAATAGTTGTCAAAAAATAATAGATTGTTTTCAAAACTGTCCACAAAAGAATCTAAAGAGGCCAAAACAATATTGATGCTGCTTTTTGACAACTACAGACATTTTGAATAGCAAAAGAAAAAAAATCCTTTTAGGCTGAAATATATTTTTCCTTCTATTTGAAATTATAATGCCAACCAGATACATATAAAAGCCTTTTCTTTAGTTATTTATTATTATTTTCTGTGAAATTATTTCTCTCTGTGTGGAAATCTCAAAAGTTGACTATAATAGGTGTTCAGTGAGTTTTGAATGTACTCCAAATTTATAAATGAGACCTGTACAGTTTTCTATAAGGTGATGTATTATTTTTCCATCTTCAGCTGGTAGTTTTGGCTATCATTCCACAAGATATTATTGATCCGCAAAATTTTGTTTACATTGTTTGTGTTAATAAAAATTCTCAATTAATCATTTTGCACTTTTTACAACACAAAATATTCAAAACTTTTGACACCATAATGTCATATATTTGTTTCCTCATAGAAAACACAGTCATAACTTGACAAGGAAATCAATAAAGAACCAGATAAATAGGCAGTAGTGATAATGACACTTTATCAGTCCAAATGCTGACATGTTACACTATGTTAAACGACAAAGGCCCAGAAGAAACAAAACAAACTATGAATTTTTAAAGGACCTCATATTTATTTTTTATCTGCTACTTTCTCTCTTGTTTTATTGTGGAATGGCAGGAACACCAAGATAATAATTTAGTGTTCAGTTTGCGCGGTCAGCTATTGAACATTACATAACCTGTGAAATGCTCATGGGAACCAAAGTATAAAAGAAAATGCTGTCAGCACAACCAGAGAAGAACTCCATCACTTACATCATTTTTCATTTAACAATGAAAGTAGGATAATGGTGCACCTTTTAAGCTCTTTTTGTTCAACTGACTGTTATTATATGAGGTATAAAGTAAAATGAATAAGAGAACCTTCTGGTCATGTTTGAAAAACATGAAAAAGATGCCCCAAGATAAATAATTAAATAAAAGAATGTAATAAATTACCTCATACCGGTAATTGGTTCCTTTCACATTTTCTTTTCACATCTTCTTTCTACTATTGCTTTGTGAAGTGCTGTGTGAGGGCATCACATGCCACTGGAAGTAATATGAGGTACAAAACTAAAGATAACGTGATTTTTATAATTATTTAGATCAAGCTAGGTGTTTAATAACACATTTCTGTGATGTGACAAACTCAAAACACATATTTAGGTATTATATTAATTTATTTCTGCTTTACTTACAGCATGAGAATATTGTCAGTAAACAATTAAGAGCAGCATTTTGTTTCACTACATTTGACATCCAAATGTTGCATTCTCCATAAACTCCTCTAAGCCCAAGCATGTAGCACGATATTGCGTAGTCTGACACTCTTCCTGTGTGGGCCAGTACTCAATCCAAGTCTTCTCACTTAGCAGATATTGGTAGCTGAGATGAAGAAGGTGTAAAGGACATTAGTACCAGTCTCCCACAGAGTACAACATTAGAATTAGCTTAGGACAAAATACTAATGCTACACACATCTTACAGACACTGACATCCTAACTATGAAGATAAATTGTATGAATGAGATTCAATGAGTTGGACAAATTCAAATGAAGCCATGTTAATATATCACAAAACAGAAGATATGTTCGAGCTGGTGATAAAAAGGACACACAGTTATGGATAAGAAACTAGACAGCCTGATAATTGCTACAGACTGAGCAGACCACACACCATTTACTTTTATCTATACATTCTACTTTATCAGGATTAGTTTTTTTTTTTTAAATACCATTTATATTTTTTTAAAATACATTTTTATTAGCACTCATTGCTTGTGAATTTCCTGCTGGGAATTAATAAAATATCTCATGAATCCACTTCTTGGAGAATATAACATTTCTAGCTGTCTGGAGTTTGGACAAAATTAGATAATTCACTAAACTAAGAGGTGTGTATTAGGAGATCGCTGCACTACTCAAAGGAACTTATATGTCAAACATGGTGGTAGCAGTGTCATGTTTTATTCCTGAGGTAGGATGTTTAATCAGTAATGGAACAATAATTTTCAAATGTCAATAATTGTGTCTACAAAATTAGTCTCACCATGTTTCCCATCCATTACATTAATTTAGCAGACACTTTTATCCAAAGTGACTTACATTTTTTGAGTCATAGGGTTCAGTGTCTTGCCCAAGGACACTTCAGCATGTAGTCAGGGGAAGCCTGGAATCTAACTGCCAACCTTCAAGTTAGCAGATAACTGCTCTTACCTCCTGAGCTACAGCCTCCCTGTCCAGAGACACCATCAATGTCCCAGACATTTTCTGGGAAACACTCCTGAGTTGTACCTCAAACTTGTTGGATTTAGCTATTTTTGTATCATCCCTCATAGATTAGTGAATAATTGTCTATTAGAAAGGTAGAAGGACATGCTAAGAGAAACTTATCCTATAGGACAGGTTCCACTGTCAGCTCATGAAAGTTCAGGATGGGTGACTGGATCGAAGTTAAGATTCAATGAAATCTGATGTTTTTTCTAATTTAGGCTATTTATCATGTACTGGCTCGTTTTGATGTGTCTGTAAAGTGCACTTACATGACATTGTTGTGAAATTGTGCTGTACAAGTAAAGCTGAATTGAATTTGTACTGTTTTGTGTTTTGCACAAAACACGTGCAAATAGCATTTTATGCAAATGTATTTTTAAGAACAATGTCTGTATGAAGCACAGTTATTTTAAAGAAAATAGTGAAGTGACTTTAGTTTATTATTTCTGCAGAACTGATCAGCAGTTACCTTCCTTTATTAATGTAAATATTCTTGGATGAGCCCATGACGACATATGTTTTGCCTTTAGTCAGATCTAGGGCGTCTCTGCAGTTCTTAAGAAGGAAAAATGGGCGGATTCGACCTTCAGGGCTCACATCAATACCCCCTGTAATGAGAGTATATAGTGGAAGAAGAGAAAACATTAGCAGACATACAGTACTTTTAAAGTGCAATAATGCATTGTCTTTAGCACACTATCCCAACAGAGAGAAACCAAAACTATTCCAGTAAACAGTTAATCCACATTATCAATTTCATAAATATTCCTTCATTTCAATCAATATTTAGTGGACTGGTGTTCCCTACCTTTCAAAGATCGTGACTGAATGAAGATATCTCATTATATTTCATTTATTCATTATATTAATTTTTATTTTTAAATAAAAATGCATGTGAAAAATGTTTTAATGTACACTCAAAAGCTAACTGGATGTCTATCACACATTTTTTGGTGCACATGTTTTGCTCATGGATGTGAATGGTATCTTGATTTAATTCATCAGACAAACAATTAACTTCAACATGCTCATCATATTCAGATACAGCCTCATCTTTTTATTTTTCAGTTTACTTCTGCTGCTCGTTTTGAAAAGCTCTGACTGTGTATAGTATGTGTAATTGCAAAGTGTACAGTTTGAATGACTGTAATTGGAGAGTTTGTTGCTTAACCCCATCTCTGAAGAGTGTCCACTTACTGTGGGTGAAGCGTACCCAAAAGAACAGAAAAACTTCCTGTCAAAAGCTATAACAACACATGCATTCTCACACCTCATGGATAAACTCAAGACAATAAGTAGTGTGTCTTTGTGTGTGTGAGATTGAAGTGATATATGCCCCAAAGTTGTAAAGAAACAATCATCATTTGGGATTTCTCACCTCTACCTAACCTCCATTTAGTTACCAGGGTCAAATTGGCACAAAATGTATTTATGTAATATAAACATAAAGAGGGTTGCAAATATGGGAAATAAAACCATTTTATTTTATATGACTATAACATTAATTAAGCCAAGCAGAAAAAGTAAAATAAAATATATATATGTTTAACTTCTGACCACCAGGTTGAAGCCACAGCTCTTTGTACTGAAAAGACATTTTCGTTGTACAGGCTTGACTGTAAATCCTGTAAATTTTAAGAACTTGATCCAGCCTGTTTTACCTGACAGTGACTAGTGATGAAAGTAAGTGTTACTAACGTTATTACCTTTTTCACTAACGAGTAATCTAACTAATTACTTTTACTACTGGTGTCGCTGACATTGCAGTGTGTTTTATTGTAAGATGAAGGAGGCAGAATGATATGGTTGGTAATGGAGAATACTCTCCATCTTTGAGTAGATGTTTACAGTTTTCAGGACTGATATTTCATCAAAATGGTGCTGGGAGATTTTTTTGGGAAATATTCCTGCAGCGGTAATGAAGAGGCTGTTTAACTCAGTTGGTTGATTATAATCAGTACTTAATACTTTAGCATAGAAAGGACTTTTCTGTAAATAAACAGCATTAAATTGAGCTGGTATAACCAAACAGTAAAGAGAAGATCAGTACTCACCTGGTTTAATAACATCAAGAACTCGCATTGAGTACGTGACGGAAGACAAATCATCACTAATCACTTCCACTATTACTTTATATGCTGATGAGAGACAAGATGGAGATTTTAAGCCTATTTGCAAGCATTTTATTTAACTTATCAACACATGCACACAAAGTCTTACCAAAAGTGACTCTGAAGGTATGTGTGACTTCACACATCTTGTGAATGCGCTCTTGACTTTGAACGTTTCTTTTTTGCTTAATGCAGTTCTCTGAAAATATGAAAAAATAAAGTATAAATTTGGACATGTAATTTCTTGAATAGAGATATGGATGCATACTTATGCATATTGCTTTAATTTTTCATGTAATGTAATGTAAGGATGACAAAACACAAGTTGCAAATATAAACTTTGAAATTATTTGCGTACATCTTTTTCTTTGTATTATTATTATTAATGGTGGGTCGCAACCAGCAGTCTATCTTCATACCCCCACCTACTGTATCGGAGTGTGCACTCTAAGGGTGACTTTTGCGAACATCTATTAAGAGTTGCAAAATCTTTATGACTATTGTGATGGCCCAGCACGTTTTTTCCCCATTTCCCAAATGTGTTGCAGGTGCTGTCTGATTAGCAGCATGAGCTGCACCTGACCCTGGTGATGCTCTGCCTCTTTCAAGAGCTCTACCAGTCAGATCTCGGTAGGGGTGGTGAAAATTAAGCCTCATGAATCACTGAGCACATGACATGACATTGACACAAATGCCTGAAAATGAACCACTGTGTTACAAAACATTTAACACATCAAAATGGCTCCATCTGCTGGCTGTGGGCATGTGCTGCATCAGAGGGAAAAATTAATAAGATTTCATCACTGTACATCTGTAATTCCTGCCTTCTGACTGAGTGTTCAATAAAATGATATATTTTCTACTCTAAATAAATATCTGATTCTTTCTTAATAAAAATGACAAAAAGACAGCTGGGAAACATGGTTTATGGAACAGAATTATGGTGTAAATTAATATTTACCAAAACTGAAACAACTGACAGTGTCTAGCCGCACCAAAGCCAGAGGTAGGGGGGTAGGGGTGTGTGTGCTTGTGTGTTGACGTCTTATGGATGTTGTGTTTCCAGATGTAATATAATCACAAATCCAGTATAATTACCAGTACCAGGACACAAATAACTTTTACATGTCACCATGTGTGTAAAAGCAAGTTTATGTTGCATATAATCAGAAACATGTTTGATTTGCCCCGAATAAAAGAAAAAACACACACTAATGATTTCATATTCCTGACAACGTGAAATGCGACATCAGTGAGACGCTGGTTCCAAATGGTTCATGCTGCTGGTGACACAGCAGCAACAAGGAGAGTCCCAATCACCACTTTATGAATTATTTTATCTGTCAATTGTTTGCAAAAGAAATAAGAAAGAAAAACACCACAAGATGAATTGGGTTTGTACAATATAATACAATAATACAATATATATATC
>JBAMHX010000005.1:21607703-21622392 GCA_037177515.1 Pseudomugil tenellus
ATGGAAATACCCTAAGAGCTCAGAAGAGCTTTAGAATCTATTCTATTCTGACTGACTTGACTTTCTTTTTTAAATTTAATTGTTCCAAACTGGCTTTTTCTGTGAAATGTTTATGATAGAAGAGTTGTGCACTAGATGCTAGCACCTGGTTTAGCAAGTCAAAATATTATTAACATTGCATTAATTGTTATTGTTGGTGTTGTGTTTTTCATGACTTTTTTATGGACTTAGAGTCTGACTAATAAAGATGATATAATATTAGAGCAATCATTGTAAACTATAAGTGATTATTAAATTATACACTGTGTGTGCTTGGCACTCCACACAGTAAAGGATTTCTAACTGTAAATAGTAAATTTTCATTAGTTCTGATCTCACCTTCTGAGTGGATTGCACCATAAAAAAAAACTCGACTTAACTCGCCTCACACTAAAGGAAAATAAGACACAACATTGTGTGCAAACATCCAACTCTTTGCTGGCTTTGATTGTTAGAAACTGGGCCAAACACTGTATACCCTCCTTAAGTCTGGACCACAGATAATAGCTAAAGTTCTTTGAGTGTGGACTTACCTTTCAGTATGTATTGGAGAGCTTGGTTACGTTTCTTAAAGCCCAAAATTTCCCATTGATTAGTCTGATCCAAGTAAATGACTGCAGTAACAGGATGGGTCATAAGAATCATGTTCTCCTCTCCTAACCCTGATGGTTCAATAATTAGTTCATCCATTGACACCCCACTCAAGACTTCCTCCTTTGGTGGACTCATCTTTTCACCTATAAGGACAGAAAAACAGGTCTATTAAAAAAAGAACTCTTTGAGAGACTTGAAACAAAGAAGGAAATAAATATTGAGATGAAAAGATTACAGCTAATATTTAAAGGCTAGAATAAATGGAATATTATTCTTTAAGAAAAGACCAATTGATAACTTTTGTTTCAAGGCTTTAGGAATCTTTAAGGATCTGTTAAAGTAGCTTTTTCCTTGCAGGGCTAGCATGCATATATTCAATATTCTCAGAATGGTGTCCCCTAGGGTTCAGCGAACCATAGCTTTGGGCTCCTTAGTTACTGTTGCTAGTCCGTCAAGTATCGTGACTGAGGCACAAGCAGGGAGTGTGTTTGTGATTTACTTTGGAGCAATACTAGCACGATTCAGTGGAGAGTTGTTTTATATAATATTAAAATATGCAGCGAAGAGGAAACCACAATTATTGAGGCGAAAACATACAGATTTCAAGCTAAATTGGAGAAAACCCATGACCTCTACCGGAGATGCAACCAGCACAGTATTGTGGATCAGTCATGCTATTGCACTGCTGGGTAAATCTTTCTTATATTATTCTAATATCGTAAAAATGTGAGGATTACTGTAAGGCTAGTAAACCAGCCAAATCTACTGGTGCCCGGGGCTTATAAGCTAATATTCTGCCAGTCCTGCTATTGAACATTTTCTAAGAGTTTTAATATTTGTTAAATAAAATTTCATCTATCCCTATTCTTAATGGCTTCATCCAATTCAGGGTCGCGGGTAGCTGGAGCTATATCCCAGCAGTCATCGGACGAGAGGCGGGGTATATGCTGGGCAATACTACATAAAGCTGAAAAAAAAATAAATTGAAACATTTTTATCTTGTAGTAAAGTAAGTTGATGGGTTAAATGCAACAGTTTTATTTATGAATAACCACTAGTTCAACTGGCAGGAAATGTGTTCTGATCAGGATTATGAGTGGTCCTTGGCAGATTTTCTGACCTAGAAAGATTCCTTCACCACAAAATATTGGAGAACCACTGCCAATAATATTCTTTTTTTTTTTTTTGTAATTAAACAAATCTTTCGACTCACCTGTTATGGAGAGTACTGTGCTCATAGGTGTGTTTGGGACAACATCTGTTGGAGGAATTTCAATGCTGATATTTATCATCTGTTTTCCATCTGAAAAAAAACCCACAGTGAGTTGGGTGATATGAAAAAAGGAAAACACTTTTTTTTTAACAGCATCTTCATTTGGTAACTTACCAACACCATTCAGAGCTGGGTTCAGACTTACAGTCTTCACAGTTTTTACAAGTACACCTGCTGGCTGGAAAAGTAGAAGTAAAACAAATTAGGAGAACTGACAAAAAAAAAGTTCAAGCAGCAAACATACCAACCATCCATTCATTTTCTATATTTGCTTATTCCAGGGTTGTGAGGAGCTAAAGTCTATTCTAGCAACTAACCACTAGCAAGCAGTATACCGTGAACTTGCAGGGAGTCTACAACAGATGACTTACCTATTCACACTCACACTAATTCTTCAGAAGAACTTAGTGACTAAGAAATCTAACCTTTGAACAGCATGTTTTGGATTGTTGAGGAAGTTAGAGTACCTTTGGTCAGCTGACCTGAGATATCAGTCAGAGTGAAGGCAGGTCAAGGCAAAATTATTATTTATTAACAAAATAAATAAAAAATGAACTCTAAAATTCACAGGGAACAAGGAGAAAGAGACCAGAATGTTCGTAATGTGCTCTCTTTCACATGTACCAGTGAAGAAACATGACCTCTACAATAAACAAAATAGCTGGACTTCACCTATAAACCGATTACATGGTCCAGTTCCCACATATTTCAAGAAAGCTACTTTTTAACAACTTTTAGAAAAAAAAAAAAAACAACCTAAACACTGCCCTGATTTGGGGAGATTCACTTTAATGCATGTAAAGTAAGTGTCAAGCATTTGACTGAAAGTATGTATTAGAAAGAAAAATAAAGTAGATTGCTCTTACCACTACCCTCAGCATCTTCTGGACTCCATCACTGAGAGCACTATTTTTAATAATTGCTCTTACATTAACAGGAATATTTCCCTCCTTTAATGGAACAATGATGAACGAAACAGATAGAGTAGTCTGAGCTCCCATTTGGACTCTCTGACCATACCATCCCTGCTTAAAAGCTGCACTGCAAAAACTGGCATCCTCTTGCAGTTGTACACGCACCTTGACAAAAATTGAAATGGGAGCTGTTAGAAAAACAGGTAAATCACATCTATGAGGTTACAAAGATGATATATATATATATATATATATACACATATACCAGCAGACTTACAGTAATAGGATCAGGACTGTTGTTGTGAAGAATTGTCTTAATTTCCAGTTGCTCTCCCTGAACGGCAGAATACGGTAATCTAAGATCAATAAAGAAATCCTTGTGGACCTTGACCTCTAATGGGTCAGATACACAGATACCTTTGGAAAAAAACAAACATAAAATAATCACAAAATCAACATGGAAAAACCTACAGAGAGGAAATTTGATAAGACAGATGGTGAAAGATAATTTATGTTCAAACTCCAAATTAACATTAGTCCTCACCGTGAGTTGGTGACAGACTAATGCCAGTTAACATCCAGGTTGTGATTGAACCTACTAAAGATAAATGATGTTCCAAAGATGCGGATGTACTTAAAAACACAAACAAAAAGAAGAAAATTTAATTTTTAATAGCAAAATAATCTAATTTATAACTTATTGTGGAGTTTCTTCTGCTGCTCTTACCATTTAGGATTTCCTTGAGGGCAAGCATCCAGCAATAGGTCCAACCAATGCCAACTTTCCAGGAAGAGTGTGCGAGAAATAGTATTGTTGCTGTCCATATAATCATTTTCATCATCATCATCATCTGTAGAAATCATAAAAGGTTTTACTCTTTTAACTGCAAGGCAGTAATTTTTTCTTAAATACATGTATAAAGGGAATGTTTCCACCCTTGTACCATGTGGTTTCTGACTGGGAACTTGTAAGTCAATTTCCTTTTTCTGCTGAACTCGCTGCACTTCCATCTCCTTGCAGCATTGCATGTAGGCTTGAATGCAAGCAGGACCATCCACAATGTACTCGCTGCGTTTCTCACAGCTGTATGAAACAGAAATACTTTTTGCACCATCCAGACAGCACTCTGCTTCTAGTTTGCTCGGGTACTGGCTAACTGCAAAGAAAAAAAAGAGCATTAAAGAAACAGATACAAAATAAATACTCATTCATGATTGTCTTAGTCAGCTACGTGACAATGAGAGTAGTTTTTAAACAAAAGATTACACAAAAAAATGAAGCATTTAGGAGATATTGACCACCTTATTAGTTGAATTTGGTTCCAAACTGGGCTCATATGGAAATCTTTTAGCCTGGTTTATCCAGTGCAGAAAAAGTGAGATCAGTGAGATAGATCAGCCATGATCCCAGCTACTTGATAATGCTGTTAATAAAGGTGTGACCTCTGTGTTCCCACCCATTTAGGAAAGCTATTATTTAACAACTTTTATGTCTAATATCCTCTAAAAAATTGGTTCCTAAGCAATCCTAGAGTAAAATATTGTCTTTGCAACATTTCACTTCAGTTTCTGTCATTTACTTTTTAGTGAAACAGCTCTGCTTTAAATTTGTAATGACCATTTGATGCATAATATCGTCAAGTTAAGAACAGTTCTTACATTATTAGAAATAGAATGATCATGTATTTATTTACTCTTGTTTAGATTCCTGTCATTCTTTATTTACTCATCTGAGCATTTAAAGCTCAGGAGATCCTGAGAAAATGGTTTGAAGTTTTTTGGTCCATGTCATGTACATACAGCTAACCAAAACTCCTTTACTGTTTTCCTACAACAAGGAAGATTCTTACCCAGAGAACTTGTGACATCCATGACAGTGGTGGAACGTTTTCTCCTAGTGGAGGCAGGACACTTGAAATCTGGGAGTGCAAAACATAACAATGTGTTTATCTGATTCATCTGAAAATTGTTTCTGTTCTTCGACTGGTAAGTATTGCTCTCTCGTTGCTCTCTCAGGTTACAAACCAGATTACATTAATTCCATGCAGTTTTAGATTCATTGACATATAGTGCTGCACTCATAGCTTCACTTGCCGCCTCGGTCACCATAACACCTGAGGAAGTAACTGTTACACTCGATAGGACTATCTGTGAAAGTTGGACTATTGATTAGAAATTGGATGTTTGAGACAGCATCTTCTGATTAAAATCAAGTGCAAATGAAAGGTCATGACCTGAAGATGTGTCACATGATGATGCTATACCTGAATGTTTCTGTATTTGTATATGTATTCGAGCATAGGGGAAATAGAAGACTGGGGGTGTTTGGGGATTTACTTCTAGATGTCGTATTTCTAGTTCTAAGATGAAGTGAGCATGAAGGATAATATAGTGGTACCTGTTCTGTCAGGTGTTCCAAAGTCATTAGTCTCAAACAAAAGCCCTGCATTGTAGAAAACACTCATGCTGTCTTTCCCTCCACCTGGTGTGCAGCCTGTGTCATATTTCTCCATTGTGTTCCAAATCTGAGAAGAGAAAGTCATTAAAATACATAAAAGCAATAATATACAGCTTGATCAGAGTTTACTACTAATAGTTTTAAATTGTTATTAAGCCGCAGGTCCTGGGTAGGTCAATAACCTGACCATGAACTCCACTGCTTCCCAAACTATTATCAAAAGCAAGAGTTGAGTGAGGTTAAAAAATTAGTGGTTCTAGAAACTACTAAGCTATGTGGTGTACTTTGTGTTACACTGCATTTCATTAATTCATTGTATTATTATTATATATATATATATTCATTAATTCATTAAATATCTCATTTATTAATTCATTTTCCATACCACTGACCAATGTACAAGCGTCAGTTCGGCTCTACTGTACTCAGACGCTGCATGAGTATAAATCCAACTTTGTTCCAATGTTATGTTATGTTAATAATTAATGCTATTGTAGTTATGTTGCAGTATGTGGTAGAGCCTCATCTGCTATTTTCTGTATCGTGTATTGAAATTACAACTATTTCCACAGCATCAGTTCTGCATCATATACGTTCTCCAGCATGCTCAACACAGAAAAAGAAAACAACCATCCTCATATTTCCAGCTCACAGAAGAATGTCAAGCAAAATATAAATATGTTTCACAGCACTGCTCTCTTATGGGCAACTCAAGTTTTCTAGAAAAATAAGTTATTTTCCCACAAATCTCAAATCTAAATTGTCTACTTGGTGATTTTCTTCTAATTCACACTTGGTTATTTTTTTGTGATAAGTTATTCATTGTAGTAGTGAACTCAAAACAGAATAATTACCCTTTTCTGTGTCAGGTGAAGCTTGTTTAGGACATAGGTACTTTTGTCAACTGCCACCAGTCCAACTCTGGCCTGTGGAACTCCTGAGATCCTCAGACCAAAGGTCCTGTGAGGTTCATAGGATCGAGCAGGTCTTATTGGTTCCAGCTTTAGCTTTAAGGATCAGAAATCAATGATTTCTATTGCAGCTTAATTAATGTATCAAAATGCTAATATGTTTTATTTTAATGTCTTGTTAGGTAGAATTAAATTATGTTTGTCTCTTACTGAGCCTATGCAGGAGTCTTTAATATCCATCCAAACAGAGTCTGATACCACTTCATCAGAATTTGTATGGTAGTAGGCTATGAAGCGGAATGATGGTAGCATGTGTTCGGTGATAGGAAGTGTCAGGGTAATCAGTGTTTCACCTCTTAAATGGTATCGTCCAAATCTCACCAGCTGACCCCTGCTTAAGATCTGAGGATATGAATAATTAATTAGCACTCATGGACTTAAACACAAAAACAGCTAAATTCGTTAACCCTTAAAACTCAAAGCCAATTTTTGCTTTCAACTAAAGGGTAACCTACAATCATTTGCTCCACTTAACCGATAGAGCTCAAGGATACTGGAAATCTATCAGATTTTTAAGGGTTAATAGAAAATCCCAAGTGCAACATGAAGTCTCACCAAATACGTAATGTCTTTTCTTTGACTTTCCTGCCTGGAGAGGAAAAGATGGACTTTCATCAATCCTCCTACTTCCACCTCAGTGTTGACAACATCTGCAAAAGTCATTTATAACCGATTTTAATCAGCATTTAAAAGTGTCTTATCTATAGCAACTGCATACATAATTTATACTATTAATGGTTTCAGAGTATTCCTTACTTATCAGGAGGTGAGTGTTACTGTTGCTTTTATATGAATGAGCCATCATGGAGGCAGATGCTTGTCTTTGAGGCGGAAGGAGAGGATCGTTAGTCCTCGCCTGAAATTAAAGGCACACAATAGTAAGTATACACACAGCGAAAAAAATAACATATTTAATTATGAGTTACAGTCATTGAGTCAGTGTGAGAGTCAGTCCTAGACTAAACTTACTTAACTCAAAGTCTTGGCTTTCATAAATTCTAGTTTTGGCTTATTCTGAATAAAACTAAGCTAGTTAAAAGGGTAATAATGATAGCAAATCTAAGATAATATTTGAAAGAAGATTTAACTTCTGTTTAGAAATGTAAGCTGAGGACAAGGGATTATTCAAATGTAGACCAATGCACATCACAAAGACCTACCACAAGACTGATTGCAGATAAGAGAAATCCAAATTTATTTTAACCCCTTCAGACTTGAATTTTTTCTCTGGGCAAAAAATATTTTGTCCATTGTTGACAAGACTCACAGTACATATTTATTGGTCCAAACCAATAAAAAAAAATAATGTCCATTCAAATGGACGCAGGGGCTAAAAGGGTTAAATAATTAACTTTTCAATACAGTTTTCATACTTATGGAAGAAATAGTACTGATATTTCTGCTTTGGCAATTACCAAGCAGAACCTGCACTCACACATGTTATTATAAAGCGTCTTTTAAATTAAATCACCAGCATTCAAATAGAGAGAATTGTTCTTAACGTCTTTCTATTTGATTGTATTTTTGAGAACAAAATATAAACTACTTGACTAGAGAGTTACATTTTTCAGTGATTGAGTAGTTTGGAAAATAATTAGATTTGTATGTACTTCGAGACTCATGGTGTTTTAGATTCTATTTCAGGTTTATATTATTATCGGATTGCCTTAGTTCAGTTCAGGACTCCATAGTTTCAGACCAATTTAAACCGAGGACTTTAATAAGCTGTTTTAACGAGTACAGATTCAGACCCAATCCTGGTTAACTCTAGACAACTCTAGACTTTAGAGACAACTGTCTCTAAACCCAGCTCATTAAGTTTGTCTTATATTCTACTGATGATTGATGATGAAAAAGGTATTTCTTTGTTTCTAGTTGTCTTTTAATGCCACACAAATTAGGAGACACTGTAAAACAGAAACCCAAACTAGTAAGGGGATATATAGATATTTTGGCCTTAAGTCAGTATTATCGGCAGCTTGTTGACAACCAGAAATTATGCCGCCAGAAGCGAAGGCTACAAATATATTTCCGAATACCCACAATCTTCAGTTTCCCCAATCCTCAAATACATTTACAAATATAGAAACATTTAGGTATATTGTCATTATGTGACAGATCTTCAGGCCATGACCTTACATTTACACTTGATATGAGATCAATCGGATGAATAGTTTCAGAGATATAGCCAAAACAGTTATCAGGTTTAAGTGCCCCTTGGTGGCCAACTTAAAATGAATAAAATCATCCAATCAGTTAATCTTCTCTATAATATCTATGCATATACAAAACATGAAAACTTTCAATTGAATACTGTTCAAGTTATTGTGTTAACACATATGATCTGCGGTGGTCGGGGCAAAACCATAGTATTCCAACACTCCATTCGGGTATAGAATTATGTCATGCTTGTGAAGTTGTGTTTTTTGTGTTCTTGTTTAGCTTCAGAGTGGATTAGTAGATTATCCAACACAATATTTATTTTTCTTAATTATTTTATTTATTCCTTATTAAATATTCCAGCTTTATTTTTAAGTGTCGAACTAGTCCAGCTTCCAGATATTTTTGTATGTTATTCTGAGCATTGACATATTTTTGTTATGAGTTTTGTAAAGGAAAGGGTTATTTTATAAACCATCCTGGTGATGAACTTTACTTTTTGCTTTCGACTTTGCTCTACACCTGATAAGTACTGAGGGAACATCAAATAGAGTTCAAGGACTTACTGTAATGCTCATAATTTCTGTCATCACAGCTGTGTTGATGGTAACTTTTGCAATGCCATTGGTTGAGGTGAAGCCAAGTACATTACCAGGATCAACCACCACAGCAACATTTTTTACTGGGCTGTTATCAGGATTTACAACTTCAATCTGTCATAGAAGAAATAAAATTAGAACTATGATTTCTCTTTTTGTTATAAGTACACATTTTATTATTCGATTTATCAAGCTACCAATCTAGAGAATCAGATAAGTATCATTTTATTTTTTACCGTTACATCATAGGGTATTCCTGGTTTAAAATATCTGGGAGATCTCTTAAAATGGATGCTGTAGGGTGATGTGACGATCTGAATGCCTTTTAATTCTGCTTCCACCATTTCTTCTCCTGTTTGTGAAAACATGCCCATGTAAACAATAAATACCTTAAGTGCTAGAATGGTGTGAATAACAAATTAGTGTCTAAGCAAACAATATTTTAATAAAACATTTTATCATTTAAATGGTTTTAATATAATTTAATGAATAAAATGTGTTGTTAATAAGAGGACAAGATCTAAATATTAAAACAAAAATTAAAATCACACATTTAGAAAAATATATTTTGACCCAAAAAATTGTTAAATAAATTATTACAAATAAATACTTAAAAATAACAGCAAAAAAAGAAGGATAATTACTATGACACTGTTTCTGCTGTCTTTATTCTTTGATGATGGAACACCTGAATATAAAAGAAATCATACACACCTAATGTTTTGTCATTGCAGAAAACTTTCTAATTGAAGTGTGTCATGCCCTGCTCCGGACTCAATCAGCCCTGCCATCACCATCACCTGCCACCAGACTCGTTATCCTCTATCACCTGCACCTGTTCCTGATTCCCCTCACAGCTTTATCCCTCAGCTCACCAGTCATTCCGGCGTTGGACATAGATTCGAATGGATGTATATGTCAATACCCCTGCTTGTTCCTGCTGCTTCTGCCTTTCTGCCCCACGTTCCTGCACCCGTCCTGTACTCCTCCATCTTCCCTACAGGTTTTGTTCATCACTCCTTGCCTCCTCATAAATCCTGTTAACCTTCCCTTTGCCTCTGGCTCCCTCGATCGTCACAAAGTGGACATATACAGTAGTCGACTCATCACTGCCTATTTATTATCTCTTCATGGTAATCTCTCAAATGTTTTTGCTAGTGTTGATGGCAGTCAAAATTACTTTTTCAAAACAGACATTTTATGTCCAAAACTGAAATACAGATCCAAGTTCTGTTCATTGAATTATTAATCTAAATTATGTGTGTGGAAGGAGGGAAACATAAACTTGCAGGACTGCAGCTCTTGAAGACAGGAGCTGCTTCTGGCTGACTTGGACAAAG
Organism: Pseudomugil tenellus; assembly: GCA_037177515.1. Classification (NCBI taxonomy): domain Eukaryota; kingdom Metazoa; phylum Chordata; class Actinopteri; order Atheriniformes; family Pseudomugilidae; genus Pseudomugil; species Pseudomugil tenellus. Next base: position 21,618,052 of record JBAMHX010000005.1, read on the forward strand.
AAAGATTGGATAGGATGTTTTATTATGATCAATGTCTATGACATTGATAAGTGTGTATCTCTTACCACCCTCTGTCAGCACCGTGACAGTAGCAAATATGGAGCTCCCAACTAGTTGATATATATCTGGAAAGGTTTGTGTAATGTGCTCCCTCAGCAATGTGACGACTCCTTTACTTTCAACAATCTAACATGATATAATGCAAGAATAGATTAGTAGTGACTACTTCTTTCAACAATATCTAAATAATTATCTCAAGCAGGATACAGGATTGATATAGAAAAATGCAGAAATTAAGCTAAAAAAACTGCAATTTGAGCAAACAATTTGTTGTTTTTATAATGTAGATGAGGGAAAACTGTAAAACAAGAATACATTTGCCTTTGTCTGTATGAAGTAATGGCTCAAATGTGCTTACCTGGACTCTCTGAGAAGAGCTTGGAAAACTTTTTTTAAGGTCATCCGCCATAACTCCAAACACTGCATAAGCTGTCCCAAAGACACCTTTGCCAAAGAAATAGCTAAAACCCCAAATAAAAAGAAACTTTCAAAGCAAACTTTGAATCATTTCTACCCATCAATCAACTAAAACTCTGTCCCATCTTCAATAAAAGAAAGTTTTCACATACGAAGTTTTGATGTTGACCGTCAATACATCTTGGTAAACATAAAAGAAGGAGCTTGAAGGAGTCAGTTCAACCTCAAAGCTGGCAGGCACTGTTAAAAAAATAATTTTGTTCGCTTTGTCAATCCAGATGAAAATGTCATATTTCAGTGATTTAAATTTTTAACAAGTAATTACCATGTTCTTTGACCTCAAACTCTGCAGAAAAGGTCTCATGTGGATTGCTGTGGAACTTTGCCACCGCTTTCCAAAGTCCGTAGCTACACAAAAACACATGAGAAATACTTTATTTCTATAATGTGATGCAATGATTGCAAAACACAATTGCTTACTTGTTATTCAGGCACTGAAAAGTAACCATTTACAAACTGATCAGATATATTTGTGGTCACGTGTGAAGTTGACATAAGTGCCTTTTTAGTGCAACACCACTGACTGCTGCTCTAAAATCCATAGGTGACTAGCAAACCATAATTATCTTAAAAAGTGAGAAGAGATATGTTCAATACGTTCAAATTTAATTTCAAATAAAATTTTTTTTAATGGGTATGCATAGGTAGCGAAAAATAGACAATACAAAACAAAGTAAAACAAAAAATGTATAATTTTTAGGTTAGGCAATATTAAACCATTCCTTTTTTTATGGAGCACCTGTTAAACACAGCTACAACTAAATGTGCTTCTTAGAAAAAAAATGTAAAAATTAATTCTTTAAAACAACAAAGAAATGATGAACACAATAAGATTAAAAAGAAAACAAAATAAAACAGTAAAACTGGTATAAACAATCATGCTACAAAGATATTTGGTATAGATTGAACTTACTAAGCTGAACTACATACTTTCCAACTCTGAAAGGGAATTTGGGTTCCACAGGACAAAAGCCTGGTAGCAAAAAGCTCTGCCGCTGCCTACTTGCAGAAACACTGGGGAACCAAAAGTTGCCCTACAGGTTGACAACAGAGCATTTATGTTGAACAAAATGGAACAAGATGTTCCATTTTGAAGGTTATTTGAATATGAAGGTCTGAGGGATTATTTTATCTCCTGTCAATTCCCATCAAAGTTCTTTGCTGCAGCATTAGTTGCTTCAAGACTGATTCATCTGCATTGATTTGTTTTATTCATAAATTCTTTTCTTTTGGACAGTCACTTCTTAAAAGACTTTGTTTAAAGTGTTTGTTGACCTGTCTAAAGCAAAAAGGGTTCTTGCTGATAACTGTATTCACAATGCTATTTCTACAACCTGCCTGAAGTAATAGAGGATGAGCATAAAGACCATTAATTCTTATTACTGAGAGACCTTTGAATAAAAGACATTCAAAACACCAGTTTAGCACCATTAACCATAACACCATTTCTGCTAAAAGTCAATATGCAGTTCTGTACTAATATCTATGGCTGAATGTTTTTCACTTGAATGTCATTTTTTCTGACACTTGTCTTCCATCACATCATCTACAATGTCTATTGGCTATAGCTTTTCAAAGCAAATCTTCCCTGTATCGCTACACACATCACATAGTATGTTGTTGCTAAGAAGTTGAAAATACTCCTCACATGGATTGAGCAAACACTTAGCATGTATGTGACATCACAATGAAGTGGAACTACACTGTGCCTGTGCTGTACAGTTACTTTTTACTGTCTACAGTATGTATTTTTGCTTTACAGCGGTCTCAGGTGGGGCTCCTTGTAGAAAATTTTAAAATAATCAGTCCAGGAAAAAATATTACAATGTGTTATGTCATATACTACAGATATAGTCTGTGACGTCCCTTACCTGACAATTTCAGGAAGCATGAAATCCTCGCTTGCATATCCTGATGTCAGACTGATGTCATCAGCTGGCAAAGTGATGCCCTCTGGGGTCTACAAAAAACCAAGCTTATACAGCTGTTTGCAGTAACTTTAATCAGTTTTAGAATAGTTGATGAAAAGATTAACTATTTACTGAGTTTTTTTTTTGTTTTTTGACACTTGTGGGTGATGAAGAAAAAAAAGAGGGTTGCACAACAAAAACCACAATCCTGAACTAAAACATATTTATTTTCCATATATTTTGTGTGTTTGTTTTATCTTTGGGCCTGTATATTGCTTCATTTATTTATTTCTGCCCCTTTAATTGACATTGAAGATGCACAACATCAAGTGCACCTTGATATGTGCAGCAGAAACTGATGTGCATGGAGAAAGATGTATGAATGGATTTATACACTTATACATTTATATAAAATTTACTACATTACCATAATTGAAACTCTAACATCAGTATGATCTTCCACTGGTTTCATACCAGGTGTCACTGCAAATATCCTGTAAAGAACTATCAGACAGAGAAGTTAGTATTTTTTTACATATCATTGCTCTGACTTTGCTTCAAAGCTTTTTTATAACATGTGATGCAACAATTTCCTAACAATACATAATTCCATTAAAATTATTTATATGTGAGCAAGCAACTATTGCAGTGTGTACACCTATTTTGAAAGAACCCATAATATGCTTAGCTCTATCAAAAGACACAAGCAAGGAAGAGACTCCACAAGCAGAGTTCTCCACCAGATCAAGGTGCAAATATATTGAGAAGTGAAAATTATGGTTAAATAAGAAAAAAGTAAAAGGTTTGGTTGGCTGTTTGGATTTTGTGTTTTTTTTTTTTTACAGTTTTTTTTTTAACATTTTAGATGAAATTACAAGTTCTCTTTTTTTTTCAGGACAGATTTTTTCCTGAACTCACCTCTGCTATCTGGAGTATAGATGGTCTTATCTGTCTGTATGAAAATGGTACCAGAATTTAAGGAAACCAACACAACTTTTTCCAGCACTTTGTTAGGGAACCATGCTTGCAGATAAACATATTGCTTAATGTCTGGATCTTTACTGAATTCTTCAGCAGGGATCTGAGAATGAAGGAATACAACGCATGTGAGGCCAAACAGGGATAAAAATATCAAGTTTACAGTCAAATACAGGCTACACCAATACATATCATACACACATATGCAAGCATGCTAGTGCAGACATACAAACACAATAGGTAAATAATCACCAAATCTCTCTATTCCATAACATTGACACAAACAACTCCACCAGTCCAATTTTTCCTCATTTCATCCAGAATCAATGCAATAGTCCCACTAGGATTCCCATATTATGATGTGTTAATCTAAACAACAACATTGTGTCTTTTTTCAGTAAAAAATTTTGTGAAACAAGATGTGGCCAACAGCAATTTCACCCAATGTGATTCAAATAAGATTAAAACATAATTAAAAAGTCTGTAATAGAACAACCCGCCTGCAACGTTATTTTTGATCCAGCAGAAGCAACCAAATATCTCATATAGTAATATATGTTGCTATGTAAACAGAAACATATCCATAAACATGACTCTCCAAAACCCCAGACAAACTTTAACCTTTTAACCAACAAGCACAGTAAGCCGCATGTAGTCAACATGCAGCCTCATTAGTACGGTAAATAACGTGGAAACAAAATGCTCCTTATTGGCCCAGTTTACAGCTGTTTCTGAGTGAGATAAAGACAGATGTGGACAGTATCGTTGTACAGATTAGTATAGAAAAGTATTCAAAAATCCAACCGTTATATTTACATTACATATCAATATATTTATGTATAAAAAATCTATCTATCTATCTATCTATCTATCTATCTATCTATCTATCTATCTATCTATCTATCTATCTATCTAT
>JBAMHX010000005.1:21622492-21634801 GCA_037177515.1 Pseudomugil tenellus
GATTATTAACAAACTCTTGACAGACAGGAATGTGGATCATTTGATTCTTCCAACAAAGACAAACTTTCCACCTCCATTTCATGACTGTTTTGAGGAGGATAATTAAATTAGGTTTAAGCCTTTGAACTGACTTTTGTTTCCCCAAGTTCTGACTCCACAAAAACGTCTTGATCAGGGAGAGGACACAAGCAGACCTCTCTACTAAAGCAATAAATATATCTCACCCACCAGAGACAAAGTTGTTTGATCACAGCTCGAGCTTCTTTCAATCTTACAGGGGTCCATTTCACAAAGGGAGTTCAACAAACTCTGAGTTTGAGAGATAACTCCGAGTTGATAATACCTGAGAGGAGAAACTCAGAGATTCCTGTTTCACAACAGCTGTTCAGCGTTAGTTTTGCTAACACTGATATTGTCAACCTCGAGTTGACCATGTGGGGCGAGACTTTTAAAAGCCATCATCAATGGAACCCAGAAAAAAAGAGTCACCAGATATTTTATTCAGGCCTTAATATGGTTTAACTTTTGTAGACATAATTAATTAAACTCACAGTTTATTTAATTAATGTTTAAATTACATTCCTTTACAAAGAAACTCAGGTTGATCATCATTGGCTTATGTTTGTTTGTCTTGTTTGTTTATGTTTTTCTTCTTTTTTATTATTTTCTTTCACATATTTAGCACATGTATAAAATGTAGACTAGATTAATAAATATTCTCTTTATTGCCTGACTTCATTTTCTTTGGTCATGATTCAGGTCAATTCAAACTAGAACTTACAAAAATAATGTCTGAGGGATTGATTTATTGAGACTAACTAATTATTCTGTTATTCTTTTATTCTTTGAGTTATCAACTCTATGATATAAGAGGTTTCCTCCTACGCCTATATGCCCTACCAAGGTAAGCTAGAAAATAGGAGGTGATGGCCCAAGGAAATTATTTATGAATTATTAAAATGAATATTTCATGTTAATATTAATTTATGACACATCATATTTGTATTATAATTGGTAATAACAGTATAGAGCAAGTTTTAGAAGTGTTATTCCTATAAAAAGTTGTTGCCACTTTGTGAAGGTCTCGAAAGAAGAAAGCCCATCTTAGACCACAGTGCAAAATTGTTCATTTGGAAAGGTTCTTCTCTGACAGTGAGAAGAATCTTTGGGGAATCCTCAAAATTCGAATTGTAACGATAAGAATAGAATAACATTATACCATAAACATCTCTTGCAAGTGGAAAATTAAGCAAAAATATAACAGCAAAAAAAAAAAAAAATAGACCCTGTGAAGGTGAGGTAAGTTAAGATACTCACACTAACAGTGTCTGAACATATTTTGTATGATTCCTGCATAGCAATTAGGCAGAAGGCGGTCATCGAAGCATCCCAGTCTGTTCCGCTAACATCACCCTACACACACACACACACACACACACACACACACACACACACACACACACACGCACACACACCAACACACACCAACACACACACAGCAAGAGCAACATAAATTAAGTGAAAAAATAATAGTTTCAATTAACCGTTCATAAATATTCACTCACCGTCATTTCAGTATGATTCATACGCCCCTTTTCAGTAAACATGCCGTCAATCTGCTGTGCCTTTAGAATGAGAAATCTGATGGCATCACAGATTACCCTTTTTTTAACTGGCACCAGATCGTGAGCCATAGAAAACACCTTGGCGACATAGGCAGTGAGCCTTATAAAAAAGCACAGCAAAAAAATAATAAACAGTGATTTTCATTCCAACAAAAAACAGACCAACACTCATTTAATTATAATTTAAATGCCTCACCAGGTGCTTCCTGACATACTAGTTAAAGCAGAGAAAGACCCATCTGTTTTTTGATAGGCCAATTCATTTTGGTAGCCTGTAATAAATATTAGGTTGATAAATCAGTTCAAGACTATGTTCCAATTTTGCCTTTAAATTGAAACAATATTTGTGACGTTCTTGAAAAATGTATGTATGGACGTGCCTGTCTTTATGTGTTGAAGAGCTTCGTTGCGTTTATTAAAGCCTACAACTATCCATTGATTCGTCTGATCCAAAAATATGGTTGCAATGACAGGCAAAGTCATGCCAATCATGTTTTCCTCTCCAGACCCTGAGGGCTGTCTTATCAGAGCATTCATAGCCTCTCCACTAATGACCAATTGACTTATTTCTCCTGTGGGGAAAGAGGAAAGATTAATTTAAAATTAATAAAACATTTTAAATATTATATAACATATTACCCGCAGGCTGGAAAAACATTGGTATATAGCCAAGCCAACTTTATTTATAAAGCACTTTCTAACAGCTGATACTGAACAAAGTACTTAAACATATAATGTCTAAAATATTAACATGTTAAAAACCTTAGGCAATAAAATAATAAAAATAAATTAAACAATATAAACAAAAAAACAAACAATACAATAAGAACAATTCCAGCAATTAAAGCAAACTTATACTGGGTGAAAAGAAAATAGAATAAAGGTGGGTCTTAAGAAGGGATTATAAACTGGACAGTGAGGCGGCCTGTCAGACCTACAGTCTATCGGAGAGCCAGGGATGGGAGTTCATGTGTAAAAGCTCAGAGAGGTAGGGCGGAGCAAGGTAATTTAAAGACTTAAGAACAAATAAAATGATTTTAGAATTAATACTGAAGAGAAAATTTTAGTTTTTAGTGAATATGTCCCTTGCTCTCACCTGTTACAGAGATCAGTGTGGTTGCAGGTGTGTTTGGAGCAACATCGCTTAGAGGGATTTTACTTTGGATAGATGTTAGTTGATTCTCACCTAAAGAAAATGGCAGAAAGTTGGGGAATAAAAGAAATATTAAAATATTTAATTATTGCATATTTTTGCAATGTACATGTAAACTTACCAACACTTTGAGTCGCGTTTATAGTTACAGTCGTCACAGATTTAATCAGTTTACCTGCAGGCTGGAAAAACATTGATGTACAATTTTAGGATAAAAATTAATCTTTAGGGTAATGGCTGAAAATGATATATGCAACATGCATGTCAGATAACTAGTCTGATAAGGCCATGTGAAGCCTGATTATCATTTGATTTAATTGAAAGCATAATTTTAGATTGAGAGCTGTTTTAAAAAATTAAGGTTAACAAAAGTAAGAAACCATTATGGTCTGTCTTCCTTACCACCACCAGCAGTGCCTTCCTGATTCCATCAGACCCATATGAATCTTTAATACTTGCTTTGACCTCGATGGGAATCTCTCCTTCCTTCATTGGAACTATAATGAACGGAACTGATCTTGTTGTTTGGGCTCCAACTTGAACGATCTGACGATACTTTCCACGTCTGTATGCTGCACTACACAGATTGCTTTCTTCTGTCAGTTCCACACTCACCTTGATACGGAAGAAGAGTAGAAAAATAACTCAATATATTTATATGCTAACCATATCATAGCAATGTTAACAAGTGAGTGTAAAAACTCTGGCAGATGGTGTCCCATTATGTTTCAGCAATTCTCTCACCTGAAGATGACTGAAAGGCTCTTGTGTGAAAGATGGAAAGCATGTGAGAGAAAAATCTACAAACCAGTTTAAGCTTTGTTTGATAAAATATCAGCACCTATAACATATATAAATGTGATGCTTAATGCGTTAATTATCACCATTTTGCTTTCAGTTCCATCAAAACAGGACTATTACAATAATAGCTGTCATAGAAAAGTATGAGATTTTCATTATCTTACTTTTTCAAAAACATTTTGCTATTCATCACCTCATATAATGTTCTCCAACGTTTAATTGACAAATAGTTTATATAATTTGCACAACATGTTGTATTGTTTAAATTAGTGATGTTGTGTGTTAAATCAAACAGAATTTTTAGGCCTGGGCTGTAGAAGAATAGTCATTAATTACTTCTGTAAATGACATATGCTTGTTTACTCCATATTTAATTTCCTTTACAGGTGTCACATACTGTTTCTTCGTTAGTGTGTGTAAAATAAAAGACTTACAGTGATTGGATCAGGCATATTGTTTTGAAGAATTGCCTTAATTTCCAGTTGCTCTCCATGAATAGCCGAATATGGTAACCTGAGATCAATGAAGAAATTCTTGTATACACTGACCTCTAATGGGTCAGACACACAGATACCTTATGAAAGAAAGAAAGCAAACATGAAACAAAGCAAAAGTGGGAAAAAAGGAAAAAGCTGATGATTCAAATACAAAGGTGAAAAATGATACATTTTCAAATTCCACATTTTTAATTAAGTATCTGACAAAAAGGGAAAAGATGAGAATGATTATTTCAGTTTTTTAGATAACCAAAATCTTTCTAGTGATTGTAAACTATAACGCTGCAATTTGATTTGCTTGTTATTCACAATGCACTAATGCATTGGCACTTTAGCTGAAAACCCACAAACTTCTGCATGAATGAAATATCTAGAGAGGAAAATGTGAGCCCAATAGCAAAAATGCTTTTCAGCCTGTTAGAAAGTTTCATCTAAAAAGCAGAAAAGAAAGAAACTGATGATTAACAATGCTCACCATGTGTTTTTGACATACTTATGCCTCTCAACTGCCAGGTTGTGATTGAGTCTGGCAAAGGCAAACGCATTACATATGATGTGGATGCACTAAAAAACAAAAAAAGATAAATAACTAAAAAACAAGAAACGTTCACAGATTTTTTAAAAGGACTTTGGAAAATTTTCTCTCATTACCAGTTAGGATTTTGTGGAGGGCAAGGGTCAAGCTTTAAATCCTTCCAAAGCCAGTTTTCCCTGATTGTGCGAGAAACTATTTCATCACTGTCAATATATTCATCATCACCTGCACATATAACAAAAACAGTGACTTCTTTTCATTAAGAAGCAGTAACTGTTTTCTAAATACAGTTATAAATTTAATGTTGCCATGCAATCATACTTTCTGATCTCTTGTTACGAGCAAGTAAGTCAGTTCGCTGTTTCTTCTCAACTCGCTGTCTTTCCATCTCCTTACAGCAATGCATAAAGGCTTCGACACAGGCCGGATCATCCACAATATATTCACTGCGCATCTCACAGGTATATGAAACAGGGATATTTCTTATACCATCTAAACAGCACTCTCTTTGTCCTCTGCTTTCATAACGATTTACTAAAGAGAAAAATACAAAAGAAAGTGATGTGTGAAGACATGTGATTTTAACATAAAATAAACGAATAATCACTAACAATACATTTTTTTGCTGTTAGTTTCCTCAGAAAGGTTAGCCATATGAAACAACACACAGAATGGCACATAGAGCAGAATTCGGAAACTGAATTATCCCTATCCACTTAACAAAAGTTCTATCTTTTTAAAAATTATTTAAAATCTATTATAGGTCTGTTGAAACTAGATAAATTCACAGGGGTCTTAACAACTGATTGCAAGGTTTCAAGAAAAATGTGTCCTCAAACACATATACATACATGCAAATGCCTACAAATACACAAAGCGCCTCTCACAAATAAGTGTTTTTTTTGTGATTATAGCTCAACAGGTAGATCTTGTACAGAATAGACTAATGAACCCTTCATTCCCATCCAGAACCTCAATTTCACATTAAGAAACAACTCATTTCACTGTGTACACACAGCCATGACAACAAAACTTTCTTTGCAGTGCAATTTGAACATGGAAACAGTTGTGCTCAGCACTTAAATGGATTTTTTGTGGATCAAATTGTAATGTTGCAATTAATTATTGTTAAATAATAATAAACACTGCTGACCAGGATGTGTCTCTGATTGGATATCGGTTTGTTTAAAGTCAATGACTCTTACTCAGTCTGGATCTGAAGTTCATTGCAGTGGTGGATCGTTTCTTCCTCGTTGAATCAGGACACATGGCATCTGCAAATGGAAAACAAATTATATCTTAATTCAAATCCAGCAATCATTAAACTATCATCTTACCAGCGTGGAAAAAGAGATATTATAGGATTATAATAACATTCAAATCCAGCATATTTAACCAAGATTTGGTATAACATTTGTCTATGTTGCTGTAAGACAAGTTCAAACTGCAGCTTAATCTAAATAAATTTGTTTTTCATTATTGACTTAAAATATTAGAGTTTCTGTGTGAATGTTTCAATATTAAACTAAAACAGAGATAATGTATTACTGTTGGATTCGTTGTGACTACAAATTGTTTCTAGACAAACATCCTTTAGTTGAGTAGAGATACAAAAAAATAGCAAGACTGGCCTTTGGTGCAACATATTGAATGAGTGCTGGATGTTTGTGGCGAAAACTATAAGTAAGTAGGTTAGAATGATAAAGAACATACCCAGTATGTAAGTATTTAGACTTTGCTATACAATATTACTTTTGTAGGGTCTGGCAATTTATGCTTTAAACAATGAAAAGGTACATTTTAATGTTAAACAGTAAAAAAAAAAAAAAAACAAGTATCTTTGGTTTGTTTAATTATTTGGCAGATGAGAAAACACATTCTCCTGTTTAGTCAGAGCGAGTAGTGTCACAGTGTTACCTGGTCTGTCAAGTGATTTTAAGCTATAACTGGTTTCAAACAACAACCCTGCATCGTGGAAGACATTCATGCTGTCTTTCCCTCCACCTGGTGTGCAGCCTGTGTCGAATTTCTCCATTGTGTTCCAAATCTGAACAGAGAAAATTATTAAAGTATAGAAAATATAATTGTAAAGGTCTCAGTCTGGCTTTCTTCTGTGCATGTTTTATATGTATGATTATTTTTTGTTTTGACTAAAACGAGTAGCCATATGCTTTCTTCTGCTATTTGATGGCTATCTGTGTCATTTTTAAATATTTTAAAATGTATTTGGTCAGCTGAAATACATTTTTCAATGTTCAAGCAGTTCAAATGAGTTTGTATCTAGGTGATTTTATATTTGGCCGACAGGCGACATGAGATTATTTAATTCATACTATAATTATATTTCTGATTTATTTGTCAGTTTTTTGGTTTTATTCACTTCACATTTTAAGAGTTTACAATAGCAAAATATTTGGTCATTTGGTCAAACTATAAACAGTAGGTTATTTTAGGAAACAGAAGGAAAATTACCTTTTTTTGTGTCAGAGGGAACATGCTGCTTAGTTCATAAACACTTTTGTCAACTGCCACCAGTCCCACTGTGGCCTCTGGATCTCCTGTGATCTTCAAGCTGAAGGATTTTCTAGGTTCATAAAATAAATGAGGTCTCTCTGGTTCCAGCGTTAACTTGAAGGAAAACGAAGCACAGATATGAGATTACTGTGTAATGGATTTATCATAAAAATGTGCAGAAAACTATCAGACTCGTTTGACTCGTACAAGTTTGTCTTTTAGTTTAACTTTGTCAAAGTGTTTTGTCTCTTACTGAACCCACGCAGGAGTCTTTTACATCCATCCAGACAGAGTCTGACACCACTTCATTAGAATTTGTATGGTAATAAGCTATGATGCGGAATGATGGTAGCATGTCTTTGGTGATGAGAAGTGCCAGAGCAACTACGTGACCTCTTATGCCGTGTTGTCCATATTTAACCAGCTGGCCTCTGCTCAAGATCTGTGAAAACAAACAGTACTCATCCAGTTTGTTATTCAAAACAGTGAAGCACATAATTGCAAGAAAAAAGGAGGAAGTGTAAAATAAAGTCTCACCAGGTATGTGATGTGTTTTTCTTGACTTTCCCAGCTGGTGAGGAAAAAATTGACTCTCAAAATTTCTCCTACTTCCACCTTAGTTTCAAAGACATCTGCAATAAAAACAGGTCAGCCAAGGCAGCTGTATGCAGAATAACTAGTACTAGTGAGTTTTAGAATATTCCTTACTTATGAGGAGGTAACTTTTGCTTGTGGATTTATATGAATAAGCTGTCATGGAGGCTGATGCTTGATTTTGAGGCTGAATAAGAGGATTGTTGGTCCTAGCCTAAAAATAAAGCACACACAGAAATATGTTAAAGATTAGATTTTCATTGAAGCAAGTTTTTATTTTTTAAATTTGTTGGCTTGTTAACAAAAACAAACAGAACATAAAATCAAAAGGAAGCTACAGAGATTATTTGAGTATTTTATTTTTCATTTGTTAATACTCCTTTTGGACAGAGTTTACTGTAAGCTAAACTGTTATCAAACATTTATTTTAATAAGAAAAAAGTTACATTAGACATATCACATATGTTGAAAAAAGAGAAAACATGCAGATGAGGCGGAAATTTTCAATAAATAGTTGATTTGTCACCGCGACTTAGTTCCAGTTTTAGCCCTCTGAAAATTTGAGTTTGACACCACTGTGGTAGAGTAAGATAAGTGATTTAAACATATAAAAAATAATTTGTATATATTTGTAACTCTAATCCAAAAAGACAATGTCACACAATCTTATGTCAGAAGTCGTCACAGAGTTTCTAGTCTACACATAAATCCTCCGTTTTTATTCAGTAATTTATGTAGCTTGTAAGCAATAATGACAAAAAAAGAAATTAAATAAATAAATAAAACTGAACTCATATAAATTGGTCAAATGTCATGTACCTGGTTAAACGTGTGTTACTTTGCTTTGAAGATGAAGGGTGGAATTAAAAATGTGCAAAAAGGTAAATGGCCCAGGGGAGTGGTTTTACTTACTTAGTTTTTGTTTTGCTTCTTACAAAAGCATCAAGTTTTTACTCGATAAATAAAATAAGGGAAAAAAACTTATAAACTCATCACATTATAATGTGATAAATAGGGATTTTATCCTATAAGCTAGCATTAAAAAATGATATCGAAAAATATCTATATCTTTTTTTTAAACGGCAACTTTTACGTAACATGTAAATGTCACATATCAACCTCTTCAGTACAGTCATTTCAAACTCAAAATGACAACTGAATGGAAACATAGTTTTCCAGATAGGTCTGTTTGTTTGGCAAAACTCACAATAAATCATCACGTGGCATCATCAAACAGCATCATCAGTTGCAGCATAAGGAGCTCCGAAGTGGACTCATCCACTTGCTTTGGAATTTATTTGGTGTCTGGAAAAACCAAATTTGCTGTGGAGGATATATCTCATTTACTTGAAATTACTTTGTGTTTCTTTCTTTTTTCTTGGAGGGGATCAAAATATATTGGTACTGATTGATATCGCTATCCGAAATTGAATTAGAGTTAGACAAAATCTGTATGTCGTAATCCTGTGAAAAAAGTCAGTATTGAAGATCCCTCATGATAGGTATTGATGGAACATGAACACAAAGTAGTGTATGCAGATATTGTTGCAACCTATAAATATTACTGAATGTGTCTAAGTGCGTGTTGTTTTGGTGAACATGTACTGGTAATGTGCTGTATTCTGAACAGAAATATTCAAATTATAAAGGCTACATGCACCGCCAGGTGGCTACTCTAAACTCTTTTAACCTAAGTTGTCCTGCCCTCTATATTTTAACTTTCTTTTATCCTTATCAAAGTTATCCTGTTTATGAACTTTTATTTTCCACTGACCTGTCTCGTTCTATTGCCCTAGTTTCAGCTTGTAAACCAAAGAAGGCATGAGTAACAAGTAATTTATAATTTGAAATACTTACTGTTATCCTAATGGTTTCAGTGTTTGCAGCTATATTGATGGTAACCTTTGCAATGCCATTTGCTGAGGTAAAGCCCTGCACATTACCAGGAAGAACCTCCACAGGAACACGATGTGCTGGGCTGCTGTCAGCATTCACAACTTCAATCTATCAAAGAATAAATAAAACCAAATCAATGGACCCAAATATAGTTCTCCTTTTAATGCATATTTTAAAACAGTTGAAACACCATGCAAACTTCCCAAACTGCAGCAGGTGTGTTCTAATTGAATGTTACAACAGAATAAATACTAATAAAAAAAAGCGTTTAAAAGTTTCCCATAGTGTAACATTAGCTGTGTCAAACTCCAGCCCTCAAGGACTGCTATCCTGCAGGATTTTACTGTTTCCCTGGCCAAATTCAACTGATTCAAATCAAATGGATCCAATAGCCTTTTGTTTTTCACAATAAATTACATTAATTGATCTAGTTTTTATTTTAAAATGAGCTAAATCTATAATCTCATTTTACTCAAATATTATGTAAGTCTTTACCGTTACATCGTAGGACATTCCTGGTTTAAAATATTTAGGTGTTTTCTTAAAATTGATAGTGTAGGGTGATGTGATAATCTTGATGGCTGTCGTCTCTGCAGCTACCATTTCTCCTCCTGTTTGTGAAAGATTAAAGTCCCAATCAAGCATTAAAACAAATAACATTAAACAAATAACATAAACAAATAACTTTTTTATTATACAAATGATGAAATAATCAAATCTTAAAATCACACGAATTCATTAATCCAAAGGTATTCTTTGGGGTAATAAAAACCCCTCTACAGAGTTCCTTGGGACTGCACCTACTGTCCTTTGGCTCACATTTAAAACAAGTTTTTAGAACCGCTTTCTTTGACATGCGTAATATTGCAAAAATTAGAGACATCCTGTCTCAGAGTGATTCAGAAAAATTAGTTCATGCTTTTATTACTTCTAGACTGGAACATTGCAATTCCTCATTTATGTTCTTTCCCAAAAATGCCCTGAAAAATTTCCAGTTGGTCCAAAATGCCGCAGCGAGATTTCTGACAAGAACTAGTAGAAAATCATATTTCTCCAGTTTCAGCTTCTGTTAAATTTAGATAGAGTTTAAAATCCATCTCCTGACATATAGAACTCTCCATGACCAAGCTCGATGATACACTGAGAACTTCCTGTTACTTGTTAAGTGCCTTGAGACAACATTGTTGTGAACTGGTGCTATACAAATAACGCTGAATTGAATTGAAGCTACACTGTATTTTTGGCATCTGTCTTGCATCCTGACTGTTCTCTGAGCTGTCTCCTGCTAGTAAAATAACTCACATTCCTTCTGCCCACTCAGTCTGGGTAAACATTGCACGTCCAAACTGGCTAGAATGTTGGTTGCATCTCATAATTTTTCATTGGAACAGTATGATAGTTCATTTTCAATCAAGCCAGTCATGACATAACACATGGATTTGGAAAAGTGCATGTGTCTTACCGCTGTCTGTCAGAACACTGACAGCTACATATATGACGCTCCCCATTAGGTCATTGATGTTGGGAAAGGTCTGTGTGATATGATCCCTCACCAACGTGACGACTCCAGCGCCCCTCTGTACCTAATAACACATAATGCAGAAATAGGCTAATTTATGTGTCACTCTTTTGTATGTATACATAACATATTGCAGAAAATCTAAAAATGAAGATTCAGTAATGGGACGTATAAGAAACAAGATAAAAACTGATAAGCTTGAAAAACATCAACTATAGTAAACTATCTATATCTGGTTGTTGCTTTGGTTTGAATTGACCTTATAGAAAGTTTTTGTAAATAAAAAGGGAGATAAATCAACAACTAAACTAGTAATCAGACGCGTGCACTCACTGGGACTCTTTGGAGAGAGCTTGGAAAGCTTGTTTTGTTGCCATCATTAATAACTCCAAATACTGCATACGCAGTTCCATCCACTTCTTCACCAACGTTAGACCTAAAAGCCCGCATAAATGATTGACTTTAATCCAAAATCTTTCAAAGCAATTAAAGTGTATCGTCTCTACATCCACAAAACTAAAAGCTTGCTTACATAGCTCTAATGTTGACTGTCATAGATTCACTGTCCACATAGAAGAAGAAGGTTGAAGGACTCAATTTCACTTCAAAACTGGGAAGCACTGTAAAATAATGTGGTTATATTCCTTTTTTGTCTGTCCTGTCAAAATAAAAATATTTTTTAATTGATTTTAGATGTTAGTGAGACTTACCATATTCTTTAACCTCAAACTCTTCAGTAAATATTTGTTCTGGTTGATTGAGGAACTTTGCCACCACTTTCCACACTCCATAGCTATACGGCAACACAAAAGGAACAACTTCAGCAACGGCTAATGTGTTGGATGTAAAATATATATATGTATATATATATCCATCCATTTATCCATCCATCCATTTTCTACCGCTTAATCCCAAACGGGGTCGTGGGGGTGCTGGAGCCAATCCCAGCAGACAACGGGCAAGAGGCGGGGTACACCCTGGACAGGTCGCCAGTCTATTACAGGGCCACACACATAGACAGACAACCATGCACGCACACAATGACTCCTAAGGGCAATTTAGAGTCCCCAATCAGCCTATCCCCAAGGTGCACGTCTCTGGACTGTGGGAGGAAGCCGGAGAACCCGGAGAGAACCCACGCTAACATGGGGAGAACATGCAAACTCCACACAGAT
>JBAMHX010000005.1:21640953-21654679 GCA_037177515.1 Pseudomugil tenellus
ACAAAACAAACAAACCTTCTTATGTAATACATCCTTTTCTCTCTTCACCTCAGGCTCGACTTTCCTTTCTACTGAATAAACAGCTGTCGCAAAGCTACTGCCTTTTGGCTTAAAATCTGATCTACCTTTTGAGTTTTTTGCCTTCTTTCTTACAGAAGAATCTTGTATGTCTCGAAAAAGTGGGTCACTTGCAATTTGAACTTGTCTTTGAATAAACTCAACAATATCCTGAAATGTAGCCCTTCTATGACATTTCTCCTGTAAGTCACAGATAAAATTTCTCCACTTATCTTTAAGTTTGTAAGGCAGTTTCTTTATAATTACTTGCATGTTAGCTGCTACATCTAAAGGCCTCTACACACCAAACGCGGTTTGCGCGGCAGCGACCGGGCATGTACCGCGGTGAGCGGGCGCATAGGTGGCGGCGAAGCGGGGCGGTGCGGCAGTGCGGCGCATTGAGTGCCAGTTGCTATAGCGACAGAGTGGGAAGTGTAGTCTTCTGTATGCTACAGTGATGCTTTCAACAACGAAGCAGAAGTGTTTAGCTCTCCTCCTGAGGAGGAGGAGGTTGAGGAGACAAGCAGAGCAGCAGCGGGGGGAGAGGAGAATTTGGGTCCACCCGGTTGGGCCTGAGCTGGAGGTTGAGGGGCAAAAACTTGGAGTGGCGGGGTATGAGCTTGGGGTGGGGATGTTGGATGAGGTTTCCCTCTCCACCACACCTGGCTCAAGAAAAGTCATTATGGCAAAAAACTTCCATGTCGCCTCCTCTTCTGCTGCTGAGCCACTCCTTTTTTCCTTTAAAGCTTTCCTCTCTTTAATGTAGCGGTCCCTGAGGTTCTTCCACTTTTTTTAAGGTCCTCAACTGTAAATAGTTAAAGTTTTATAAACTTCTCATCTGTGTCTGACAATGTAGAACATGAAGGTAAACTAGCTTTTTTCATTGATATTAAGCATGTGTGCCTAACCTGGTAAACTGAGCAAACTGCTGATCTCTCACCATGCCTGCCCCTTCCTGTGTTCCAGAGTTCAAGACACTGGGAGACCATATGGATTAATTTTTCCTCCATGGCTGTGCCCCCTGAACTGTCCTCTCCGATTGGACGCGCTAGGATGTCGTCACAGCACGCTGCGCCCGAATTAAAAATTTTTCAATTCAAGCGCAAGGCGGCGTGTGCTGCCTTGCCGCGTGGCAAAGCGTTGCGCCTGTAGACTTGCCGCGCGGCAAGGCGCCAGGAGCCCTCCTTGCGCCCCGTTCAACCTCGCACAACCACGCTTGCGCGGCGGTAGCACATACACAACGAATGGGTTTGCCGCCCACCACCGCCGCTTGCCGCGTTTGGTGTGTAGAGGCCTCAACTTCCCCACCAATTACATTACAACAGCTCCTCAGTAGAAAACTACATGCCTGTTAAGTCTTTACATCTTCTGATTTTATCATTGGCCACATCAAAACCTTTTCCATATAAGCAGAAGCTATTTTGTATGAATTTCCAAAATGCTCCTAAAGCAGTGCCTTGGTCTTGAAATATCCATCATCATGTGGCATATGATGACAGCTTCTGATAAGCTCTTTTGGATGCCCCCTGGTGTATTGCTCAAGAAGGTACAAGCAGTCCTTAGCGCTTGGTGTTCTTGCTTCAATGCTATGTTCAAATGCTCTCATAAAGGTTTGATATTGTAAAGGATCACCATCAAAAATCTGAATATCTCTTCTTGGAAGCAAGGACAAAGATTGTTGCTCAACTAGCAGTGTAATTTCATTTTGTTTTGCCAATACCGATGTTAAATTAGTCTGCTCATCATTACTTTGCATTAATGGTGCAGAGGAAGTTGTTTGTGGCTGCAGCTGAGAATGCAACATGGTACCATTTCTTACACTATGCTGCGTCTGCTGCCTTGTTGATTGTTCAGACACTACAAATCTTGCTCTTGTTTCAGATAGATATTGCTGCTGATTATCTGCAGAAATACTTGTTGCCTGTGCAGCAGTTGCAGGAGCAAAACTTTGAGCATCTGCATTTAATGTTTGCACAGTCCGCCGACCTTTGTGCCAATAACTCAGTTCACCAGATTCACAATGCTTAGAACCAGAAGCTCGTGAACCCTGTCCGGATCTGAGAATCTCCAATTTTGCCATTGATGCTGCTAATTCCATTTCCACATCAAACCTTTCTCTCTTTATCCTAAGTTGTTCCACCTGCTCTTCCAATGCATGCTTATTCTTTAAAATTTTTTGACGAACAATCAGTGCAGCTACTTCTGCTTCTGTTTTAATGTGCGCAGATGAAGTAGATGAAACACCAGATCTGCTTCCCACTGAACTAATTTTTTTTTTATCGTCTGCTTTCTACATTAGAAACACTATCATTAGGTTGAATATCATCTTCACTAACTTCATTTGTCAAAGTACTTTCTGAACATTGACTGTCACCTTTTTCCACATTTTGTGGAGTAGATATTTCCCCACAAATTAACTGAGATTCTAATACTTCATTTTCCATGCTCTTCTTATCTGAGCTTTGACCAAGTTGTCCATTTATATCACAAAGCCATTTCTTGACTTTTTCAACAAATTCAACATTGTGTTTGTATATACTAGAAAACCATGCATTCTGTTCATCTTGTTCTTCCATGGGAAGCAAAGAATTCATAGAATTATGAAGCTGATTAGCATTTTCTAACAGCTTAGACAAGTCATCAATGTGAGACTGAATGTTAGAAGCATTTCCTTCATTTTGCATAAGCTCTTTAATCACCTTTAAAACAGCCTTTATTTTATTAAGTTTTGTCCTCCGATCTAATTGAAACCTTTCGATTTTATTTTCCAGAGCCTTTGTAGTAAGTTTTACCAGCCTTTTATCGTTTATCTTTTGTACAAACCTCAGAACTCGAATGTCCTTCACCAGGTTCCATTTTCCAACAAAATAAGCAAAATTCATTTTCTATTCATACAGCCCTATTATCAAAGTAATTTACATCAAAATGACTTAAAACCAGCAATTAAACAGATTTCAGTCCATGTCCAGAGTCCAGTTCATGTGAAAGGCTTAAATTCCCCTCTAAACTGCTTATCCAAGGCTTACTAAAACTATCCTTTGGTGAGAGGCGGGTATTTATGCATCTATATACTTTTAGTCTGGAATCACGGCATCTCACACATCGCGTGTCAGCGAACGCCAACACGTCTCGAAAGATATCCCAGGCATCCAACTTCGTAACATCATCCACTGGTTCTTCTTGATAAACTTTGAATCTTATTGAAATTAAGTTTTTTATTTAATAAATGTTGCGGCTAATTGTCCAAGACACCAACTTGCTCAGCCGTGGCAGGCTAAACACAAGAGATACATTGCTGACGCGCACTTGCACTTCACATTACGTTTATTTTTCTTCACACAACTTACAGCCTCTACGTGAGGAATAACAATGCGTAACGGATTCATTTGACTTTAGTTTGTGGTCAATAAAAAATATCGCTCCCGAACTCATCCCACCTCTACATCTTAACAGACAGCCAGTGCGCCCAGGTGACTGCATCTATTTATAACTACAAACCCAAGTGATAACCATTTCCCAAATACCAATTAAATGAATACACACCAGTATAGCTCCTACAGCGGGCACACAGAGAACCCCTGCAATTATGATGTAAGGTCATGTTCCCTTCACGCATATCGCAGCAAGAGAAATACTTTATTAATGTGTCTATGCTTATGGTTCTGTTCGGACCCAGTGAGGCATAGACTACATCCAGCTTCGCCTTTAAACCCACTAGCAATAGCCTTAAAGGGTGAAGCCTATACTCATAGAATATTGGGTTACAATACGTAACAAACATTTTATGTGATGTCGTTCAGGCGGTTTGGTCCCCTTAAACAGTAACTTGACTTCTGTCACTTGTTCAATAGATAATCTTCTACAAACAAATTTAAAACAGGAAAATCTTTTAAAGATATGTTGAATGTAGTACGCCGATGGAAAAGTTGTTCATCAGCATTTTGTCAACGATTGCACCCCAGCAGGCCTTTACCATGAAACAGTTGTTCATGGTGTTAATAGTGTTGGGAAATGGGAAGAAAACAGGGCATCCAAAGCCATCACAAGAATGAAATCTGGAGACTGACCAAAAACTAGTAAGTACTGTAAAGACGCTGAGATACATTGCAATGCAGACCAGGAGGCTCTGGAAGCAATTTAACCAAAAATGGAACAAGTCATTGCAGCTGGGAAGAACATTTACTACAAGACCTATATAGGTTTATGAATTATCAAGTGTTTAAAAGCTTTATTGTTTAAATCCAACAGTTTTCATGTTTAATTACCCTATTGCATTCCAGGTTTTACAACATTTATTATTGGCTGTGCAATTTTTATACAGCTGGGTAGAATTATTTACACTATTTTGCACCCATGTTTCAGCCTCTTGTGTGTATAGACGTATTTTCTACAGATCGTCTGCGACTGTTATTTAGAAGAGGCATGATCTTAGCTATTTTTTAGTCAGCAAGGCAAATCTTTCCAAACAGCTCAATTATGTCATATAACAGTATAGCAATCACATCAGACACCAAATTAAAACTGTCTATACATACAGACAGATAGACAGAAGATAGATAGAAGTTATCAAAAACATTTAAAAAGGAATTAATGGGTTAGGTGGTGGACGGGGTCTGGTAGGTGGAAAGATGATTGACAAGCTCCAAAAGACCCAAAAGCCATTGGCATCTCCCACAACATCATTCTGCTGAGGAACCTGAGAGCCTAAATTGCTGTATAAAAACCCACTGCAGGACAGTGCTTGCCCCATAACAAGCCCAGAGACAAGGACACAGCAGCCCTCACAGATTATTTAGAGCTCTGATGGGTGGTATATGCGTGTGTGTGTCTGTGTGAACGTGAGTCTGTACAATCTGCATACACTTCATAGTTTATTGCTGTTTTAGTTTAATATAATTCAATTTAAATTAAGTGTCTTAAAGTCTGTTATTGTGACAACAAATAATAAACTTACGAATCGCCTTCTTTGTATATATCAGATGATGATCCCATGATCAGGAAGTCTTTGCCCACTCCAAGATCTAGGGTCTGTCTGCAGTGCTGATAACTCAGGAACGTGCGAAGTTTTCGGAGCTAAATCTATACTTTCTATGATCATAAGAGATCATATAAAGAAGAGAATACATTAGTAAATCATATGGTCATAGGATACATTAAAGAGCATTACTCTGACATATATGCACTTCGAATCATGAAGTTGTGCATTCACGGTCAAATGGACAAAGAAATTTAGATTATAATGCTGTAATGTATTCATGTAATAACTTTGTATTGTCTAATTAATTCATGTTTAGAGATAGACTTGTTGATGGGGTGGCAATCCTATGTTCCATTATAACAGGTCACCATATTATTTGTATGCTATTTAAGAATGGCTGTTTCTGCAAAATTGTATTGTAAGCATTATAGTTAAGATAGTTAATAAAAATCCTCGTGGAGCAACATTATCTATTTTCAAAATAAATATATATATATTCTACTTATTCTACTTTTATATAAAGAATGTTCTCATGTTTTTCAGAACTTGAAAAATAATTTTAAAAAAGTTGATTATACTCACCTACTTTAATAGCTTTCAATACCCGCATCTTGTAAATGTCGGTGGTCAAACCATCCTGAAAATGTTCCACATTCACTTTGTAAACTGAAATTAAAAAAAGTTGAAAATGAACTCCATGCATCAACTTGTCATGAACTCATTCTCAAATATGAGCACTCTTACCAAAGTCTATTTTGCTGGTACTTGTGGATTCACAAGCTTTTTTAGTGCGCTTATCATTGGTGATACCTTCTTTTTTTGCTTGCTGCAGTTCTCTGTGGAGAAAGATAGTTACGAGAATAAATTTACACCTGATGGCTCAGATGATGCAGAAATTGTAAAGTAAACATTCACATACTGGCTATTAAACCTTGAGTAATGTTTCAGTCTGTCTTGTTCAACTGTATAATTTAAACATTGAGAAGGAAACATTTCACCATGGGTGTGCAAATTCATTTCTTGAGGATCACTGTCCGACAGGTTTTCCATCTATCATTGCTCTAATATAACTGCTTACAGTAATCTAACACCCAATGAAGTTCAGCATAATAGCTGATTAATTTGAGTTAGGTGTGATGAAGCAGGGATCACTGGAAAATCTGTAGGATTGTTGTGTGGTGTCATCCCCTGCTCCGGACTTAATCAGCCCAATCACCATCACCTGCCACCAGACTCGTTATCCCCTATCACTTGCACCTGTTCCTGATTCCCCTCACAGCTTTATCCCTCAGCTCAACAGTCATTCTGGCGTCGGACATTGAACCGAATGGATGTATGTGTCAATAACCCTGCTTGTTCTCCTAAATAAATCCTGTTAACCTTCCCTTTGGCTCTGGCTCCCTCCTTCTTTACATGTGGCCCTCTAGGACTGAACCTAGACACTCCTGCACTACACTAAAAATGTCAAAGTGTATATTTTCAGCAAGTGGTTTTTAATATTGTTGCAGTTAGATCTAAAAATGTATCCGATTGAGAACCACATTTAAAAATGTCCTGAATTTGTTTAGAAAATATCAGATGTACTGTGACTTGTGCTGTACAAATTAGTAGAAATGACTCAGATATGGATCACATTGAGCGGAAAAATCAGCACTTTAGATTGCCGAATTTGTCACACCTCTCTTGGACCAGTTTGGTTCAAGACATATCCCCACGTACTTAGCAAACCACTGAGTTTTTACCCACTCATAACACAGCTATAATAGACAGGTATATTGTTTTATTGTTTTTTAATCATTTTTGTTTGATTTGGATGTATTTGATTTCAACTAAAACACTGAACATCAAACTTAAAGGAGCTCTTAACTAAAGACTAATTTGCTTTTGTGACAGATTCATATTTCACACCTAGAAAGATAGCTGAAATAATCATGTTACCTTCAGCACAGACAAATTCACTACTTTTATTAAGCATCAGAAGCTCTCCACTTATTCTTTTTGGACGATAAAATTTCACACAGTGCTTCCCTGTAATAAAGAAAGGTAGGAATTATTATTTTTTCATATCATCTAGCCAGATGATTATCACACATTTGTGACTTCAAACGTGTTTTTAAAAAGGAGGCTTTGTCACTAAGTCACAATTATTCAAAATTCAGCTCTTCTATTGGAACAAGCAGAAACTATTTATCCTGAAACTGGATGTGTTTTACACCAAGTGAGCTACATTGAAAGACCTACTGTTATAATATTCATATACTAACACAGCAGCTGGTTGCAAGATGCCTACTTTCATTTTCTGTTCAATTTTGAAAGAGATTTCCTCTCGTCGTGTGTTAGAAACCTGCGGAGCAAAGCAATAATTGGTATTCGTTTTGGAAGAGATCCTCACAAAATCAATGTTGGCCTATAGAAAATATCATTGGGAAGAAAGTCTAAGTTTGGGGATCACATCACAGAGAAAAAAAAAGCATTTTAATTTAAAAAGGGAGTTGTGATAAAAATCCTTACCGTTTTTAAGTAAATCATGACCGAGCCCTTTTCTGAGAGAACTTTGTCTGCCTCATATTTTGAAATAAGGGGGTATTTTCCTGAAACCAACTGCACAAAAGGTTTGAAATCGCTGTTTAGTACAAACATATTTACTTTAGAAAGCATGCAAACCTGTAATTTACATATTTTTTTTTACTGCTTTTAAGTCGTTTTTGTTGAAGGTGTAGCCAGTCGGTAAACCAATATCCAAGACTGTCATTGATGCGTTTCTGTCCTTGTCCTTGTACCTGCACAGTTCAATTCAATTCAGAAACACAAATGACAGATAACACAGAAATTTAAATCAAATTTAATCAAATGATCTGCTTAATATTCACATGTTTGATGCATAATTTAAACCAGTACAGACATGGGCTTAAAATTAGGGGTAAATTTATATAAAAGCATTGACAAACAAAGTAAAAATAGATTACAAGTATGGCAAAAATCTAATGAAGAATAATTAAATAAAAATAAATATATTTTTCTTAGAAATAAAACCTGCACTGTGACTCAAAAAGTAAATTTATAAATCTACAAATATTTCCTATTATTTATGTGCTTTTAGAGCTTTTCTAGGTTAGACTCCCTTTTTTCAGAGAAATTGGGGAAAAAGCAGTTTTATAACATCCAAAGTGTGATCAAAGATCCAGTGTGGTTTCGGAAAGGAACGCAATTAAGAGTTATTGGCTTTTTAAAATTTATTTATGGTTACTTTGTAACCCTCAAATGTCCAAACACAAAACCCAAAAAGTTGGGACGTTGCGAAAATTGTTAATATAAACAGAACACATTCATGTGCTAATCTCATAAAGGTCTATTTTATTTCCCATCCTAGCATGAGCAACAAGTCAAATGTTATGAAGTTTTACCATTTCATGTAAATATTAGGTAATTTTTAATTTAGGGCAAAACACTTTAGAGGAAAATAGTAAATTTATGCCTAACAACTATCCCCTTGCAAATGTTCTAGTTTATTCCTCATATTAAGTGAGATATTTATTTATATTTTTGCAATTTTTAAAAAAATATTTTTAAATATTGAAATAACAGATTATATAGCCAATAATATATTATATAGCCAATTTTCAAAGCAGAAAGGCAAAGCAGAATATTCATATCATATAAAGGCTGGACAGCACAGCATGTGAACAAAAAATTGGTACAACGTTCACATTTATACAAATTCGGAACAAACATCCAATATATTGTTTATGTTCTATTGAGAGTAAACATTAGTTTATAAATTTGCATTTTTTTATTGTAAAGTTTTGCATTGAGATTCAAAGATTTATTACTCTCAAAAGCATACTTAACATAAATTATTCACAATTAGATTTTCTACCAATGTCACCCAGATATTGACATCACACTGCAAGGATGCCGTCGGCAATTTTGCAGGTTTTCCATAGATCCTCTTTCCAAAACACCCGAGTAAAAGGAATCAGTCATTGTGCAGAACTTCATAGGTTACTGAGTCCATTTAATGTGAGCCAGGTGTGTTGGAGTAAAGATATCAAAAACCTGCAAGATAGTGGCCTTCAAGGACAGACTTGGAACACTCCTGCCACACTGCATGACAGAACCCTGATGACAAAACAATGGGGTCCCTATATAAAAGCAGAAAAAATGTGCAGAGCAGGAATGTGATACGATTTAAAACCATGGAGCAAAGAAAGAACTGTCTCATCAGAGGATTTGATGAAAAATCTGCTTTGATAAGAAGCCCTGCAGCTGTTAGTCCACTTATACAAGATGAGATGTGGTCAAGAGCTAAAGCAGACTAAAACACCATCTTCTGTGACATTGGTTCACTAACAAAAAGATCTGCTGAAATCTGTTCATCAGTAAGTATAAATTCAGGATAAGAAGCTGACATTAAGTACTGAAGACTCTTTCACCCAAAATGTGTACCACCCTACTTCTGTGTAGTTATAAACAGTATTCAATTTAAAAAAAAAAAAAAGTTTATGTTTAAGCAGCAACAGATCAAACTTTTTGAAAATTCTTTCAAAGATGTGACTGCAATGGGTTTGAAATAAGACTATTATTAGTTCTTTGGAACAGGAATAATACTGGGTATCTTCCAAGATATGGAAATTTGTCTGCTATCTATACATAACACCGGATCCCCTTAAATGTTTATACAAAAACGTGTGCAAAGTCATTGCACAGGCGAAAAAAAATGACAAACTGATTTAAACAGTGTCTACTCAGGGTTGAGTCTTATTTTGCGGTACAAAAAAAAAAACCCCGTCTGCACCCAATAAGCACGACTGTGAAATTGAATATGATAACACAATCTTGTTGGGGAAAAAGTTGTCCTCCAATTCAGTCTTTTCCTACTCTTCGTTATATTTTTATATAAATGTGTCCTTACATATTTGTGGGCATTGTAACCATCTCTTTGTGAATGAAGTTGTGTGTGCATTTATGGGTAGTGCTTGGCCGATTCAGACCACAACAGGACTATAGCCAGTAGTCCTTGAAAACAACAGACTTAGTGACTGGCCTTTATACGGTACATAACTTAATAGTAACAGTTAGTGATTCACCATAAAGATTGATCCTGTATAGTTTCTTGGTATTCAGACAATAAGAAGTAAGATCAGCAAACCTCTTTCCCATAGTGTTCCTCAAAATCTTGGTTTATTTAAAACAAAACGTTAGGCAAGCATTACTACATATGAAATATTAGTTTATGATCATACTTACAATAGTTCTATCTTCAACTTGTATTTTTTTTTCATTCTGTTCAATTTTCTCTGCAGAAGAAAAATATTCATGAGTCTGAGTATACAAACCATAATGAGCAGATGGGGCACATTTTCCTGGAGTAAGCTCCAAAGTCAGGTTAAACATCTCACACCCTGTTTCCTGTTTTATAGGTATTGCATAATAGAGTGACACCATCTATAAAGAGAAAACTGAATCATAAATATGCATTTTTAAAGATGTTAATTAAAACTGTCAAATCAAAGCTAACCCACAGATTCTCTTTTTCTCGCATTTACAAAACTTTGAATCAAGGGGAAGAAGGGTGATATGAGCCTGATAGTACATGGGTATGGGAGCAAGGGTATTCCATTTTCCTTTCACTCTTGCTTGCATATTTCTTATCAGTTCACTTTTGGATACTCCAGTGACAGAAGTAGCTTTACCAGTAGCTTTACATGCCAAAAAATAGGTCTCTTTGTGCCAGCATGGTAAATCTTTGCCTACGAGATCATCTATTCTCTCTCAATAAGACTCCCTCCAAATGTTGGAGAGCAGGGAAGTCAAATGACACATGTCCTGCAGGTTTTGGGTGTTTCTTGCAGCACAACACCTGAATTAGATTAATGGGTCATTACTTCATAACAAGATGATGATGAGAGCCACTATTTTGAATCATGTGTTGAACCAATGATGTATTTAAATACTGCATGACAGTAGCCCTCGAGGACTGGAGCTGGACATTCCTTCATTAGAAGCAGCACAGACTTTCAGATTTAGAGGCAACGGTCATTAAAACCCTGAATGCGGAGTGTCGAAAATTTTATAGTTTTGCCCCGATCCCCGCATCCGCCACTACCAGATATCCTTTGTATGAGCGCAATAACTCAACCATTTATGCACGAAAAATCTGATTTTTTGCTATATATTTGGAGCTGATTACAATTCCATTATTATATTGTGTCTATTCAAGGATTGGGGAATAGAGGTATTGGGGGTGTTTGGGGATATACCGGTAGCCATCGCTTCTGACGGCATAAGATAGGAGAGAGCACAGAAGTTGGTATCAGCTGCAGCATCTTTCTAGCATTTCTAAGAAAAATTGTAAAAACAAGTTAAACAAAAACTGAAATAGAGTTTTTGGGACCAGGATCAGAAGTTAGTTAGATTTTTTCTTAAGCTAGAATGATCATTTTGTTAGATAAAAACATCAAACATAATTTTTTTTGGGACGCCAGGTTTCTAAATTATATAGAACCAAAGTATTTTCAGCAGTATTGCAACAAATTGGAAAACAACTTTTTTTTTCAAGCTATTGCTATCACACTTGTTAACACAGATGTTAGCTTTTGGTGCCCAATTTTAAAGGCAACAATCTTATATGCTTGAGTTGTTCAAATGGATTTTATTGAACATGACAATATTCCCCTTAACTTAACAAGACTGTGGACTCAAGCTACAGGTTGTAATATATGCAACTGCACATCAATCCATAATCCATTTTATAACCAAACTGCATCATCATACTCACACTGAAAACAGCTTCTCCTGTTCCTCTGGCAGTCACTTCTACATCCTTGTTTATACCGTCAAACTATTCAGATTGAAGGAGGAACAGAGTAGTAGATTGTACTTATCTGGTTTGAGAAACTCAGAAAATTATTACGATAAATAAATAAAACCAACGAGGTATTTAAACAGTGTGGTATTTATAGCAGTACTAGTAATATGTCAGAGAAATGCAGTGTTTCCTGCATGCACTCTTATTTTCTTCCATCTGTGCTGGACCTTATAATTAGCTGCTAAATCATTTGAACATTTTCATTTAAGGAAAAAGCCAGGTATTGGCTAGTGATGGTGAAGTTGTGTACAGTAACAGTGTCATTTCTTTTAGTTGACTAATGTAACTTTCATGATGCTCCATGTTTAGAAATGTTCTCACCTTGTCTGATCTGGTTTGATAGTGATTTCTGAACTTTTTTTTCTGAGACCTGCAGGTAGCAAAATGTCTACATCCAGATTGTACGGTGGTTCATTAGCATTGGTCCAGTACTCTGCTACAGCCTGGTACACCATTATAGTAGCCTGCAAATCAAAATGGAATCAGAGTGTCAACTAAATGTTTTCTGTGATAAAAATACATAATTTTATAAATTAACAAACAATTGTATTAGCTTCTCGCTTACACATACAGTTGCACTCATAAGAAGAGAGATAAGTTACCTGAGTTGATCCATATCCTCCTTTGTCCTTCTTCTGTTGGCTAAGCCATCTAACAATTTTCTTGGCATTTTCAAAGTCCTTTAACAGCAAGTAAACACATATTTTTTAATCGTTTTACTGAATGTAATTTTTTCAGTTTTAACTTATTGTTTACAGACTTGTATTTAGATTTAATTATTTTATTCAGAATTAATATACTGATGTTTCATTTTTATTTTGTTTGGTGTTCAAACTTTTTAATCTTCTGAAATAACATTTTATTTTTTTATTTAGTGTTTTTATACACTGGGAAGCTGGCAAGCCTGAGATTTTGTTTGACTAGAAATTATACATACAGACCTGAACCTTGACAAGTGCAAGAAGAGCATAAGCTGTGGCCTCCAGCGTGTAAATGTGTCCCTTAGCTACAGGCCAGTAAGATCGATCTGCAGACAAGAAACATTTCTTTACTTTAAACAAATAAAACTAAATAAAAACAAATTTAAAAAGATGTGTTTTCAGCTGCTTTTTAAAACATAGCTGCCAGTGGCAGTACTTAAATTTTAAGACTTAATCCAAATAAGGGTTGAAGGTTGAGCCACAAATCATTACAGGGTCAACACTGAGACAAATTCAGACTCACCATTCAAGCTAAAATGCATGTTTTGTTTGTTTGTTTGTTTGTTTGTTTTTAAATAAATAAAATGCATGTTGTTTAAATTATGGGAGGAAGTTAGACATCATTGCATGCAAATGAGTATATGTACAAACAAAAAGTCCCCAGCTGAGATTCAAACTTGCAACCTTCTCGGTGCATGGTAAAAGTGCGGTAAAAGTGAGCATTCATTTACAAACCTTCGGAAGCAGAGTTAAAAAGGATCTGCTTGTTCAATTTGTTTTCATTTGCCAGGGCGAATGATGTCATTGCAACGGCATAGGGATTGGTGAGCCTGGGAAGTCGCCTCTCCAGGTAGGCAACTGCTTTTTGTATGCTGCTTGGCATACTCTGGAAGAACGTAAAGAGAGAATAAAAAAGGTTAATTACTTTCAATAGATACCTAAAACGGTATGTACTTTAAACTTGTTTAAATTTTGTTCAGTTCATATCCATTAATAGCATCACTCCAATCCAAACATTTCCAGAAGAAACCTAAGAGTAAGAATGAAAAGGTGGCAGAAAAAGCACTGTGTTTAGTTAGGTTGCTTACATTAACAGTTGAAGAACATAGTGTTTGTGACTCC
>JBAMHX010000005.1:21707846-21726697 GCA_037177515.1 Pseudomugil tenellus
TGTGTATTGTAAGTTATGTCTATTGTTCTCTTTACCTGCATGTAAAGCCCTCTGAGACAACTTGTTGTGATACTGGGATATATAAATAAAATTGACTTGACTTGACTTGACTTGACTAATGCCAGATCCTGGTTCTTTTCAGATAAACATTTGGTTCAGTTTTCTGCTATTTTGTTTTGAACATGTGCGGTACAATTGTTTGCTTGTTTCCTAAAGGCATTTATAGGCAGGGAGGTTGTTTACCTTGTTTTTTTTAACATAAACAGACAGTTCCTGCTTTTTGTCCCTTAAAGATACTGGTAACTGCTGCTAAGTACATATGCTCTGATAAAAGATACATGTGGACTCGATTAGGGTTAAAAATTAAACAATATGAATAAATTCCAAACACATTTCTTACCTTCACTGTTGCCTCCCCTGTTCCATTGGCTTTGACTT
Organism: Pseudomugil tenellus; assembly: GCA_037177515.1. NCBI lineage: Eukaryota > Metazoa > Chordata > Actinopteri > Atheriniformes > Pseudomugilidae > Pseudomugil > Pseudomugil tenellus. Next base: position 21,708,285 of record JBAMHX010000005.1, read on the forward strand.
TCACATCCTGGTTGATATCATTCATCTGTTGGAATATGTATGCATAAATATCCAAACACAAAGGTAAAAATTCCCAGAGAGATGTTGCACACAGACCATCAAAACTGAATGAGTGACTGTGTTTTCACCTTAGATGTCCTTGTGCCATAATGGTTCTCTCTGTTGAAGAAGTATTTTTCAGGCTTTGATCTGCCCGGTAACAAAATGTCCACATTTAGTTTATACTCTGGTTCTTGAGCACTGGACCAGTACTCGGACACAGCCTGGTACACCATTATAGTAGCCTGGACAAAAAGATAGGGGGTATAACCATGCTTAAAAGTGCAACAAAATGCATTATTTGAAATAGGAAATAAATAAACACACACTGAAAGCCTCATAATCAAAAAGGAAACTTTGGTTTCTTTTATTATCTTTTATTAGCATCAAATCAAATGTCTCTTTTAAAACAAAAGGATAATTTACATCAGCTGTGTGCAATTACAGGCATCATTGGACTTGATACGCTGTAGTTAGATGATCATCTTGTTATGTGTGTATACTTTCAAAATAGTTGTTTTTTATACAGTAAATAGAACTATTCTTAGCCTAGTTCCTTGTTAGTTTTCTATCTAAATGTCTAGAAACCTGACTCAGTGTAGCCTTAGCTATCGTTGTTGTAAGTAGATGTTGGGCCATATGGAGAGTACAGAACTTTGAAGAGCTTTTAAACCTGCTGCTCTTTCCATTTGGAACAATTTATTAATTTATTTGATATTAATAAAATTGTTCTCTCTGGGGGAGCTTAAGTCGACTGTAAGGGCATGAGAAGAAAACTACTTGGTCAATATGACTATACTCTTCGACCAACACTACATTTCAATTACTGAAAGCTGGCTCCTACCTACTTTTGGTTGTTGTGTTTTAAAAATGTGTCTCTTTTTGTAATGTGATGTGTTGTAAACTTGTCATTACGCTGTCTCGTTGGCCCTGTCACTCTTTAAACTCTTAAATTTAGATTTTAAATATCTAGTTTTTATGAGCTAGTAGTAGAAGAAGCATCAATGTATAGAAATCAATAACCAGCAGGCTGAAGTAAAAGGTCAAGAAGTTCAGAACATGAGTACTGCCATCACCACTAATTGTTTTACATTGCTTGTCCTTGTTACATTGCCAAGACCAAAAGCAAGTCATGTGTAGAGATATTGTGTTACCTGAGTTGATCCATATCCTCCACCCACAAACTGTTGCTGGTTGAACCACCTTACAACAGGTCTTGCCTCTTCAAAGGCCTTTATAAGAAAAGACAAGAAAAAAATCCATCAAGGATTTATACACTGTAGAATTTAAAAATGTGCTAGCTTTGTTAAAGTTCAAATCAGGACAGCTTACAATGCCTTCTGAGAAATTTCAGATTTCCATATCTCTTATTTATTTTTTCCTGTTATAAATTCAAGGTATTCAGTTTTACTCTATTATAAATTTAATGGACATAAGAGAGCTCAGAAGTACTCCAGTAGTTATTATAGATGTATGTTTTTGATGGGTTGACATGGGGGATCTATAAAATGCACATAATGTTGGACAGTCTTACCTTCGCCTTGACAAGAGCCAAAAGAGCATAAGCTGTGGCCTCCAAAGTGAACATATGTTTCCCAGGTACCGGCCAGTGGGATAACTCTGGAAATCACAAATAGCTGTTAAATATAATTTTATCCATGTGAACCAAACTTTGTTCTGTTGTAATTTTCTGATAACTGGTTTTTACTTCACATTACAAGACTGTAAAAGGAACAAAAATATCAAACTTGTACTGAGGCTGTAATGAACAACTCTTGAACAAACAGCAGAGAAAAAACAGCACCACTTTGTTGGGCTGTCAGTGAGGAAACACAGTCCCCTCAAAACATTGGAAATCACCATAGCAACTGGTGACCCTTTTTTTCCCAGTGACATATTTCCTTGTGGAATCTGGTAACTCAAGAAGCAACTCATCTCCCATTAGAACTTAATAAACAATTACATTAAGAGTCTCTGCTGGATTCCGGATTGAAAGTAAAAAATCCCTAAATTTAATTAAATTAAAATTTGATCAAGTTTATATTTTTATAAGGAAGTTTCAAGTTTAAGCAAAAATATAGCATGTTCGGTAAACTAGAGGAATTGTATATCAAATTTTATGAGCAACAATATCAAAAACAGATTTTATAATAGAGATTTATATGCTGGCACCTGGAGATGCAACCTTGTAGAGGATCTCCCGATTTAATTTATTTTCATTGGCCAGGGCATATGATACCATGGCAATTGCATAAGGATTGGTTAAGCTGGGAAGGCGCCTCTCCAGGTAGGCGACTGCTTTGGTTATGCTGCCTGGCAGACTCTGGAAGAATTGAAAATAAAATAAAGAAAGAAAAGTGTATGAAAGTTAACATGAAGCCACCAAAAGACGTCATTGTAAATATTAAACGTTTTAACTTTCACTCATGTTGACAATGGTATGCTAAAGTGGGCCTAAGCCAAAAAAGCAATTGGAAATCTGGCTAATGTGGAAAGGAGAAGAAGCACTTACTCCAATACTTGAAGAACACAGTGTACGTGTCTCTTGCATGGTAATTAGACAGAAGGCTGTCATGGAGGCATCTGAATCTTTGCCTCTTACGTCACCCTAAATTTTCATGCATACACAACAACTGTTAGAGGCATCTCTATTATCATCAAAGTTTTTAAATATAGAATTAAAATAAACATTTGTATAAGACATTTTTATCTGTTCCATGTGATAATCTTATACAGAGAAAGAACTGATATAAAGGAAATAGGTGCACTTACAATCATCTCTCCATGGATGACACTTCCTATCTCTTTAAACAAGCCATCAGGCTGCTGAGTATTGAGGATCAGAAACTTAACACCGGCACATATATGGTCATTTGTCACTGCTATCAAGTTGTTGGCCAAGGAAAACACTTTGAGGACATAGGCTGTCAGCCTGGGAGAACAGAGCGCAGGATGTTTCAGTTTTATTTGTGTGTCATTAAAATACACTTGTGAGAAGAGTTTGTCCAGAAAATGTCAAATAAGTTACCAGGTGCTACTTGGACGATTAGCCCAAACAGCAAAAGATCCATCATTTTTGCGATAAGTCAGCTGGTGATTGTAACCTACAATAAAAATAAGCACGAAAAAATATCTGTTAATTTCCGTTCCATGTTGAAATATTCTGGTTTCTTCTACGCTTGCCTACCAGCTTTTATATGTTTAAGGGCTTCATTTCGTCTATCAAAGCCGACAGCTTCCCACTGATTAGTTTTGTCCAAATATGTGGTTGCGATGACAGGCAGTGTCATGTGGATCATGTTCTGCTCTCCACAGCCACCAGGCTGTCTGATCAGCGTGCCCATTGATTTCCCACTGATAGCATGCTCCACCAGTCCAGAGACTTGTTCTCTACCTGCATAGACACATATGTATCAATAATAAAATATAAAAGGTAATGAGGAGAAAACTAAACACACACACTTATCAACAGGAAGGTCACTTTTTCGGGCTTTTTATCACATGGAAAAAAAACATAATGTGAACTGCATTCCTCACCTGTTACAGCTATTTGGGTGGAAGTGGGTGCATTTGGAACCAAGTCCTGCGTTGGAATATTACCATTCAAAATTTCTTCTTGTACACCATCTAAAGAAAAAAAAGTGGAAATCAGTTCACAAGAAATTAATTATCCTAGTACCAACGGGTTTTAATCAACTTCTTTTGGGTAAGCGCACCTTTGCCTTTCTTGGCCGGATCTAGAGTTATAGCTTTAGTAGTTTTCACAAGAACACCTTCAGGCTGAAAAAAAAACAAAGAGAAATTCAAACATGGATATTGAAAAATACTCTTTAATATCTTAAAGTTCTCTGATTTTGTATATAAATAAACAATTTTTCCATTTCATTTTGAATTTTTCCATTTAATTCAGAATTTTATTTCAGCAACAGTCTCAAAACACTAAATATCTAAGAAAAACAAGTGTTTGAATTGTTAATTCATTCATTTATCTGCAGGTCTTCCTGGATAGAAGCTGAAATGTATATTAATCTGTCTTTCCTGTCCTCTCTGACCCCAGCGAGTCAAGGCAGAGGGCTGCCTTACCTGAGCCGGGTTCTGCCGGAGGTTTTGCCTCCCTGTTACAAGGGAGTTTTCCTTCCCACTGTCGCCCTATGCAATCTAGCAGGTTGCCTATATAAGACTATTTTTTTTAATTGGCCGATCTCTGTGAAACGACTTGAAACAACATTGTTGTGAAATGGCGCTATACAAATAAAGTTTAATTGAATTGAATTTAAGAAAACAAAACATTTTTGATGCAACAATAATTGCTTGTTTAGTAAAAATAAAACAAGCTGGATATATAAAAAAAGCATAACTGATAACTTTATAACAGCTAGGATCTCAGATTGTGCAAAGGTTTATATTTCAGCATAACAGACATCAAACGATTTTCACCAGTAAAACACAGAAGTGGTTCCAGTAAAACTCCTGACACTGGCTGTATTTCTGAAGTTGTAGAAATACTGTATTACAGATTATCACTATGCTATCTGTATACTTGAATGTATATTTGTTGCCAAATATCTATGGGGACCCATATTATTCATAATTTAATAAATAAATACAACATTAAATAAATAAATACAACTCTTTAAAATAAATATATGACCATAAAATTGTGAAATACCCCATTTTGAAATAAATATGTGACCATGAAATAGTGAAATACCACATTTGAAATAAAAATAGCATGAAAAAATCATGAAATAAGGCAATTTTGTATTTTTATTTCATAATAACCTTTTACACAATGGCATATTTAATTCATAATGCCATTTTCCACAGAGGTGTATTTATTTCATAATGCCCTTTTTCACAATAGCTTATTTATTTCATAATGTCCTGGGTTTTTTTTTTTTAGAAGAATGGCTTGCCCAGCCAATCAAAGCTGGGGGGATGGGCTAGTGGGTTGGGCTAGTGACTTTTCCATTGATTTGTTTTACTTGACACACCATGCAGTCAGAGATGAGGAATTTCAGCAGAGTTTCTGCAGCTTTGGTGATTTTAGCAGATTAAATAGAGCGTGACAACTTGCCAAGAGATGCTGTTTTTACTCGTTTGGTGAATATCTTTTTTAAATGCTTGGGATGACAATTGTTGTATAAGATGCTGATGTATATAGTAACATTTACAACAGTTTGAGAGAGATTGAGCACCAGAGGCCTGCAATACGAAGCTGGTTTACTTTTAATTGAACTGTATCACTGCAGCAACAGCTGAGCTACTAATCTGCTCCGAAACAGATGCCTGTACCACAGTGGGATTAATTCAGCCCGGAAATAAATCTATTCTTAGAATTGATTCAAACAAACATTGAGGAACAGGGATAAGCTGTACTACGATTATGGTTAATGACTTCCAATACTATAGTAATGTATGATGTTTTGTTGCATTGATGAAACTAATAAAGAAATCTTTTTTATATATTTCTATTTGATGGTTTGAACAAAATAAAATAGAAAGTCCATAAATCTGTTATTTCAAGCCTCCTCATGGAAATAAAATGCTGTCTTTCTTCAAACCTCAATACAATCCATATTGACTTCTATTGACCAAGTTTGTTCACCTGCAGTGAATGATGACTTTATAATTCATCAGCACAACTAAATGGGATAAGGGAAAGATTTATTTCTCACAAACACCGATCGAGGCTTATATCCGTTTTTACTTGTTAATTTGCTGGACTTGGCTGAATATTCCTACCAGCAGGGATGATGACTTACTTTCTTGCTTTAAAAATAAATCTCAGCCTGGACAGACTAATTTTGTTCTGTTCTTATGCAGCTATAGTTAAATGATAACGTGATCAAAATTTACTGTGTCAAACTTTGTTGCACCTAACTGAGGACGGAAAACGGAACTTTGGATAAGACACAGCTGTGTTGCGTTCAGGACACCTTGGAAATAATATGCTCAACATAGCGATAACACGGTCACATGGAAGCGGATCATTTACAGAACAGGCAAATATGATGCAAATAAAGCATTCCCAGTAATCTTTGTACTATAATACAGTGATCTGACTGCTGTCAGTTTTTATTGTCCCATTAATTTATATCAGATGATCAGCATTAATGTCTGCATTAATGAAGTCGCTATTTTCGGCCAGCATTCATTCCTGCTTTCACTGCAGTAACAGCTTTGCTTTTTGCCCGAATTATATTTTTAATTCCTCTATTTTTTGAGAATGATAATCTACTTTTCTGTGGTCAAATACGCTGCTCTGAATTTGTCCATGTTTGTCAGAACCACAGAGTTTAAGTCAGAATCTACGAGCGCCACCTCTTGCAAGTGAACGCGCATCCATCTTCAGTGGAAAGATCTGGGTTAAGTTAGTGAGTTGATAACCAGCTTCGATGTATAACTTATCCCAGTTCCTCATGTTTAGCTGAGTCAATCCAGAGAACGGAGATAAATTTGGGCTGAGTTAATCACGCTTGTAATACAGGCCTCCGGATTATTCCGCTCTAGTTATGACACATTTCAATCTGTATGTTTCAATCGATACAGCAAGTGCAGCTGCTTATGCCTTAGTAAATGAGCATCCAATCACTTTCCTGGTTCCGCCTTATCGGCTTTGATTGACAGAGCAAGTCATTATGAAATAAATACGCCATTGTGAAAAAGGGCATTATGAAATAAATACGCCATTGTGAAAAAGGGCATTATGAATTAAATACACCTCTGTGGAAACGGGCATTATGAATTAAATACGCCGTTGTGGTAAATGTTTTTATGAAATAAAAACACAAAGTTGCCTTTTTTCATGATTTCATTGTCGTATATATATTTCAAAATGTGGTATTTTAATATTTCATGGTCATATATTTTTTCAAAATGTTGTATTTATTTATTTATTATGAATAATATAGGCCTTCATAGATATCAGGGAACAAAAAGAACAGTATGTCTGTTTTATTTTAATTATTGCTATCTTTTTAATATATGTTTTATTAGGAGTGTCATGTATTTTCACTAATAGTGGCTTTATATCAGAAAATCTTTACTAAATGTTATAATGAGGATGATGTCTTACGGCATAGAAATTCTTTGCCTCACTTACCACCACCCGCAGCACCTTCCTGATGCCATCATTAAGAGATGAGTCCTTCACAGCTGCTTTGACTTCAATGGTATGCTCTCCTTCCTTCATGGGAATGATCACAAATGGTACAGATCGAGTGGTTTGGGGTCCAACTTTGATTTCCTGGCGATACCTTCCACGTTTAGAAGCTGCGCTGCACACATTCTCCTCCTCAGTCAGATCAATACGAACCTAGAAAAAAACAAGTGAAAGATGCAAAAAGACTGATTGCACTGCATCAGATTTTAGCAATATAACATTCCAAAAATGATTTAATAATCCCAGAAAACAAATTATCCAGATTTTACATGTGTTCACTATCTTAGAATGCGATCCCAGATGCTCTGTGTGATCAAATGTAAAGATAAGCTTTATCTGACAGACATCTTTTGGCCTCTCAGTGAGCTTTAGTAAAATGCCTACTCATGTTTTAGACTTACAGTAATAGGATCAGGGCTGTAGTTGTGCAGGATTGCTTTGATTTCCAGTTGCTCTCCACGGACAGCAGAATAAGGCAGCCTTAGGTCAATGAAGAATTCCTTCCGGACAATGACCTCCAAGGACTCACCAACACAGATTCCTTAAAGATGAGAGAGAGAGAAAGGGGAAAAGTGATGTAATGACGACAGACAGTATTTAAAAGGTGGCAGAAACACCACAGATTTTAATTACTGAGTCCCCACCATGAGTCTTTGAGAGGCTAATGCCAGTAAACTGCCAAGTTGTGATTGAATCCTGCAAAGGAATTCTGGTCTCCTTAAATGTAGACGTACTAAAAGAAAGATACAACATCAGCATTTTTAGTCACAGCTGTAGAGCCAACGGTTTAGCCTTTAAGCCAGTAAATTTGTTCATAAGATTATTCACCATTTGAGCTCCTCAGGATAACAAGAAGGAAGTTGGATTTCTGTCCACAACCAACTTTCAGGGAAATTGGTGCGTGTAACAATCTCATTGCTGTCCATGTAGCTGTCATCAGACTCACCTAAAATGTAAGTAAGACATCACTACTTCAGTTTGTCACACACAATATGTATTTGAACAGCCACTCTCCATCCCTCTTTCCTGTCTCTTACTGCGTGCCAGTTGCAGGTTTTCTTCTTTCTTCTCAGCTATCTGAGTTTCCATCTCCTGGCAGCATTTTTTGAAGGCCTGAACACAGGCATCGCCATCTACAATGTACTCGCTGCGCTCCTCACAGGTGTAAGAAAGTGGGGTTGTTTTCATGCCATCCAAACAGCATTCACGCTCCAATTCAGTATCATACTGGCTCACTAGGAAAAGGAAGAAGGTTGTTGTGAAAAATAACATTAAAAGTTTTAAATGAAGACATGTAGGAAGAGAATTTTCTCTCCAGTTAGACGTATAAACTAAAGCTGATGATTTCTGATGATTGGATTTGGAGGGATTAGTTTTATGGAAAATGACTCAACCTTTGGAACCGGTATAATTTAGAGCTCTGGTTCTTACCTAGGGTGGTTCTGACTTCTAAAATGGTTGAGGCTCGTTTTCGCCTTGAGGTTGCCTTGCATTTCAACTCTGAAAACACAAAACAAAGCAGATATTTAACACAACTTAGCCAAAATTAGCATAGAGTTGATTTGTCATCTTTTAATTTATATACTTATAAAATGAGTTCATGGAAATATTAAAGGCCTATAATCAGATCATACAGTGATCTCTGTATTGGGCCTCTGATATAAAAACTCAAAACCTTCAAAAATGATTGTCTTAGTAGGCTACCTCTATGTTTCCTCTCCATTGTTGTCTCACTACAACTAGGTGTTATGGTTCAGATATCTGCTGGTGCATATCTGTGTGCAAAGATTAAATGTTTTTCCTTTGATCGCTACCTTACACAGTCCAGATGGAATATCTATGTAAGTCCTATGGAAAGTTAGCCCGTCTGGAATCTACCCATTCTGTCACTCTGAATAATGGGAAACGCCAGCTTTCACAGTAGTAGTCACCTTGTCTGTAGGGAGTTCCTGAAGCGGTGCTGGACACAAACAGAAGTCCAGCATCATAGAACACATTCATATTGTCTTTGCCTCCACCTGGTGTGCAGCCTGTATCATACTCTTCTACTATATCCCACACCTGCAGGTAGGAAGGCAACAGACCAGGCTATGAGCAACAGTGTGGAAATACAAATATATAATACTCAAACAAAGACAAGAATTTACTTATATACAGTATCACAAAAATATAAAACTCAAGGACACATTTAGATAAACAAAAATAAGCAAATATGCATTTCATTCACCACAAAATTTTAAGTAAGTAGAAACATGTTTAAGTTTAGATGAGCTACTTTTTTCTGGGTGAGGCGGTGCTTGTTGTTAAGGACGTAAACTCCTTTGTCAACAGCCACCAGTCCGACAGTGGCCTCTGGATCTCCAGTGACTTTCAGACCAAACATCCTGCGCGGCTCATAGGAAGCAGCTGGTCTTGATGGTTCCAGGATCAACTACATGTCAAGAAATAAGAACAAAATGAGAGATGCATTTACACTTCCTATGCATTAGATGTGATTAAAATATCTGTTTCGTTCCTCTCTCTGCTACACCAGTGCTGCGTGTTTCACCTTTCCCATGCATGAGTCTTGTACGTCGACCCAAACAGAGTCAGACACCACTTCATTGTCGGTTGGATGGTAGTAGGCCGTGATGCGGAATGATGGCAGCATGTCTTTGGTAATGGGAATTATCAGAGATATAAGTACTTGGCCTTTTGTTTGGTAGCGCCCAAACTTCACCACCTGACCTCTGCTGGAGATCTGGGAACACAGGTTTGCAAATCAGTACTCAAACACAAATCTGTATTACACTTTCACAGACTCGTGCCTGTTTCAGAACAAGTAATGGGAAAACATAAACATAGATGTATACAGTGTGTGCAACTTGTTATAAATACAATACATCTCTTACCAGATATGTGATGTCTTTTGCTACACTTGGCTGCTTATTGAGGTTAAGGTTGATTTTAAGGTTGTCTCCTAATGCAAGCTCAGCTGTATCCACACCTTAAAAAATTAATGAATTGCAAAGTTTCAGCGACTTAAAGAATCATGACCATAGCATGCAGTTCTTTGCTGCTGCTGTGACTGCACAGGCACAGTGTTGTTTCAAGATTTCATTTAGAAATATTTGCATACTTATGTGGATGTAATGCTTGGTGGTGGTAATGTACGGTAAAGCATCCATTTCTGCTGATGCTTGTCTATCCTCTCTGATAGCAGGATCATCTGACTTTGCCTGTAATCAAGGGCACAGGCATATTTTACTTATACATTAATGTATTATATATATATATATATACACAAGGAAAAAACCTTGAGATGTTCTTTGTAATATTTTGGTGTTTTAAGTTATTAAACATCATCAATAACACTGATCATTTTAAATGATTTACTGTAAGCATGCTTACAATTATTTTCAGGCTTTGTAGTGAGCTTTCTGTGTTGATGGTAAGCTTTGCCATGCCATTGGCTGCAGTCTGGCCCCGCACATTACCAGGAGTGACCACCACTGGAATACGGTTTGCTGGACTATCATCAGGATTCAAAACTTCAACCTGCCATTAAGTATAGGAAATAAAACCTTCAAAAACAATTAAACAACTACATGCAGGAATACTTTAATAAAATAGAATTTAAATAGTTAATGCTATTAGGTTAGTTTAGGTTCAACCAACACTATGCCAACAATGCTTTAATATACAATAAACATCAATGCATCCTTTTAACCATCTGTGAATAAACAATGGCTAGCTTTCACAACAGAAAAGCAATAAGCAAAGGATTTTTTAAACCAAATGAAAAAAAGTTAGTTGTATTTTGTTGTGAAACGATGTAACTTGGTTCTTTACCACAACATCAAAGGACATTCCTGGTTTGAAAAATTTTGGTGTTCTTTTAAAAGTGATGGTGTAGGGTGATGTGACGATCTGGATGCCTCTTATCTCTGCCTCCACCATTTCACTACCTGCAACAGAAACACAAAAACAAAAATGTCTTGTTTCTCCAATAGTTGTCGTAAAAACAGAGCAGAGAAGACCGCTGCTGCTTTGATGCTAGCATGATGCTATTTCTATCTCTTGGTTTTGGTCACTGTAGTCTCAAAAACTGAATTTCATTTTGAGTTCTGGGACATCCGATGACTTAAACAAGATTTAGGTTACAGAAAAAGTGCACACAGTGTCTCTCTTACCACTATCTGTCAGCACACTGACAGACACAAAGATGGAGGATCCAACAAGCTTGAGGATCTCTGGAAAAATTTGGATTATTTGCTCCCTCTTTAGTTCAACCTGTCCTTCTCCATTCTGAATCTAATGTGAAGAGATAAAGAAGAGTAAGCCTGATTTTATATGTGCATCCATGATACAGACTACCTACTATGAGTAGTGTATGTGCTTACTGGCACTCTTGAAAGAGAGCTGGAAATGCTCCTCTTCCGACCATTCTCCATAATCCCAAATACAGCATACGCAGTCCCATCTACTTCTTCTCCAAACAGATACCTAAAGACAGAAGATAAAAAGATAAAGGCCCACAATCAAATTAAACAAACTAAAATGGAACGGTACAATTAACATACGTAGCTTTTATTTTGATGATGAGTTTTTCACTGTCCACATAGAAGAAGGGGGTCACTGGGGACAGTTTGACCTCAAAACTGGGAAGCACTAAAATGAAGTGTTTTGTGTTTAAGCAGGTGACAAATTGTTGTACAGGTTAGTATCTCATAATTAGGGAGTTACCATATTCTTTGACTTCGAAGTCTGTAGAATAGCTCTGCTGTGGGTTGCTCTGGAACTTTGCCACCACTTTCCACAGACCAGGGCTGCACATCACACAAGAACACATATCCCAATAATTAATAAGGAAATCATTTTCAATATTTATGATGGAGATTAAGTTAAAGAAAGAAATAATAATACTTCAGATCACATATGATCACACAAGGGATTTAACCTTTATGATTTCCTATCTTTTGCATGCATACACAAATATATACATGGTCTTCCCTAGTTTTCTCTGCTACCTTAAACTGGGGTCTTGTCAGTGTTGCCATTTTTATGTTAGCTGATTTTTCATGCTTGTTTTAAAGCATCTGTGCTTTTTTATGATTATGTATATGTGCTAATGTAATTCTTGGCAATGTTTTTGGTTCTCAAACATTTTGCCTGGAAAAAATAAGCCATTAAAAAGAAGAAAATATGTATTGCTAATGTCGTGGTGCCACACTCTCTAGAAAATTCTGAGCCACATATTAAGCCCTTTAGGCGGCTTATTGTACAATATTGCAAGACCCTTTTCAAACTAAAGATAAGGCCATGATCATTAATAATCTTTGTCCAGCTAGCAAACTTATGCCATTAGTAAATCAATATAATGTTTCCGCACATAAACATTTTAAACAAACGAATTTAAGCTTCACACGTGAGCAAAATGATATATTTTTGAGCTTCATCTTGCAGACTTATTTTGTATGACCCAGGCTTGAAATTTTGTCCAACTGTCTCTTAACTGCTGCTCAGTTGGATTCATATATAATATAGTATACTTTCTTTTTAGTTTTTACTGATAGTAAAATGTACGTTCATGTCAAAAGTACTGTAGATAGTTATAAATGCAATGTGGACATTTAAAATGATCCTAATAATGACTTACCTAACAATTTCTCCAAGTTGATAATCTCCTGAGTGAATACCTGAATTTATAGAAACTGAATCAATTGGTAAGACGATACCCTCGGGAGTCTGAAAACAATTTTACACAAATCATTAACACTTGTCTTGCCAAATGCTTTCAATTGATGCATTTTTTTATGTTTTGATTTATCTTTCCAGTTACACCAGATTACATGAATTTCTTTTGAATCTGTTCAAAAAGAATTAAACACAATACCACAATCTCAATGGTAATGGAAACATCTGTGTTGTCTTCAACATTTCTTTCCACAGGCTTCATCTGGGGTGTCAGAGCAAACATCCTATAATAAACTGACAGGACAAAAAGTTGAGTTAGTTTAGTAAATTGAAGGTAGGTGTATGAGTAGTCGCATTTTAATAAAGTGTATTGTACACAATACAGTCGTACTGTGATAGAGTTCTTGCACAGCTGAAAAACTATTATATAAACCTTGAGAAAGTAACACCAATGCCACTCATAGAAATTTAAACTCCCATTTTTATATAATGAAGGCGCTCATTTTAAAAAGAAATCTTTCCAGGAAATTCAGAGAATATGTGAGCTTTAAAAGATGCTCTGTTCTATCAGGCTGGAGAAGTCTAGAGAGGATTTGATTGGCTGCATCATGCAAAATCTTAAATCCAGCATTTTGAGATACATACCAGGCAGAAAACTTAGACTATCCCTACCAGCTGCTCAAATCATCACTGTTTTCCTCTGCTTCGTATCTTTTGCAGGATTCTAGACTTTTTAACTCCAATACTGAATTTTTGATGAGTATGTTGCTGAAATGTTCTATTAATATCAATTCTAACATATTAAATAAAATGCAGTTATAACTATTTCCGAGATATTTACTAATGGTAGATGTTTTGTCTCAGCAATGAGGAAACACTGAGCTCACTTTTGCTGTTGGGGGTGTAGAGGGTTTTATCAGTCTGTATGAAAATATATCCAGCCTGGAAGGACACCAAAACGGGTTTCTCCAGTTCACGGTTAGGAAAGACAGCTTGCAGGTAAACGTACTGCTTCATGCTGGGATCCTTGCTGAAATCTGCAGCTGGAATCTGAAATTAGAAGAAAGAGACAGATGTCCTGTATTTAAGGGGCAGAGACATATAATATGTAGTAGATGTGTTTGTTTGAAGTAAAATTAAAAGAAATTTTTCATTAAAATGTGAAAATCCAACTGATGACAGGTTGCAAATTGGCATTGGAACTTTATACATGATGGTTTTATAAAGCAATGTTTTATGTATTTGTTCTTGAAATAAATATGTGTATACATTAATAAAAATACAAATGAGTATTTTACATACTGTTATTTGGGCAAGTGCCTGAAACTTGTCTGCACTTTTCAAAGTCACTTTGCGCTCTGCCAGAGTCTTAGTTTTTGTTGGGTGGTTCATCACTTTGACGGTGACACTGATATCTCCTTCGGTGCAGTCTTGGCACTCAACAAAAATGTTTTCTTCTGTTCCTACTCGCAGCAAGTTGGGAGCGGACATCACGTGTCTAAAAAGAAGATGGTCATTGTGGTTACTTTGCAAAAAAAGAAAAAAAACCAATAATAACAGGTGTGGCTAACTTTAAATTGTTCATGTATACCTGAACTTCACTCTTGTGTTGAATGCAGAGAAAAGAATGTTTCAGATGTGCCTCATGCCTTCAGCTATAGATTTATCTCATGTAAATGTATTAAGCCTGACCTTCAATTAGAAAAAAAAAATCTGATTCGCTATTAAACCGTTTTTATTATTATTATTATTATTATTATTATTATTATTATTATTATTATTATTATTGAATAGGAGTTTTGATGCAGGTTGTACACAGCTGTGTGGACTCTGCACTCAATGAGTGATTTATTGATTATCTTGATCAGGATCCAACCATGGTTTAATGTCCCTTTCATCATGACTCTGGATTTTGTTTGCTGTTTGTGCTGAAATACATCACTATGCAAACACAGACAAACATGAAGAATCACCCATAGTCTCTTGCAAAACGATAGTAAGATACTAAACGCTCTTTGGTCTGCATGGTGTCGCAGACTCCGGAATCTATTTTTTAAAAACAGGTGCACATTCACTTACATCATGCGACATATAGATTTCAGTATGATGGAAATAGTTTAATTGTGTTTCATCAAGGATTAATTTAGTAGAAATCTCATCAGGATCAAAAGAAGAAAAAAAAATCATTATGAAAAATATACTTTTTCACATCTTTAGCTTCAGTGACGCCACAATTTTTAAATGCATTGTTGTTCCTCCAAACTTTTTTTGTTTATCAAAAGTATTCAAATATAACCAACAATATACAGCAAAGGCTTTCTCACTCTGTTCCCAAAAGTTAAAATACCACTGAGGTTTACTCTTACTTTATGATAGGAAACATTTATTCAGTTTGAAGCTACTCACAATGGACCGCCATCAACAGGAGAAGTAAGCGAGGCAAAGGCCAGAGAGGCCAGCAGCAGGAGAACAGCCCTCCTCATATTTCGGTCTGATCCTGACCTGCTGTCAATGTAAACTGAGGCTCTGCAGCACCCTACTTTTATCCACTGCTGTCTCCTCCTTCATCTCAGTGTAAACTCATCCCTTCACCTTTAAAAAAAAGTGTGTACACCAATGTTCACACAAATACACTGACACGTGACAAAAATTGAGAAAATCAGTCAAAATCCAGTCTAGCTCCTCCCACAAGTAAAGACGAAACAGTCCAAATCAGTAAAATGTTTTGCACATCTCACTAAAATGTAAATATGCAGCCAAAAAATTACTGCAGGGCCACAGGAAAATAGTCTTATTGCTATTATGTTATCTTATATTCATCTTTTCAGACTGACTTTTTTTTTTCTGGTAGGAAAACATAAACCAGGTTTCAGGTTTCTTTATTTGTACACGTAGGTAAATTAGATTTGCAGTATACAAGAGAGAAGACATCCTATCATACACTCATAAGCAGCACAACACATAAATACAATATATACATGAAGTGTTTAAAGTCCCTGGAGTTAATCATCCTTTAGTGGTGCCGATTTTTTTTTAAAAGAACTATTGCTGGGGCGCAAAACTATGCTTGTATCTTTTTGTTCTACATTTCGGAACAGAGAATCATTGCCAGTAATGCCTATTTTATCTTTTGTGAATCAATAAACAAATGCATGATCTGACTTTTGGACATGAGCAAAGAGACACTGTGGCGAAAGCTTTATTGATTAACTTCAGGTAAACTTTTGGCTGGACTTTTTAGAGTTACAGAAACTGGGGATTTTTAGGTCGAACAGCCTCATCATGATAAACATATATTTTTCTTTTACTTCATGTGTTTTCAGTGAAAAATAAACATAGATGAGAATAATATGGTCTCTGAATATTTTCTTTAAATTGACATGTTTTTTTCTGAAAAACTATATACTGACAACAAGTTAGTTATATTCAACTTTAGAGTCATATTTATGGAAAATGTAAAAGGTTCATGCAACACTATTACATGAATGTGATATGTAGGTAGTATCTGGAATGGTATCTATTATCTTTATTACAATACAAGCTAATAACAATGATGTAAAATGACAACTTTTCACGTGTTTGAAATCATCTTGGTATGATGATGAATAAATCTGATTAGTATGACAAAGGACGGTTTAAATCCAGGCCAGAAATTGTTGGTTGATGTTCAGACATGTGTTTTGGTTGTTTCTCTTCTTTCTTTCTTTGCACTTAATTACTGTTTTAGAGCCTATCCCAGCAGTCACCGGGCGAGCGGCATGTACACCCTGGACAGGTCGCTAGTCCATCACAAGGCAACACAGAGAGACAAACTAATTAACCTAACATGCATGTGTTTGGATGGTAGGAGGAAGCCAGAGTGCCTTGAGAGAACCCATGCTAACACGGGGAGAACATGCAAACTCCACAGAGAAAGGCCACTGCCTGAGTCGAGGTTCTAACCATTAACCTTCTTGCTCTCAGGTTGCAGGTTTCAGAACTGGACTGACGTGATCACTTTATTGGTCTTAATGAGGACTCTATCACCTCCACCAAGGAGGTTTTCGGGAGAGTCTGTCTGGAAGATTACTTAAAATGTATTAACCAATTTCTAGGAAACTCTGGAAATAGGAAAAAAGATCAAATGAGTAAATGTTGGTGATGATTCGGATCAGCGTCTGGGTCCAGGAAGGTTCTGAAGGATTCTTTAACATTGCGAGATGGGGACATATTTACCATATGTCTATTAAAGGTCTCTCACCATGCCCAGATTGGCAAAAAGTTCCAGCATGTTGTCAAAATAAGTGAATCATTTGCAGAGATTCAGGTGTTTTCACCTTATTTAGCTAAAACATACTTGAAACATTTTACTGTCATGTATGAAGTAGTAAAGAATATTTATTATTTTTAAATGTGAAAGAAATGAGCTGAAATTAATTTATTTCTGCTGATCCACAGATAAATGTTTAATATTTCCACATCATCCAGGGGTAATGTAGCCAATCCCAGCTGATATTGGGTACACCTTAGACAGGTCGCCAGTCCTTCACAGGGCCAACACACATAGACAAACAACCACACACACACGCACACACACACACACACACTTCATTTAGAGTCACGTATAACATTTGATACGTATAATTTCTGAGAGATTTAGCATCACTGTAACTTTACTACAAACCCTGTTGTGTACAATCAGGGTCACCTGTGGTCTCCTGCCACATTGTGAATACCAAGAGGATCGCAATAATTTTGACCGGTCACATGGTAATATTTAGTAAAAAAAAAAACACCCCCAAAAATGAACTGTTAATTCTTTTTCAGATTTTGTAAAAGGGTTAAATAAATTTTAAATAAATTTAATAATATTTTTTTTTAAAGACTGTTCTGCACAGTTGTTCTTGGTTCGAACTTCGGTTAAGGTGATAACAGATTGTTTTGTCCTTGATATGGTTTTCAAAACTTAGGTCTGAGTTCATCACTACTTCCTGACCTGGTTGGTGATCAAATGACCAGTGGACAGCAGGTCAGGCACTTGTTTTCTGCTATAAAGCTTTGAATATATTACACTTTATTAGTAATAATTAAGTAGCTATAATCTCATCCAGTCTGCTACCTTCACACACCAGAAGAGGGCGCAACCTCCTTAGTTAAAATTAAATTGCCGTTCTTTCACACTGACAGGGACATAATTACGTTTTTGAAAAGGACTGGGGTTGCAGGACAGTGGCACATAGAAAAGCTAGCAGTTATAAAAGCAACCAGATCCATTTAAAGTTCTTTGTCTAAGTCTGCTAACATTCAGTGTGTGACAAAATTACTGGCTGCAGGGAGTCATATTACATCTCTCATAAGCAAAGTGAATATGTCCAAATGACACCTGCATCAAGGCTTGTTTTGGGTTTCTGATTATCACATGACAAAAGACAAATACATGAAGGATGGAAACTGCCAAAAACAAAAACACACATCCCAAAAGAAAAAAGAAAAAAAGAAAAAAAAATCATGTCAGGAATTTATGTAAATCCTGAAACACCAATAATTACAAAAC
>JBAMHX010000005.1:21737198-21756464 GCA_037177515.1 Pseudomugil tenellus
CCCCACCCCTCACCAAATGACAAACCTATATACTCCATCCATTCACTTCCTCCCACCTACCTCTCCCACCCTTCCACTTCAACACCCCACTCACACACACTCACCCATCTGCTCCTTCGCATGTTCACCTGCCCCCACACTTCTTCCCACCTACATTCCCACCCCAAATTTGCCCGCCCGTGAGACGGTTTTTACTCACCCTAATGTTTGCTTTGGATTTCATGCTATGGATTAAAGCTCCGCCCCCTTTCTGTCAAACAAGCAAATTAATACCTTAGAGGTGGATTCTTCAGCGTGATCAGAGCAAATCATCTTGTGCTACAAAGAAACTTACCTTTAAATGACCAACTAATTGATGATAGGACTTGCTTTTTCCTATGATGAAAATAATACATGAAAAACCAAAAGAAGAACAAATGCACCAGCCAGCTATAACAAATGAGCAACTATACTCATGCAAACCTGCTGTGGTTTCACACATTATTATTTCTTCCTCAAAAAGGTCATCTGGTTCCTTCCCTTTGTTTAAAATGTCCAAGCGATCATCGATGAACTAAAACAAGTGGGAAAAAATATATTTCACTTTGTAGCTTTATTGAGATAGTTTACTTAAATAAGTCTGTAGTTTAATCCCACACAGTTTTTCCATAGCAGATTTGAAAAATCAACATTTAGAATAATTTTAATGCTTCAGTTTGAATCATCGGTAGCTACATTTCACTTTTACATTTTCAACACAGTTGCAGTATTTTTCCAGCAGAGGTCAGTGCATACCTGTTTGAAAAACTGTAAATGAATGGCACTCTGCAAGAACTGCCTCATACTGGGAGACTTGTGATGAAGGAACAGCTCTTCGCAGAAAGTTATTTCACCTTCCTTCAAAGAGAAATGCATATAAAATGAGCACCAGGCAGTAAACAGCTCTGTATTTCTCATCTGCAAAATGGCGACAGACCTTGTGGCTCTGTAGTGCATCTCTGTAGCCTCCAAATAAAAGAGCTTGAGCTTTCAAGAAGGCCCGGGAGACACCAGAGCCAGAAGACACCGCCTGGCGCTTTAAGCACACTTTCAGCCCGGACATCTAGACACATATTTACATTTTAATTGTTTACATAAATCCAGAAGAACTGCTGCTGCTTTGTAGGAAAATAACAAAGCTGTGTTGTTGAATGTGTCAGGTTATGTAACAAACAGCAAATAAAAGTATCTCAAGTGTCTTCCAGAAACCTTTTCAGGATGTTTCCTGTATGGGACAAATGTATCCTGTACGCTTTTTTCAAACACAACTTTGTGTCCTGGCGTTTCCCAGCTCACTATTTGTTTTTCTATTTGCTTGTCATATCTGTTCTTCAGCTGGGCTGGATGCATTTAATGCACTCCTATAGTAACATTGTTTTTATGTCTAATCCTTAAACTAATCACTATTTAACCATTAGAATGTGCCAAGAAAACCATAATATTGTAAACTGATGTCTGGGTGATGTTCTTTTGTCTGCATTGGTGGCCAAAAACTGTCACTTTAAATTCTCACAAGGCAAACATTTGCAACACAAAGTGCTTTTTTTTTACCACATCTGAAGGTGTCCGCTTAAGGTCGTCAAATGGGTTTTCAAGTGTGTTCGTGTCCACGTTCAGAATTACAACCTCCTCCAGCCCACGGCTTCTCACTCTCTGTAGGCAAAGACAGAGACAGTTTACTGGTCAGTATACAAGGTCAAATCTGATTTGTTTGGTACTTGGGTTGTTTTATGAGTTGTTTACCTCAGATAGGCTGGTGTGCACTCCTATTAGATAAGGCATAGGTGCACTGTAACCATGAGAAAAAAAATGAATCCACTGTCGGTACACAGCTTTGTAAAGATGAATACAGACATCTCACCAGCAGTAATCCAGTAGATGTGGGGGCAGGACTGGTATGAAGATGTGCTGCCAGTACATTGGATATAATACAGCACTGAGTGCATGCACACAAGCTGTCAGCTACAGAAACAAATGGAAAATGGTTTCAACACAAATTGTACACTATCGAGTTTATGTGGTCAAATGTGATGAACGTAAATGGAAAGTAGGCTAGTTGCCTTCAGCAAAACATGAAGTGGTAACACTCATCATTTAGCTTACGGGAGATTTGATGCATCTGACTATATGTTCATGATATTGTGACTTTTTTATTTTGCTCTGCATTTGACCAATTTCTTAATATATTTATAGATACATTGACCTAATTAGTAAATATAGCAGGGCGCAGTGAGCTGCCATGTTTCAGCCCCTGGATGGGATTTGGGAGTGTTTAGTGGCATTGCAAAAGATCCAATGGTGTGTCACCTCTGCTGGTAGACTCAAAACTCAAACACAGGTTCTCCACCTCTGGATCCACTAGGCTTTCACTCCCTGACTTAAACGTGTCAAAAACAGCGCCCAGCAAAAGCAGCGTTCCTAGACACAAATATGCTTCTTCAACCAGACATAAATGTTAAATACAAAACTTACTGTGTTCAGCTTGCTTGCAAAGATGAGGATCCGTCTCTCGAACAGCATGCTGGCATACAGCTGAAGGAGGTTTCCAACATCCACTGCTAAAATCAGCTCTGTCAAGTTCCTCTGATCAAGCCACACACAAATGTTAATTGAGTTTGGTTGGACAAATTAGGTGTTTATTTTTTTGTTTTTTTTTTTTGCACTTGAGAGATGGGTGTAACTAAACATACATACATTTTCAGGGATGGAAGGGAGACTTTTTGGATCTGGAGCAATGAAAAATGGAACCTGCCCACACAAATCAAATCAAACATTACATAAAATGTGGCAGGAATTTAGAGGAAACATTTTTGCTTTGAATCACATGGACGTATTAGTTTCCACACAGAATAATGCATTATTGGCTACACGCTGAAAACGTAGGATTTCATGCCAAAATGATCAGTCTGCTATTGGATACAAACTATTGCGTGAGCTTATTAGAGTGCTAGGCTGAACTCATTTTGGTTTATTTTGTGAGAATGGGTCTCACCACATCACACTGTAAAATATAACTTTGATTATAATGGAATATATTTAGTACATGTACATTCAATTCAATCCAACTGTTATCAATAACTTGTATAAAAAATATCAGATAAACAATGCTGTTGGTTTCTCTTTAACGACAAAAACAATTTAAGATATAAAACATTGTACCTTTAGTGTAAATTTATAATCTCTACCTTCAAAATAGTTCTTAAAGCAGACAAACTTTTTTTAACCAATATGGGCAATAATCCAACGTACAGTATGATTTCAGTGTATAGGCAACATGTTTTGGACATAGAAAATGCAGTTTAGCGTCAGTTAAATGAACAATTTTTACGTTTACAATGGAAAGCATTGCCTCTTATTTATACAGAACCTCATGTGCTGAAAACAAACAACAAATTTAAGTACTAGCAGCTCGATCGAGTTAATTGTGTCCAATATTAAAGTTTTTATTAATTTGATGCAACAAGTTTCCTTTTTTATTTTCTTTTTCTCTTTACATTTTTTTTGTAAAGCTAACTTGTTAGACTTTTCAATGGCAGTCAGTACTTCAATTATTTAACTTTAAAATACATCCCTGCTTTAAAATCTTTTTGGATTGAAACTTTGCAGATAGAGAAATATGCTTATAGACCCAGCTGTAGCTTCCAGTCACAATGAACCATTTCCCACCAGACAAAAACACTGACTGTTTTATCAGGAATGTTAAGTGTTATTCAGGGAACACATGAAGGTAATTGTTTTTGCCACAATGACAGCTAGTCAATACAAAATGCATTAAACTTGGCATAGACATTTAACAAGAGAATGACAAGGTTTTAGTCCACACACAGCAGCTTTAGCCACCAAGCACAGACAGTCAAGTTTTTCCAGGAGGAGTTAGTCTGTATCTGCTCAGCTTTGAATCCAGACCACATGAGCTCCTGTGGAACTCACCCCCTTTTGCACCTCTGGGTGTTTAAAAGGACAGGGCACCTCTGTGCTGACCAATAGCTGCTCTCCCTCGGAGAGAAAAAAAAAGACAATACGCAAACCTCTAACAGAAAACATCCAAAATAAAGCGTACTGCCTGGTTCGCATTTAGAATAAAATGTTTTTCATTTAATTTAATTAGAAATTTACCATCTGCAGAGTGACCGATCCATCTGCTAGTGGAATGGGCTGCTTGTAGAGCGCAACCAGGAGCTCTTTCATCTCATTGGTCTGTGGAAGAGATTTTGTGTTTGTTAGTTTTTTTGCACAAGGATGTATTAATGAAAGAGAACTAAGATTACATTTTGCGATCTTACCTGTCCTTTGGAGAGGTGCTCAGCCAAGTTATTGAGAAGTTTGTAAAACACCTCAAACCATGGAAGATAGCTATGAGGAAAGTGTTGAAAGCCTGATTGATAAGAAAAGCTACTGCAGATGCAAAAAGATCGAATTATACACACATTTGTACCTGAGGATGCAAAGACAGTTGTGTGTGCTGTTGTTGAGACGACAGAAACCAAAGCGCTGGCATCCCTCCAGGTCAGTCAGAACAAAAGTAAAGTTCTGCACTGGAATCCCATCCCTGGGTCTGACCAGATTGTTGCAGTGAAAAGTGGACACATGAAAAACAAGCTTGCTGGATGACTTAATTTCTGGTTTGTAGTATGTTAAATCAGGATGTTAATAGTACTCACCTTTGTATGTCATATGGGAAACAGAACTTGGGTAATGTTTGAAAGGACTCCTGAAAAATAGAGTGAAATAATTAGAAAAATGCAAAACTTATTGTCACACACATTCTCACTGGCCAGCTTTTTTTTCTAATTTAAGATATATAAAGAAATGGTCAGTTTTAGTACAGCAACACATTTACAAGAGTCAGGAGGGAGGTAAAGAAAGGAAAGTTTATAGGATACAGAAAAATAGTATTGCAAAACTCCACAATAAGTAAATTAACTAGGGATGAGTAAGGGTGTCATGATTGGGTATAAAAGGAGAACTGGCCAATGGCTTAACTTTTCTACCCAAAGGTGAACTGCAACTTATCACTTTATGCCAAAATTAATTAAAGAATCAAAATGTTCAAAGGGCTAATTTATTGCAAAATTGCAATAAATTCTTTTACAATCCACAGAGCATAAGAGCATGATATAGTGAATAGATTCAGCATGTCAGTGCATGAAATGTGTGCAAGTCTGTTTAAAAAAACAAACAAACAACATTTTATGCACATAAAAAACACTTAATCCGGCATCTGAAAAGGTATGGGTTTGGTTTGGAAGACTTGCACATGCAACATTAATTCAGAATTTTGGAAGGAGAAATGCCACCGTAAAGGTATGCAGTACAAAACTGTCTCCTACTACAACTGTACTCATAATTCTGAAAAGAAGACAAATGCAAACATATTTTTGTCCATTTTCTTTTTCTTTTTTTTTTTTGGCATTTGTTCATTTCTTTTTGCTTTAGCATATTTTTGTGTAAAACTCAAGTAATTTTGCATGTTTAAACAGTGCAAATGAGAGAAAACTAGTCGAACACAGCTGTAAAGATGCATCAAACCTTTATTTTCTATATGCTTCTGTTATGGGATTTATGTAAATTAAAACTTGTCTGTAATTTTTTCAAAAAACAATATTGTCTCAAAGTAAAGATAATGCAAATGGTTTCCTGGGTCTTGTTTCTGTTAAACTAAATTACAGATGTGTCTGAAGCAGTGTTGGGAGTAACAAGGTGTTACTAATGGCATTATTTTTATGGTGACGGAGTAATCAAATTAATTACATTTTCCATCATTACAACGCTGTTGCCGTTACTAGTAATATAACGTGTTGCGTTACTATAATGTGAGTGAATGCAGCACAGCTTTGTCAGGCCTTCTGGCAGCTGCACATCAGCCGTCAGGAGAGCAGGAGCCTGATTGATTACACTCTTAGAAACGCAATGATGATTGGCAGATATGGTGGTCCGTGAGTGTTATGCTTAGACTGGCTGTTTTACTCATTGGTTTTACTGCACGCTACAAACCCACAGGCTGTGTCTCAACGGTCTGCATACTTCTAAGTGCGGATATGAAATACGCATTTATCATACTGATGCACGTTGTCACACTTCAAATTTGTTTGGGACTGAATTAGCTTAATAGCTTATCCTTAGCTTGGTCTGCAATCACCCAGAAGTAATTGCGTGCCTGATAGAAAAGAATTAGCAGCAGTAGAGAGGATGCATGTTATGCATATGCATATGCATATGCATAACAATAACTAATTACTTCTTTAACACACAAATTTATTCCAGCTGTAGGCTGTGTCTCAATTCAGTGTATACTTTTAAGTACGTAGGCTATAAAGTGTTTGCGTAGTCTGTGCAGTCCAAAGTGTGTATATATATATATATATATATATATATATATATATTGTCTATGATTGAAACCGAACATTCTAGGGAGATTCCAAAGTCATATTTTTTAACTGGAAGTACAAACACTACCTCAGGCTGAGTGGAATTAAAAGCATGTTTGTGATGTGCTTTACAGAATATTTCATATATTTAATAGTAGTATAGTGTTTTGTTTATTTGAGCAGTATTACTAATATAGAGTTACAAAGATATGCACTACTTAATGGCTAGATGAGCCTTTTTTTATTTTGACCCAAGTTTACATCTGTGTGTTTTGGTTTTGTACTTGAACACACAGTGAATTTTATTGTCAATACTTATGTTCTAGAGATTTTATTTCGTTGCAATCGGTTGAGTTAAATATATATCAAATGTTTAGAATATTGTATCTAGTTTTCTTTTTGTTTTTTATTATTCATTTGTTTACAATAAACATATTTGAACTTCTAAATATTTAAAGTCAGATGCCCAACACTGGTCTGAAGTCATTTTAGGTACAATCTCAGTACAATCTCTGGAGTTTGCATGTGATAATACTACTTTTTAGTATTAAATTATTTTAGTAGTAAAATATTCACAATTTTAGTTTAGCATATTAATATACTAATGTTTTATATTAGTATAAAAAGCATGGCTGTGTTACCTCATCATTAAAATCCTCTGGAAACTGAAACAACACTCCAGGATCTGTAACATCAAAATGAAAGAAGAAATCAACATCAGTGCCAAACTATTAGAGCAAAGCTTTCAAGGGATTTTGGGTTAAAATGAGTTAAAAAGATAAAAATGTTTACCATATATGACTGATGGCAAATGAATACATATTAATAAATTGCTTTTTTTAACTTATTAAACCCTAACATACTTCCATAGCTTTCATGCACTAGTAGAGCAGCGATGTGGTTTTTCTGGTCACATGACAGGAAGCAGCACAGAAAAACACCTTCAAATAAGCATGACATTTTATTTTTACCTAACTAAGAATGAACTGTTTAACGATGACAGCCAGTTTAAAAGTCTGTTCTGGTCTATCCAGTCTATTGTATCTTGTTTAGACAATAAAGTTATGCTATAGTGTCATGTAGGAACAAGAAAAGAAGAGGGGGGGGGGGGGTATGTGGCTGACAAAACCCTTTAGTTTAAATTGTTCTGTAGGTGGAGACAGACAGACTTTTATTAGACACTTGATCATATAAAAAAACCCTATAAATTTTATTGTGTTACTGGGGTAGAGGACATATACCACACCTTTGTCTCTGGCCACTGGAGCCGTTGCTTCAAAGAACCAGTTGAAAGTTCGCTCAGGGTTTTTTCTGATGGAAAAAAGATTCAGGGCATGAAAATGAGAATAGTCGTTGATCACAACTAAACACATATAAATTTTATCTTTATTCCAATGATAATCTGACAAACCCTAAATGATTTTGATCCAGAATTCCTATAAAACATAAATGTGCTCTTGTGGTTATGGAGATTTGGGGAGATGAAGGGTTTTGTTTTGTTTTGTTTTTTTTTTGTTTCCTGTGTTCAAGAATCCATTCTAGCTGAATTAGCTGTTTGAGTATAATTGTTTATATAAAAATAATAATAAATAACAGATATACTCAAACATATATAATATATAAATGTTTTAACTGTACAGCCGGAGTTCACAGATATTTAACCTTTGTTTAATTATTTTCTGAATGCTCCTAACTGATCTGAGATGTTAAATCTGGGAAGATAAATAAAAGCAAGTCGCGAACTGCTGATGTTCACTGAGACCATTTTTGGCATAAAATTATAACTTGTAAGAGCTTATACCGTGACAACATAAAAGCGGTTTGTGTAATTGCTTACTAAACTATATGTAAAATTACTGAAATTTAAAATTTAGATCAGACTTCATGCAAATCCACTTGCTTTGATGTAATGTAATAAAAAAAACAAAGCAAAAGGTGAAATTGCAGCAGAATTTTGTGAAAATTAAATCCCATCCAAGTTACTTTCCACTCTCTTATAATGTGCTAACACCCCAAAGAGAATATTTTCAATCCCTGATAAATTCTGATGTACTCTAATATGTTAGATTTGAACTCAGGTTTATTATAAAAGTAAGAATTTATAGAAATGTGGAAGTTAAGTTTCTAGTCGGATGGATGCGATGTTAAAGCTGGTCACTTGCACAATCTGTAGGGCAGATTTTGGCTTAATTTATACAAACCCATGTATGGTATAAATTGAATGGCACCAGATAAAGGACAGCAGAGTTGCTGCAGGAAACTTCCTGTGCAGTTGTGAGAGGAAGTAATAAAACCCACAAGAACTGACTGACAGGCAGACTTGTGATGATGGAGGTCGAGTAATTATACTGACACAGCTGACTTACTTTAGTCTGGAGCCCATCTTGTCTGAATATAATTGTTTCCATGTGTTTGTCCAGGATGATAGGAGTCTTCAGCAGGTTCTCCTGTTGACAGCCATGTCTCAGGGGAAGCGGTGTTATAGATGAAGGCAGACAACAGCACCAGTCTGCACAGTCAGCGCTGGAGTGGCAGAACACTTCCTGATCTATGTCAATATGTGTGTGTCAATGTGTAAATGACGTCTGTTATGAGACAACTTCTTTGTTAGGACATCTCTTAAATGTTTGTTTCCTCTATTTTTGAGCTTTGCTATTTTTAAACACGTAGCATTTAGGTGCATATTTAGTTGATAAAGAAAAGTTAAACTTTATGCATCTACAGGAAGAAGCTTTTAAAAGCAGCACTTTTACTGGTTGCTTTTCTTATCAAATCATTTTTACCTTCTATAAACTAGTTTTTCAAAGCATCCATATGGCATAGTGAAGTCTTCAAACAATTAAACCCTGTAGAAGGCACGGGTATTAGTAGATCTGCCTTTTAGAAGCTAGTAGTACTGGATTTATGTGTATCAACAGTGTATCCACATCCTGTTCATACAGAAGCTCTAAGAGTAGTTTTCATACTGCCTCTTTGTGGTGGTGAGGCCTAACTGCATGTTGCAAGTCTCCATTTTGCCAATCCTGACCGTTTTTATACATTTCACACAAAGCTTATGGATTTAGACAAAATATATCAGAAAAATTTCAACTGAGTTTTACAGATTTATATAATCATCACCTTCTCGTATTTAAAACTCAAACTGACCACACAAGAAGAGAAAAATGAATTAATGACAAATAAAAACAGAAAAGAGCAAAAAAAAAAAGAAGATAAACATTGTTCATAGGAGCCTAACATTATCCTAAATGGGTCAGAAGACCCACAAGTTTTTTCAACTTGTGTCTGCACCTTCACCTAAATGATTCTCACCTATTTCATCTTTCTCTGCTAAGTAGCACCATTAACATCCACTCTTCCGCCCATCCGCTTCAACTTTAGCCTGTTGTCTCCAAGAAAAAAGCATTAAAATGTGATGTCAGAAGATTTGTGTAATGGAAGGTTGTGAGTCCAGATGGAGTCCAAGAACTTTGCAGAACAATTAGCAGTCACTAATTTATGCCAGTTTTTAGATGGAAAAAGTCAATGAGTGGAAAACTTTCCGTCTCATGCAAGTGACTAATATAGGGCGACTGTTGGAGCTAAATGACAACAGAAAAGTGGTTTTGACAACTCATATCATGAAGACTTTAGAGCTGCTCCTTTTGAAAAGCATCAGACTGCATACGGATTATCTTGAACCCCTGTAGTTTACCTTTCAGTCTAAGAAATACATTAAAAGTACAAAATGGAGTACCTACATGCTATTCTGAGCAAAATACTGGTGATGGAATATATGTGAACAATGGAATCACCAGTTAAATGGATCTATCAGGGTTTTGCTTGTGCATTCAGCACAGTCATCAAACTGTCTCTGCATTATAAAAGGTTGGGATCTGTGGGTTGGAGGTTTTAATGCTAAACGTGGACAGGAACAGCTCACACCAAATCTGGCAACCTTAGAAAATACCTTCAGATGTGCTAAAATACATGGGTTTTCAGATGTGTGCATGGTTATACATAGACAGCTTACCTTTGTATAGAAAGTGTCACCAGAGACTTCATGGTATCTTTGGTGATCTACAAAAACTGTCTTTAAAAAAAAAAAGAAAAAAAAAGAAAAAAACTACAAAAATTAGGTTAATTTACCTTGAAATAAGATAAAATTTCTTGTTCTGTTGGCAGATAATTTATCTTGTTGCAAGAAACATTAACCTGTGAAGAATTCCTAAAAAAAGTAAAAACAAAATCTTTAAAAAAACCTATTAAGAATAATTATCTTACATTTAGAAAAATAAGTATGCGTCCTTGATTTGAGAGATTTAATTTTAAATTAGATTTTAGTTTTTGCAGTGCACGAGAATATGCAAACTCCATCTTTATTTGTTTATGGTAAAGCTGTGAGTATGTGCATTTATGAGTAGCTACAATAGAATGTATCTACACACACCAACACACTCTCTCTCCATATACATATATATATATATATATATATATATATATATATATACACACATATATATAAGATTCATTGTTTTTGTTTATCTTTGCTGTTTGTCAGCTAAACTGACTAAAGCCAGTCAAGTTGAAGTGATGTTGAACTGCTTGATCTGCATCTAAGAACGTTAAGCTTTCTGTAGTTGTGGCAGTAGAGACCCAGGCCTCTGCTTATAAAGTGTAAGTCTAGAATTACACCACAGCACAGCTTTAACTGGATACTTTTTGTTTGGAAATTAATTTGAAATTATGAGTTGCTAATGTGAATTGGTTCATATAAATATCACATCTTTAGATGTCTTACTTTTGGATTAGTATTACCAAATAATAAAAACTTTGAAGGTCTATTGACCACATAAACAAAACTGTCATCAGTTGAAAGTAGCTTTTCTGTTCAGAACGGATCCAATACAGAGAGAAAAAAAAAAAAAAAGAGGAAATGCAGAAATTTTTCCACCTAATTTATTTCAAACAAAGACAAATTACACAAATGACAAAATTGGTCCAGATGTGGAACTTTTGATGTAATGAAGGTTTTTTTATGAACACAGACAGAAACAGTAATAAAATACCACAAGCACACGTGTTAGCTACCTCTACTTGAGCTTTAAGGTGGAAGGAGCAGTTTAGTGTGTGTACCCTACTCTGGCCTACAAAAAGAGAAGGAGAAGAGAATATAAAGACAGAATTAAGAGAACTGGCAAAAAAAAAAGCTTAGAAATAAAACATACGTTTAAAAAAAACAGGAGAGAAAGCGCAGAGCAGAGCTGGAATAAGTGGACGGATAGTATTCTGGATGGTTGCAGATGAGAAATGGTGAATGATTTCAGCCTTAGGCTACCTCCTCCTCGCCCTCCTCCTCAAACTCTCCCTCCTCGGCTGTGGCATCCTGGTACTGCTGGTACTCGGAGACCAAGTCGTTCATGTTGCTCTCCGCCTCAGTGAACTCCATCTCATCCATACCCTCTCCGGTGTACCAGTGGAGAAAGGCCTTGCGGCGGAACATGGCGGTGAACTGCTCAGAGATGCGCTTGAACAGCTCCTGTATAGCCGTGCTGTTGCCGATGAAGGTGGCGGCCATCTTGAGCCCACGAGGCGGGATGTCACACACGGCCGTCTTCACATTGTTGGGGATCCACTCTACAAAGTAGCTGCTGTTTTTGTTCTGCACGTTCAGCATCTGCTCGTCCACCTCCTTCATGGACATGCGCCCGCGGAACACAGCGGCCACGGTCAGGTAGCGGCCATGGCGTGGGTCACAGGCCGCCATCATGTTCTTGGCATCAAACATCTGTTGAGTGAGTTCGGGCACAGAGAGAGCTCTGTACTGCTGGCTGCCCCTGCTGGTGAGCGGTGCGAAGCCAGGCATGAAGAAGTGCAGACGAGGGAAGGGGACCATGTTTACAGCCAGTTTGCGGAGGTCGGCGTTGAGCTGGCCGGGGAAACGCAGGCAAGTCGTCACTCCGCTCATGGTGGCAGACACCAGGTGGTTGAGGTCGCCATAAGTGGGTGTGGTGAGTTTGAGGGTGCGGAAGCAGATGTCATATAAAGCCTCGTTGTCGATGCAGTAAGTCTCGTCTGTATTTTCAACAAGCTGGTGGACTGACAGAGTGGCGTTGTAGGGCTCCACCACTGTGTCTGACACCTGTAGACAGAGGAAGGAAACTTAAAACAAACCTTAACTATCTATCCATCTCATACACACTTATATATACACACTTTATATATATACACACACATACATACATATAAAACAGAAGTGTGACATGATCACTGTACCTTAGGAGAGGGCACCACACTGAAAGTGTTCATGATGCGATCGGGGTACTCCTCTCGAATCTTGCTGATGAGTAGAGTTCCCATACCAGAGCCGGTACCACCCCCCAGGGAGTGTGTGAGCTGGAAACCCTGAAGACAGTCACAGCTCTCAGCCTCTTTCCTCACCACATCCAGGACTGAGTCCACCAGCTCAGCTCCCTCTGTGTAGTGACCCTTTGCCCAGTTGTTACCAGCTCCACTCTGGCCTGTAAGGACGAGTGGATTAGGATGTTTTTATAGCCAATTATCAGACGCCATAACTACTGTGTCAATTAAACTTCTCCATAATGGAATACAACAACATATCTAGGACAACTGTCTATATGTTCAAGTATATCTGATTCAATACCAAAGACAAAGTTGTCAGGTCTGAAAATCTGTCCGAAGGGGCCAGAACGAACAGAGTCCATAGTGCCTGGCTCCAGATCCACCAAGATGGCCCTCGGCACATACTTTCCACCTACAAAACAAATTGTGCACTTTCATTTTTTTTAAAAAAACAGAAACACAAAACAAGAAGGCTCCAGTTAAAAAGGTCCTGACCTGAAGCCTCATTGTAGTAGACATTGATTCTGTCTAGCTGCAGATCACTGTCACCGTGGTAGGTTCCTGTTGGGTCAATGCCATGCTCATCGCTTATCACCTCCCAGAACTGCAAAACGGGTTGATGAGAGAGATTAGACACAGGTGCCAGCTAAATCCTCCACGACATAGATACAACTACTGACACACTTAACGTTTGATTATGATCTGTTAACATTTGCTGTAAGCATTTACTAGTTCATGACCCATTAGGGCTGCAGAAAGGTCAACTATTTCCTTGTTAGGCTACATCTAAAATCTGACTAAACGCTTTGTGAAAGAGCAGGTCTGCGCGTTCCCGTATAGAGCCACACCCCTCCATCAGTGTGGCCACCATGCGCGTGCGAACACACACGCACAGCCTTATCGCCTCTTCATCAATGAAAAGAAAGAAAATAACCCGTTTCATAGTTTCACAATGCAATGCTATTTAATCCTGAAGCTGCACGCACTTTGTCGCCATGTTGAGCTGTTGCACCGGAACGTTTGGGTGAAATCGCTCATTTAAAATGACACCAGGCGACAACAGCGGGGATGTCTCGGGTTGCCACCGCCCATCCTGAAGGATGCGTTTGCATGTTGCCATCACCACTGCCTTATACAACGCTTTCCATTCAGCCAGCTGAACTCATTTGGATTTCCTGTGGCCTGCATGACCTCATAGTTGGCACGTTGGCAGCAGCGAGAACCAACTTGCGCTTGGTTACATAAAAGCGGCTGCTGCTTACAGGTAGATAAAACGCCTCTTGCATTAAGATTTCCATACCTTAGCTCCAATCTGGTTCCCGCACTGACCGGCTTGCAGGTGCACAATCTCACGCATGTTGTCGCTGCGGTGTAATGGGTTCTGCTGCTGGTGAAATGGAGGAACCTGAAAACAGACAGTTTTTTTAAGCTGTTTTGTTCTGGCCCTCCCGGCTCTGTATGGCTGAATGGCGGAGGAGTTGTGGCTGTGCTGTAAGCTCCCTCTGACTCGCCCTCTTTAGTTCGCGACTGCGCTGTTCCTGCTGGTACTGCAGCATGACGTCATCTCCATGGCAACGGGAACCGGGCACAGCCGGGTACAGCCGGCAGGCTGAGTGATGAGGACAAGGGAAGTAGACAGACGCGGGTTTAGTCTCTCTCTCTCTCTCTTTTTACTCAAAGAAAGCAGTGAAGTTTCGTAAATGACCGTGGATTATTAATATTCTTCTGAAGAAAACAAACTGGCTCTAAACCAGCACTTGGTAGAAAAACACCGTGACTTATTCCAGTCGTGATAGAGGAAATATAATTAAACCAGGGTGTCACAGATTATTCAAATAATGTAGTCCTTTATAATAAGCACAGCCAGACTGCATCTTGTGGATTGTGTGTGTGCTTTTTGGGTGTTTTCATTAGCTATTTCCTGTGTAATAAGGAATAAACTAGATCTTGGTGCTTGCCTAGATTTAGAACTATGTCTAATGAATAATGCAAGGCATGGTTGGACTATGGTCATAGTGTAGATATACAGTGCAACTGGAAAGTATTAATAGAAATTTGCTTTGAACACATGTACAGCCTTATTCCAAAATTAAATAAATTATTTTCATCCAAAATTATACGTAAAGAAATACCGTTGTCAGAGGCGACGGATAGAAATATATCCCCAATACCCCCAATCTTAAATTTCCCCAATCCTCAAATACATTTACAATTATACAAACATTTAGGTATAACGTCATTATGTGTCACATCTTCAGGTCATGACCTTTCATTTGCACTTGATTTGAGGTCAATCGGAAGGTTAGTTTCAGAGATAACAGTTTTCAGGTTTTAGCGCCCCTAGTGGCCAACCTGAAAATGATAAATCACTCAAAATGAAATCCGTTCATCCTCTATGATATCTATGAATATGCAAAACATGAAAAATCTAAATTGAATATTGTTGAAGTTATCGCGTCAACATGAAGGATCGCCGACGTGGGATAGGTGCGACACTGTTCAGGGATACATTTATTAGTATTATTATTATTGTTGTACGAGTATTGGTGTGTGAGTGGGTGGGAAGATGTGCATTTGGGGAACGTCATTTATGGTCTTAAGGATTGTGGGTCTTGGTCTGAGCTCTCCCAGGAGATTGTTTATGATGGTTGCTCCACAGATTCAGTGTTGGCTGGGGCGGTCTTCCATGAGGCTATGAGGAGAAGGCTCGTATGGATGTCAATGGGGAGGGGGGAATGTATGTTGGTATGAATGGACCAGGTGGGTGAAGTGGGGGTGTGCATGGCTGTCAGGGGCACATTGCTTTTTGGCTAACTTGGGCTGCTCTCTCAGAGGTTGATGGGGATTGGGCCCGGGGAGCTGGATGGGATTAGGAGTCTGGAAGAGAGTCTGGGGAGAGCAGTGTGCTCTCTGGATTGCTTGTCTGGAACGTCGGAGTGCAGCAGTGGATGTCTGTCGGGACTATCCCTGCCTCTCCCTGCTGGGGGTCCAGGTTGCTCTGGGGCTTGTAGAGTCCTGGGTTTTGTCCCTTACTCATGCTTGATTGCTGGTACCTGGTGGTACTTCCCCTGGTTTCCCGGGGCCAGAGTCCTCTGAGGGAGTGGGTGTTCTGGCTGTAACTGTCCTCTGCCTCCTTCTGGGTGGGCATGTCCTCGTCCAAGTCATGAACGGTCTCAGCTCTGCTCACTGTGTTGGCTACTGTTTTAATAAATTTGCAAGCATGAAAACAGTGATGTAATTGTGAGGGAAATAAATACATTGATAAAACATTATGTGGAAAAGTGAAGCTCTGTGGAAACTTTCTGAATGCACTGATAGACAAAGCTTTCATATGATATATCAGATCCAGACCTTTCAAGTATGAGAACAGTGTACTACAGTTTTTTCTTCCATAGTAATTAAAACCTAGATTTTTGCAGTGTTACAGTATGTGGTATTCTTGGTTGAAAAGGTGCTGTATAAATGAGTTGAAACATAACCTTGGACATTTTGAAAGTAGTTTAAACCTGTTACTTTCTCTGCTGTTTTTTATTATTATTAATTATTAACCTAATTTTCTTTTTTCTGTATGTCTTATTTATCATTTCTTCCTTTTTCAGCAGGTCTTATTTATCATTTCCTTTATCTGCAGGTCTTCTTAGATAACAGCTGCAGTGCATATTGATCTGTCTTTCCTGTCCTCTCCGACCCCAGCGAGTCGATGCAGATGGCTTCCCTCCCTAAGTCGGGTTCTGCTGGATGTTTTGCCTTCCTGGTAAAAGGGAATTTTCCTTCCCACTGTTGCCTCATGCTTGTTCAGGATGGGAGATTGGATCAAAGTGATTATTCAATGCAAACTTTCTGGTTCCCTTAAATAGGCTATTTTCACGAATTGGCTGATCTCTATGAAACGCCTTGAGACAACATTGTTGTGAAATGGCCCTCCTACTCAACTTTGAGATGAAAATGAAAATGACAGCATCTAATCTAACTTTAGTAATTCCTGAGAGAAAGTGCAGCATTACAGGACTCCCAGTAGTCTTGCACTCTGTTAGAGAGTATAGTTTTAGACAGTATCCTCCTGTCTGAAACCATCAGAGAATCCCCATCCCCTTGTCTGGATTATATGAATTGCTTCATGGATATGTTTACTGGGTCTGTTTCAGCCACCTTGAGTTTGCTGCTACATCCCACAACAGTAAAAAGACACATAAAATACCCCAAGCATTGCCCAGCATCTGCTGATGGTCCTGTAAGGACACTTAATTATTCTTCTGTGAAAATAAGCAAATGATCAATCTCAGGTCATGATGCATACTTTTGATAAATATTAAAATATCATGATGAAAGGATGAAACCTCACCTCAAATGAAATCCTGACCAGACTGTGTTTTGTGAAGTTTTGTGAATCTAGTTAGACTTATGCACATTGTTTTTTTTTTTATTTTATTTTGACAGCATTTTGGGTTAACTTTGTATGTTTAAAGAAACCATCCAAATAATCTAAATTAAGATGTAAAAGAAAGGGAAAAATATTAACTGATAATTGTGATTTGTAACTGCATGCTATGACGCTGCATGGTAGACTTTATATGCAAACAATGTCTCTTGTCTACAATGTAATTGGCATCATTATTGTAGAATCTAGATTGAATACAAGTGCATTAGGTCGGAGCATATCCTGTTTTTGTGCATGTTGGTTTTCTGCCAAAACTTACTGGGATGCTTTATAGAGATGGACCCTTATTAATCCCATGTGTTCCATAATTTATCTGGTCTGTTACCAAATTATCTAAATGGATCTTTTTCTGGTGTGTGAACTTTAAAAGGTGTTAAAAATGCTGGACTAAGTCAATAGAATTACCAAAATATCTGCACCAATAACATTAGGTGGGCATGTTCTTTTTTTTAATATAAACACACAAAAAAAAGACAATTTTCCATAAAACTCACACATACTTCACCACAATGTCCAAATTTCCACAGAAATAATCAAGGACATGAGCTCAGTGTCCTCAGGCTGGGATATTCAGCTATTTGTCATTTTTCAATTAGAAGGAAGCAGCTTCTTATTTTGTTTATACGGTTGCCCATAGCGACAGGAAGTTTGAGAACAGTGGCTGGAAGGAAGAGAAGGTTAAATGTGAGACTGATAGTCTGCATATGGTATGCATTTCTCTGCCTTTTTATGCAGAAATGACAGTTGTTAACAGACAACAGTGAGTATGGGGGAAGAATGAAAAATAATCTAATCTTAATGTAAATCTTGAAGATTCAGTGTAATGAATCAGGAAATAAGTATTGTAGTTTATTTTATTAGTAACTCATATCAGCTTTACCTCAGATGGCCTTCAACCACATCCATGCCACCCACTTGTCAATAAATGCTCAGTGCAGCCATGACCCAAGGTCAACTGAAACACTGCCAGCTAGCTAATGACATTAGTCTTTGGGTTGCTGTGTCCTAGTAAGTTTAAACAAATCTCTTCTTTCGTAACTAATGAAATGCTCTGTAAAGCAACCAAAATCTTTATGATTTTTTTTTTGTTAATGGTAAACACAGAAAATTATCTTTAAAGTAGCTCAATCAAAAAGAGAAATTCAGCACACGTAGCAATTCAAACATGCTTGGAAACCGATGTTTTGTATGACTACCTTTCATCTCCAGCATAATGTTACTCCTCTATACCAATCTTGTATTTTTTTCTAGTAGTTTCTAGTAGTAGTTCTTCTTTGAATATGGACTAATACAATAAAAATGAACCCATTTTGTGTCAGTTTTGTACCATTCAGAACAGTCTGAACTAACAGGTGCTTGTCTTCTTCTACAGATCAACAATGGAAGGTGTCCTAGTCTGATGTGTCGCTGCATGGTATGCACCATGTTCAGCAGTTAGAAAAAGAAGCTTTGGAGGGCTTTATAAAATAATAGAAAAATAATTGGCTGCACTTTGCCTGCACTGGAGGACATCTCTGTCTCACGGAATCTCAACAGGCCAAGAATACTAGAAAGGGTGTTTACATCATTGACAGTAAAATTACATAAATTATAAATTTTCTGCTGCCTTCTAGTGGAAGATACAGAAACCTACAGTCGCAGATTTACAGACATAAAAAAGGTTGTTACGTCTTGGTCATGTTAGGTCAACCAAAGCTGCCCACTAACCCTTAAACTGTTTCCAGCTTCAATTTATATGTTTTATTTATGTACATAATTTTTACCTTATTTGTTCTGTCTGAATGTCAACACTAACCCAGGTGGTTGTATTTTTACTTGTGTTCAACCTGAATACCTAGCATTGTTGCAGGAATGCAGCTAATCTAATTTATTCTATTATGTTCATAAGAATGTTATGAGCAGAGCAGCTAATACAAATCGTTACCCTTAAACTGTCCACAGTTTTAAAGGATGTATTCTGCGGCTGTGGCGCAGGTGTAGTGTGGCCGTCTTCTGATTGGTGAGTCATGGGTTCGGTTCCCATTACATCTGATGTCTGCGTGTCGAAGTGTCCTTGAGCAAGACACTGAACCCCGACTTGCTCCTGGTGGCCAGGCTAGC
>JBAMHX010000005.1:21756564-21774406 GCA_037177515.1 Pseudomugil tenellus
GTGTGTGAATGTGTGTGTGAATGGGTGGATTGCAGGATCTGTAAAGCGCTTTGGGCATCGAGAGATGAAAGTAAAAGTGCTATATAAGTGAACGCCATTTACCATTTATATATGTAATTTTCACTATTTGTGGACTATAAATTCCCTCCCATGCATATCTGTGACTTGTTTTTGTCGTTAGTTCTAAAACTTTCAAGAGTGGCTACCAACTTGGTGAAATAGGAGTACTAGTTCCTTTAGTTCATATTATAATGAAATTTTCAACTTAACTGTTCCTTATTTGTATGTCACAAGCACTCAGATTTTAGACCACTGACGCATAAGTATATTTGATAAACATTTGATTTTATTCCAACTGTCACATATTAGTCAACAGTAGCTTTTGCTTAAACTGCTGAAAAAATATACTACAACTTTTCTGAAGAATTTTTTTTAGATGCCATGAAAGCCCCATGTACCCGCCACTTTACATGGACTGAGGTCCCACACAGGTGCGCTTCCAACAAATGTGGTTGTGAGCGCGAGAGATGGGCCGTGAAGAAACACGGTTGATACACCTACTGTATTGTATATGGTGTCTGTGAAAGAGAATACATCCCTTATACGGAGATGATATAGAGACAGAAAGATAGAGAGATGAAGCAAAAAGGAGTAATGAGTAATACATAGACAGATATATATATATATATATATGGGATTGGCTTC
Organism: Pseudomugil tenellus; assembly: GCA_037177515.1. Classification (NCBI taxonomy): domain Eukaryota; kingdom Metazoa; phylum Chordata; class Actinopteri; order Atheriniformes; family Pseudomugilidae; genus Pseudomugil; species Pseudomugil tenellus. Next base: position 21,757,270 of record JBAMHX010000005.1, read on the forward strand.
CCCCAGTGACCCCGTTTGGGAATGAGTATAAAGTGGGAGCTGTGAACAGACCATCAGTAATTGTTGATGCCATTCAGTCTATAATTAGGACAGGAATGAAAATTTCTGATGGGTACCAATGCAGCTACTGCCCGGGTGTCACTATGACAGCCGTTTCAGAGAGGAGGCACTCCTGTGGGGCTGTGGTAACAGGAAAAGTCCTCATGAGTGTGAGATAGAAAGATAGACAGGAAGAGAGAGATATATAGGTAAAGAGATAGCTAGAGAGAGATAGGGAGAGAGACAAACAAAGAATATATACCAGCTCAAACAGACCCATGCCTGGTGAAGGCTAAGTCCATGGTGTCCTCAAAGCCTGGGTACATTCCTGGCTGTACTATGTGTGAGCGTAACGGAGCTATAACAGACCATCTGAAATGTAGAGTATGATATACAGTATGATGTATTTTATAAGAGAAGAGGAGGGACGCACTGACGCACATCTGTATATTGACTTAGATGACAAACAATAAAGAATAATAATGTGTGCGTCAGTGCTGTAGCATTGTCACCCATAATAAATTCTTCCTGGACTGAGATAGCAATATGTGTGCATTGCTTTCAACATAGAACCCATAAATATGCCCTAAGTTGGACTGAATTGATTGCCATGTGCATTTCTTATTCCTGTAATAAACTGTTATGTCCACCAGGGGGCAAGAAATGTCTTTCATTTAAATGTTTATAATTGGGAGTTTACTGTGGTGTTTCATGGAGAAATTTCTCTGGCTGGTTTGTAAATGATAATTCATGATAAAAACTACAAGATTTTTTTTTCTGTTACTTTTAAACCTTTAGTGTCCTGGTCTACAATGTGGTAGAGGTACATTTGCAGTTACTATGAGGATTTTCTTTCGAAAGCTGTGGAAATAAACCTGCCCGAGTAATCTCTGCTACTCTTTTTGGGTATGTAAAACCCAAACTAAGTATTTGTTATAATACCACTGTTTCACATTTCCACCAGTTCACTGTCCTAATATTATTAATAACATATATCTCAACCTTTTGCAAAAAAAAAAAACATTTTTTCGAATTACTCTTCTCCAAAACAAACAGAAAAATGCAGACAAACATTTTTCTCGGGCCTTTTCCTTGATGTGATCATTAGAGGGTTACTAGGCCTACTGATATACTGCTATAAAAACATGGAGCCTTTACAAGTTTCTGAATCCCTGAAATGAAAATTGGCACAATTACTGACCAACCCACCCACACACACCTACGTTAAATGTTGGTTCTGCCGTTGCCTCCGTTTTTCTTTGAAGGATATGAACTGTGTTGGGAACTTCTCATCATCTCAAAGCCTTCAGTCAAACCTGCAACACCCAGGCCCTCATTCCTCTTTGCTACAAACACCTTCCTCTCTTTCTCTTGCCTCCTACATCAGTACTTTGACCATCAAACAAATTAATTAGTAAAAATGATATCCCTTAAATCACACTCACTCCAACACACACACACACACACACACACACACACACACACACACACACACACACACACACACACACATGGTAATATATTTCAAAGATATTTAACTATGTTAGATGGAGGTGAACTCTTGGCCAGCAGTTTGTCTTTTTATGCAAGAGCTGGCATTTATACTCCAACTCATTAATGAGAGTAATAAAACCATCTGGGCAGATCAGGAGGACATTCAGCTCTTTAAAAGGACACACACATACTTGCACTCACACACACTAAATAAAAGAAAGCATATGGAAACATCTTCCAAGTGTGAATCTGATTAAAACATAAAAATGTAACCAAGCAGATGGCAGGTAGGAGACCAGCATGAATCACCATGTAGATAACATGATTTACTCATCATACAAACTCTTATCAAAGAAACTTAACAAGGTTTGTTTCATTGCTAACAAGCTCCTATTTACTCTGAGCAGAAGTTATCATCTTGTGCTGCTACAGGCGAATAAAGGGTAAGTGGTACATGAATTACAGCATGCAAGTGTTTTCAGCTTGTTTATATACATTGTAAAATGATTACATAAGAACACAGTTTTAGTGAAGGAAGCACCTGGTGAAACAAAAGCACACAATGTGTTTGTAATGATGTTATCATGTCTTGAGAAAATGTATATTTCTGTGTTTTTGCAGTTAGCGTGCAAAAGGATAACAGATGAAAAATATAAAATATGCAAAAAAAATATGCAAAAAGTGCAACTGATATAACCACAGACTGATCTCTCCTCCAAAGCTTCTTGTAAGGAAAGCTGTTCCTGGCAAAAAAAGAAAGACAGGAAATCACATTTTGAGCACCATATTGATCTTATGTCAACATCTTCATCAGGGCGACTGTATCACCGGTTCAGGACGATGAGCAGTCATTTGCCAACCTGAAAGGTCAAATGTGTGATAGAGCAAATAATTTAGTGTATAAAATATAGAAGTGCTGTATGGGAGTGTATGTGACACATATTTACAGCACTTTAAGTGGTTCGGATGAAAAGAAAAGTCCTAGATAAGTGCAATCCATTTGGTATTTACAACTCCGACACAGAGATGCTCTGATGACTCTGCAGTTGTGTGGTGTGTATCAGTGATAAACATGAAGCTGTGTACAGAAGACTGGTGATGCAAACAATCACCCCATCTTTAACACAAACATAATAAAACATTATTAACATCAGTCGCAACAGTTTACATCTTGGGAGGAGACTGTCCAGGAAAGAATGCTGGACAAGCTGCAGAGGATAACAGATGATTCCTTACATCCTCTACACGTCTGGGTGTGTTTAGTGTGAGGCTTCATCCGGTCCAACGCAAGACAGAAAGATTTCTGGGATTAATAAATATTTTTTTATTCATGTAAACTCTTAACTTTAATTGAATTTGGTTTCATTCATTCCAATAAACGTGATATTCTGTGATGATGCCAGTTTGTTGACTCCACTGAGGCCCTATGATGGACATATGATCTGTCCAGGATGTACCCTGCCTGTTGTCTGCTAATAGCTGGGATAATTTAATTAGATTAAATGGTATAAAAAAAATGAATGAGTCTATTGGTGTTGTTTATTCCAATTCCGGCTCTCTAACATATAACAGAAAGGTTTGCTTGAGATGAGGGAATGGGAAGAAATCTCCAACAGCTGGCTGGAGATTGAAGGATCTAAGCTTTCTAAGGCAGATTCACCTGCTCATCGATTCTTTCTACACATAATACATGTAAGATTTTCTGTCCTATCTGTCACTGATAGTCACTCCTGGGTATCCATAGTTCTCAAAACCCAAATCTTTCGCTCTTGGACCTTCAGTGAAAGCATCCTTTTATTTTTTTAAGTCCATAAATTTATCTTTTTTTCTTTGATCACATTATGATGTATGGAATTCCTACCTATCCAATCAGCAATGGGAGTAGAGAAAGGCAGAAAAAAGTAAGTCATGGAGAATTTATATTCACGATTTTTTTTACTGTCAACTGTATGTATTTTAAAATGTATCATTAGATTACATTGCACTAGGAAAGTTGAACACAGCATGTAGAGTAAGAGTAGGAGACCTGACTGTTCCCTGGTTTCATCAGCTACTATAAACAACCTCATCCATTATTGCATTACAATGTGTAACATTGAATGATGCAGATTTCTTTTGTTGTCAGTTTCATTGACTGTTCAGTGTTGCTTTTTATTTTCCTTTATTACTCTGTCATTGCATCTTGAAACATGCAACATTTTTGCTAACACATTTTAAACAAAATATTCAAGACCTGTACTCCTTCACTTCCTATCTGTTTTGCATCTTCATGATTATGTGTGTACAGACTTCTTTTTATCTGCAGGGACTTTTATAACCACTGCTTTTTGTATTTGATACTATAAAGAGCAACTTAGAGCAGAACTGGAAAAAAAAGACAAATGAGATATTTTCACACTTGGGTGTATATAGCCTACAGGTATATGTGCACTTATACTGGCATGCACATAGTCATCCATCATCATGCAGGAAAATAATCCAAAAAATGACACTAAAATTAATACATTATTATAATTACAGCCATTACAAAAGCAACAGTATACAATTAACATTTAAATGTTAAGCCAAAAGCAACAATGTGGAATAAAATGCATAATGAAGTATTCGCCTTTCAGTTTCAGTAGAATCTCCTATTTCTCCCTCTTTCATCCACTTACAACAACATTTTTAAAACTAATACCTTTAGAAGTGTAAGTATAAGTTACTGTCAAGAGGTACAGTAGAAAGTAGAAAAACACCATATATAAGATTGCCACTGACATACACATATATGCCCATCAGAAATGCGCACACACATATCTTAAATCTCCAAAGCTCAGACGTCAGAATGGCATTCTTCTATTATTTATGCACATGCACTTTAAATATTCATGGGGTTATCAATACCCTGCAGCATCAAACTCTCTGCAAAAGTGCCACTACAGAGGCTTCAAAAGCAGCATGCCGATGAAACAGTTCAGATTTTAAAAAGTCCACTTTACAATTTGTTAAATTACTTGTTAAGTTACTTGATATTGTAGATTGATGCTTTATTTTATCTTGCACAATGTTTTTTTTGTCATTGTTTGTTTTCAGGTAAGGAGTGTCTAACCAAGAGTTCACATTTTAAATGTCCTTTTTATTTTTTAGGATGAATCACATAGTGGACCTTTTCTTTAGAAGTTGTTTTCCTTTTTCTCCCGTTTCTTTTCTTTTCATTTGTTATGCATAGTAAAGCATGGTTACGTTGGATGGAACAAGCTGGAGAGTAAAAATATGGGTTTTCACTGGGTTTAGATCCTGATTCTCAAGGACATTCCTTTTTTTTCTTCAGCTATTTCTTTATTTCTTAGCATTTTGAATCATTTCGTTTTCTTGCTGAAAAGTACAGCTTTACTCCATTTTGAACTTGTACTCAGGAAATGTATCAGATTCAACCCAGCCGCTTCAGTTTCTGCAAAAGCAAAAAAAAAAAAAAAAAATCCCACAAGATAATGTCATCATCATGTTTGTTTTTATGTCACAAGGAGGAGATGGTTCCATATAAAACTATATGGCAGGAAAAGCTTAAATACTGTGAGAAATTCTTGCATTTCTTGACATTGGGGACTAATATAATAGTGGAACAGGTACTTAAGCACAAATTAAGGTTGCGTCTTGTATTGTTTGGGGGTATTAAGAAGAACAGGGGCTCTAGGATGAAACAAGTCTTCAAAAGGCTCTTGAAGTTAGAGAGGAACCCTCTTACTAAAATAAAGGACTTTTCTTCTGTGGTACAAGAGTCATTGAGTTGCCCTTAATCAAGCTCCCAGTGGGATGTCATGTGCATTTAAGTGAAGAATGGCTTCTCTCTGGCTGCTTTGCCATAACGGCTTGATTGGTAGAGTGCTGCATCAGTGTTTTTTTCCTTCTGTCAGGTTCTCCGCAAAGGATTTCTGTACAGTGGAAGTCTGGATGTTATTTGCAATGCCTCCTAGGTTATTGAACACCTGTCAAAATGATGCATGCTTTTTCTGCTTAATCGGTTGTGCTCATGAGGAATAGTAGTGACTCCAAATATTTTCCACATTAAAATACTTTTAGAGAAATGTTGTGATTACATCCCCTTTTATCAATCTTTTGTTGCAGGTTTAAATTTTTTTTTTTTTTTTTTTGCTCATAACAATCTCATACATAATCAATTTTACTCAACCTGGGAGGGGTGGGGTAGGGGTTTATTAATAGATGGTGATGGACCATAAAGTGGAGAAAATAAATAACCTTTTGGTACAAGAGCTCAAAACAAAAGGAAAGATATAAGTCTGAACAGCAATATGTTTCCCGAGAAACAGATAAAAATTTAGAAAGAGATTTAAAATAAGATTGAGGGAAGAATATTATATGAACATAAATGCAAAACAAAAAGCTGTTAAGTCTTTGGTGTTATCTCCATAAAGCAACAACACAATAGATGATGATGATGTGAATAGATCAACCTTTAACCCTTTTCTTGCCAACAGAAGGTACAACAGGTTGATATTGTCTTTCTGAGAAACGGGATAATACAGTTTCAGACAAAAGCCTTCAACAAGTGAGACAGCAAAGTGATGAAAAGGTTTATGTTGCAGTTGCCACTGCCAGTCTTCAGCATGTTAATGGCTCTACTTAAAGATTTATGCTGTTTTTCTTCCTTATTGATTCATGTAACTCACTAACACTTTCAGCTTTCTATGGTATTTGTGTGAATATATCTCAACATTGCTCCAGTTGCCTGAATTAAAGAGAACTATTAAAAAACCATATTTATTCTAAACTCTTCCTGATTGGCTTGACTTTACATACACACATACAAATAGTAGCCTACTCTTCAAATACTTTGAAATCTTTTCACATGGTAACAGACATGGAGATAAACATTAAGCCTCCTTATTAGATTGTTACAATAACACAATTTAAATCATTTGATATCCACAGTAATGTTATGTTAATTATGACATTTTCGTCTACCTGACATTAATACTGAAACTGCATCAACATATCAGTTTTTATTCATTTGCACATAGTGAATACCATCTTCAAATGAGAACCATCATACCACTTGTTTCTTTTTATTACAGTATGCAAATGACACGTGCACATCAAATATAAATCAGCAGTTGCGGCTGTCAGTTAACAAATAACTCTGAATGTCTAATTAATCAATTCATGATTGACAGCTGAAATTTTTCCTTCCACCACAATGACTTTAAGGCATATCAATGAAGAGGATAATTATCCGCTATATTAATTATGATATTGTTTTATTAGACTCCTGAACCTCCCTACATATACCCTGTGGTACTGTCTGAATAGAGTTCATCACCACTAATTTGCTGGGTCAGTACAGACCGATCAGCAATATTTGAGTAGTTTTTTTCAGGTACCTGCTGTACGCTTCCATCCCGACAACGGCTCTACCAGTCACTTTCTGATAAGAAATTTTATATATATATATATATAAAATACTGAATTTGCCTTGTAATTTTGTAATCTCATATGAACATAACATAACATAACTACTCTCATCTCCGTAGGCAACATGAGGATCACAGTTGTCACAGAGCAATTTAATATAACTAAGATACATAGAATTTCTAATTAAAAGTACATATTATTAATTAAATATAGGTTTTTAATGCCCAGATAATCTGTTGGCTGTGAACTTTGCACATTCAAGAATCAGAGCGCAATCTGGTTAAATTCAGATTTTCATTACTGCTGAATTTGCTTTTGCATTGTAACATATGGAACATCCTCATTCCACATGTAGAGGAACATGTTGTGCGCAAAGTCTTGGAAAATGAAGAAAACACACAACATGAATAAAGATGCAACGGCTTTTTTCTCAACTTGCAATGTTTTAATCCAACAGCTGAAAAATTGCAGATTCTCTCTGTTTTATTTAGTTTAATTAAATTTACAACAATCTATACAAATTAAAGTGTAAGGGAGGAATTATGAATTGATTCTATATTTAGGGAAGATCTTCGTCAGGAGTCAATGATCATCGAAATATTGTTTAGATTCAAATTAAAACCAGAAAAATGTCTTCTGTTTTAGAGATTTCTTTGTTGACATTGGTTATTCAAAGTGAATTTCCACCTCCAGATAAATTAGCTTTAACAATGAAGTGTTTTTTTCACTCACACTTTCCCTGAACAGACACTTTCCACTTGTAAAAGACAATAAAGCAGATTTTTTTAAAAATTTTGTTTGTAGTTTTGAAATGTCATGAAGCTGGGCGAAGACCAGAATCTTAAAATAGAACTCAGTTCAAGTAGGATCCTAATTTTCCTGGAGAGATTTCCCCTCGACTTGAACGATGACACCTCTGTGGAAGCTTATTATCATTGTCCTTTGTGAGGAGACATTGGAGGCTGGATCCAAATGCAGGATGATGAGGCAGGAGGCACACAGACATCTCAACAGATGGTCTTGAGGCCGAACTAAAACAGTTACAAATTATGTATTTGTGCAGGTAAATACACCAGAAACTTCTAAAACTTTCACATACCAGTAAAGCAAATAGCAGCATTAGCAGTGCACTTAAGGGACTTGCAAATGACCTCTGAGTACAAATGTAACATCTGAAGTGAAGCTGTGGGCCAGATGTTGGAAGCAGAAGCTGTGTTAATAACACAGATATGGATTTATGCAAGGCTTTTTTCTCATTTATATGCTTTCTCAGGCATGCACTTCTCATTTCTGCACATAGTTGTTTGGGCAATTATCTATTCTGTTTCTATGGTTAAGTGCCTCAGGTCTCAGGGAGTTAATATGCAGTGCGAGTTTTAAAGTCATCCTCTCTTTCATAGTTATTCTGATTCAGACCCTGTAGTCATAGTCAAACTACAGCTCATCTACTTTGACAAAGATGTTTGAGATGGATATAGCATGGTTACTCAACTACATCGGGTTGAGTAGAAGGTGAAGGACACAGTGTAGGTACTGCTTTGGCAGAGAAACTGACACATTATTTATGGTCATGAAAGTCTGGGACAATTGTGAATAATTTAACATCTGTCTCTGTCCTCCTCTGTTTCTATTACATATATTTGAACTTAACTGGCCATCAGTCGTCTGCGATCTTCAGCAGCCTCTCAGCTTGTGAGACCAGTGCTGCTGAAGCAGGCTAAATTTCTGCTTAATAGCTCTTTGGGGATCTTAATAAGGTAAAGAACGCAGATAATGGGAAAAGTGCACAAAGAGGTGCTGAGCCATAGGTCTAAACGCAGGTCTAAAGTTCAAAGTACTTCAAAAAAACATATATATTCAGTATATATGTATATAAATTTTTTTGGTTTTGCCTAACTTAAACATCAGCTATCTTAAAGATGACGTCACTTACTTTCAGCTGCTCGAAATTACATATAGCTGGAATGCACAATATATTTGATAACACCATGCTAACAAAATTATATTTAACCATATTTGTGACATTAAATCAAGAAGACAGTGCACAAGCTCATCCCAAAAGCCCAGATTTCCTATTCTGCACTTTATGTATCGAGGACACTTTATTTTTGATTATGGCAGTTTTTGTCCCCGATGTATGTATAGTCTTCAACATTTTTACAAAAAGTCTGACAAAAAGAGCATTTGCAAGTGGACAACAGGTCAGGTTAAGTCACGTTTGTTTGTAAAACATTTAAATGCATCATAGTGCTGTACAAAACAAAGCAGAATGAATGTTTCTGTTGTGATAGGACAGCTTGCTGGCCTGCTTTTGGCTACACATTTAGCTTACCATCACCAAGTAGGAATGAGGAGAAAATGTATAATGGATTCAATGGAAATCACTTTGGGTGCCTTGAAAAGTGCTATGTCAATCTAAATCCATTATTATTACTGTTATTTTAATTTTCTATCAATAAAAAGCAATTATTCATTGTGATGTTCGGAGGTAATGAAAAACCATTTTTCTGTGGTACACAGAGCTGTTGTCATCACAGTTCAACCATGAAGCGTTACCCGGCTCTAAAATCTTTTGTTTTTTTTTAAATAAATGCAAACAGAGGTAATTTTAGAATCGGATAAATAAAAGATGGGCAACAATTTGCCTTCATCTCTCAATGCTTACACAAAAAGAATAATATCAAGCATTATTTATATTTTCTGCAGCATCCACAACCTTTAGGAAATACAAGAATAAATTATTTATTACTAAATTTTTGTTTAATTTAGAAAATGTACTCACTGTGGTAAATACTTTTTTATTAAAAAAAAACTTTTATTTGTTTTGCTTTTACAAACAATGAGCCACGTCTTTACTCTTGCTGGGTTACTGAGGGGTTTGTGGGAATATGTTTTACATGTTTTTTGGAATATGTACCAAAGCAAAACTGTTTCTGCATGGTTGGTGCATTAAGCTCCTGTATGGTGCCAGTTACCTCCACCAGTGTCACATGTCCTTTTCGTGGTCTTTATGGATGTGTTATCTTCAGTAGAAGGTGTTTGACTTGGCAGACGCAAGGTTTCATCTCTGCTTTTGAGGATGACCTTCAGTTTGCTCTGCATCGTTTTCCAGCTGAGTGTGAAGTGGTCGGGATAAATATAAACTCCTGTATCTGTGAGGCTTTGGTTCTGCATTGAAGATGGGGGGGAATGCTCCTGCTGGGGCAGTGCAAAGTCTCGAGTGCCTCAAGTGGAGGAATTTACAGTTAGTTTCTCTGTTTTGATCATGAGTGATGGCTAATTGGATAGATATTGACAGAAGATTTGCTGCTGCGTCAGCAGTAATGACAGTGCTGTTCCTCAGCTCTTGAAGAGACTATAGCAAAGGACAGCTGCAATATACAAAATGTTCATATGTACAACTATTTGATTATATTTTCATTAAGTAAAAAAAACCAAACAAATATAACTAATAGGTTATTTTCTTGAAAATCATGAGAAGCTGACTACATCACAAAGATTGATTAGCTCTGTCCGTGTACCCGTTGAACAATTGAACAGAAAGGGAAACAGCGATGATGTGAACAGTGTTTTTTCCTCTTCCTTCATTTTTGCAATTATATAAACCTCACCCAGCGTCTGTCTCCACTAGGACTTAAGTGTTATTCACAATAGACTTGTCACAACTGATTGATCTCTGCTGTATGTAGTTTATAAATGTACTTTTGTCCTGATCCCAAAATAGCTATGTCAGACTTCATGTAGTGTGTGTGTGTGTGTGTGTGTGTAAGACTCACAGGAGCTTTAACAAAGCAAAGAGGAAGAATATGGTAGTAAAAAAAATTCCTCCTTTCACACACAAGGCATACAAGTGATAAGTATTTTTATTTCAAGCCTGATTCGGGTTTAAGGTCCAGAGACCATTATGGGTGAGTAAAATTTTGCTTTAAAATATTTATTTCAACTGTATTATATATATTTAATAATTCATTCAACAATCAAACTGGCCTTAGCTGCATCTCTGCTGAGCTAGAAGATCTTTGAGTGTGTGAATATTTGATCAAAATTGTTTTTTCATACTTTCATAAACTCACCTGCCTTCCATTTTATCTCTGTTAAACCTGTGTTTGCTGACCTTTTACCATTCTACAGGATTGTCCGGAGATATTTTTTTAGTTAGCTGCATTTATACACAGATGGTTTTAGCTGTTGATTACTATAATATCTTTTTACTGACCCTTTGTGTGTATAATATTTTTTTTAATAATGCTCCCTGAGGATTTGAAACATTACAAATTCTCATTTACAATAGCTGCTCCAGGCAGTTAGAATAATCTGAAAATACAAAGAAAATAAATGTTTCATGCGTTAGTAGAGTCAGTGAAATAGATTTTTTCTTTTTAAATATCTGGACTATTTTTAGTCTCCTCTTTCTAATTGATAGAATGTTATATTCTGGTTTCTCTTCCAAACATAAGTACCACATTTCATTTATATAATATTTCTTTGCAAATGCTGCAAAGTGAAATACAATTTAGCATTTTTTTTTATATAATTATGTATTGTGGGAAGGCAACACTTGCATTCAACACAAAGTTATTCACACATGTTCACACTTATAATTAAAAACTACAATTTTTCATGGACTAATAAGGAAAATGCCTTCTACAAGTCTGATCTTACTCCCTTAATGCCTAATGTCGCATATTTGAAATAAACCCTTTGAGACATTTGGCATCACTTTATGGTAGAAACTTTATTCAAAACCCAGTTGCGCACCAAATAATACTGGTATCCTGCCTCCTGGATGTTATATTTCTATCTATCATATTGAAATATGATAAAAAAATATTGTACATATTTTGCTAGATTTTTTAAAGGGCCACACAAAGACTTTACATTTTTTTAAAAATGTGAGTTTTCTTAGCAGTTTCTAATTTCAAGCATTAGAAGTTAAAGATGCAAGGTGTAAAAATTGTTACAATGAACCATTGACCCAGAACGCAGCCAGATAGAAAAAAGTATTACAAGTTTATTGGAACAAAAAGGGTGATGAAGGTGGTCTTGAACACAAAAAACAGGTGAGCCAAAAATCAGAAATAAGTTAAAGTGAAGGAAGAAAAAGTAATTATCAGGAACTGGGGGGTGAGAGAAGTTTCAGGGTAGTCTTCCAGTGTAGGAGAAGCATAATCCAAAATTCTCTAGGTCCAAAAGCAGTCCAGGATTTAACACGGAGAGCTTTCAGGAGAAGAAAATCCAAGGTGCAAGACTAGAGTCAGTGATCGGGGTCAGCCAAGGTTTGGCAACAGGAGAGCAATAAATTCCAGTGAGGATGAGGCAGAGTCAGGGGCAGGGGCAGGGGCAGGGTCAAAACCAGGAAATCTCATACTTGGACACATGAACTGTGGGAAAGACAGAAAATCTCACACTGAGTAGGTCTGGTGCAGGTGATTAAATAGGCACCAACACAGGTGAGCATGATTATTAATCAGGCCAGGAAATGAGCATGAGGATCACGACAAAAATATCAAAATCAAAAATGAATATATTAATTAATAAATAAATTAATAAATTAATTAATATATTGTTTAATCTGTGCTTCTATTGGATTGGCAATTAATTTGTTGAAATGCATTTTGGTTTTATTCTCTTAGAATGAGTCATGACTAACACTGGAAAAGACACATGTAGTATTATACACAGTTTTGAGGTAAAGTCATTGCTGCCGCTGAGACTGGTGATTTAAAAAATGGTTTAATGTTACGATTAGTTTAGTCACTCACAAAGACCATCCATTCACCACTGTGCTTGCCATCTAAAGTCATTTCTATGTCCATGTTTACCACTGCTAGTAATTCTTATGTACTGTACCTTTAACATTCATTTACCGTAGCTGCTAAAAGCAGTTCACATTTTCTGAACAATCTACCTGCAGGAATGGTTAAGTAGTGTTTCATCTTTTTCTCCTGTGTCTTTTCCCAATCTGAGGATAATGAGTGAAGTCCTTGTACGATGCTGAATGCATACAAAACCTTTTGTGGATGTTCTGCTTGACAGTCGCCCACAAATCTTTTCAGCAGCTTTCACTTTGCTCTTTTATTTGTGTTTCTCTTCTGCTGCGCTGTTTGCCAATCCAGAAAGAGATCCATTAAATGAAGGTGCTTTGAATGATACTTCTGTAAAACATGTTGAGGGAATGAAGATAACGTTCAGTAAGATTCTATGTTTTTTCTACTGGAGGTCGTCTTATTTGGAACCTGGCCCTGTAAACCCTTTTCCTGTTTGATGATGATGTTAGTCATCAGTCCTAATGAAGTCACTTTCCATTGTTTTGAGGGACAGATTCTATATTATGACGGTCGGCATATTCTCCACCTCTGTTCTGTAGACTGACTCATCGCTCCTGGCAGGAGGGATGTTAATAGACTTAATGAGAGTTGGTGTTTGAACTAGCAAAGCAATCCAAACAAAATGATTTCAGCACAAACCACTGATACATTAGTGAAGTTCAGCTGAGTAATATTGTTGAATCCTGTCCCATCATATGTCCTCCTGGTTAGGATCAATGGCATTAATTATCAATGTCTAAAATGGATTTTATCATCAGCGGTAAATGTTCCTGGTATCCAGAGAAATAAGTGTATCTTTGCATCACCATACAAAACAGCAGATAAACAATTATAAAATGTAGTTTTCAAACTATATGAGTTTTTTGCTAAAAGTAGCAATAATATTTAGTGACCACAATTGAAAAAGAGAATAAAATCCAAACAAAAACCGACTGAAACATGAATATTGATTAGTTTACCCAGGATAATTTTTATAATCTATCTTATGTTTACAGGTCCAGTAACAGATTTCTGCCCCACCTTTGCCACCTTGTCAGTTGCTGTAAGTAAAAGCACCAGAATGATGCTTGCAGCTCCTGCTGTCATTCTGTAATACTGCATTGAACGGATTGTTAAAACTGTTGCCAGAGGACACGTTTTAACAGAACAGCAGTATTTCATCTTCTGAGAATGAATCTGAGTTGGCAGACATCCACAATATCAATGGAGCATCACATCTACAAAATATGATTCTTTAGCAATAGCATTGTATCAACATCTCGTTACACATACAAAGATTGCAGCTTTGCTCATCATATTCTGCTTGCGCTTAAGACTTGATATCAGCATGAGAAACTAGCCTATTTACATAAAGAGACCAGCAACAAGCAAACTGAAGTATAAGCCGATTATACAAGTAAGTGTGGAGTATTATGTAGTTAAAGAACTGTACCAAGATCAGCCAATATAAAGTGTAAGATATAATCAAACACTTGCAACTCTTTAAGTGCACCAGAACATCTATCAGCATTGTTTTCATATTATTGAACACCCACCCACAGTGGCCATGACCACAAGCATCTCTAAAACATGTTGGGTTGTAAGTAAGTAAATTTTATTTTACCTCTCAAGATAAAAATCACAAAGTGCTTTAACAATGAACAGCAAACATGGGATATAAAAACAAATGAAACTAAAGAAAAGTGTCTGACGGTGCAAAAGAGTGGCCATCATCAAGACTGTATAAAGAAATTTAACTCCACAATGATTTTTAAGAAGAACATAAACTGTAAGATAAATAATAAGATGGAAACAGGCCGAACTTTTTAGTTTGTCAAGTTTCACACTTATTTTTATGTCATCTTGTCATTTCCTCTAGAATAAAACAAATGGGACAAGTAAACTTAAAGAGATGCAGTAAGTATTGCTGCTTTCTTACTGTCTTAGCTGACAAGTCCCAGAATTACATGTGTAGCTTGTTTTAAAAAATAAAATCCAAAGATTGTAATAGTAATTATTAATAACTTTAGCTTTGTTTGTTAAATGATCTTACACAATGATCAGCCACTGAACCAATAATAGAAGAGTATAAGATGAATCATTTAATAACAATATAAGGTTTTGTTTGAAACCTTGAGGACTATCAATTCTCATGGATTCCAATTTCATGTATTAGCTTAATTACCTTGCTCTTAATTAATGTCTAGCTGAAAGGTCCGACCATAAGGCTCCTAAACTGTCATTCTGACCTTTAGTAAACCATCTGCTTCGTAGCCGAAGCAAGGCTGGCGTCCTTGTCGTATTTATGTTTAGAAACAGATTGACGCATGTGACCAAAGTCTTTAAACAAAGCTCACCTATCTGAATAGGGCAGAACAGCTCCAGACTTCTGTGGGTCCACAGATCTTTGGGATCTTCATGTTTCAATGTTTAATGTATGTTCAACTTATTTTATCTTCATTATTAAATTTATATTCTTCTCAATCTAAAGAAACCAGTGTCGTCGTCCTTGACAGGAATAACGGTCATCTACACAGATTTCGCACTAAAATACTACACAACAAATAACCTCTGAGGTTATCTCCTTTGGCCTTTTATGGCCTCACTGGACTGGACAGTAACTGTAAAACTACTCAAGAACCATGACCATGAGACAGAGGTGCTGACCCAACTTCCAAACTTCCTAAATGTCAATGTGATTGACTATCTGTGATGCAACAGAACAATGCGAATCCCCGGAGGCCTGCCCCACAACCCACAGAAACCAAAAGCTACTCTGCTACAGCCCCGAGGCGTGATGAGTAACAA
The DNA here is from genome assembly GCA_037177515.1 of Pseudomugil tenellus. Lineage (NCBI taxonomy): Eukaryota > Metazoa > Chordata > Actinopteri > Atheriniformes > Pseudomugilidae > Pseudomugil > Pseudomugil tenellus. The sequence continues at coordinate 21,772,830 of JBAMHX010000005.1, forward strand.
CTGTGTACATACATGCATAAACACTTCATTATAAAAACTTAAATTATTCTGAGAGCGTGTGTGTGTGGCATGAAGAATGCATGGAAAATAAGATTTAATTTACAAAAAAAAAATTGATTGTGGGCAGGAACAAATATGAAAATGATTTAGCTTTTAATAGCACAGGAGACCTCCAGTGTGTTTTGCACCATATCGATACCTAAATGGCTCAGAGTTGTTTTGTGGAACTACACTACAGAAAAACAATTATTATGAGGCTTTAACAAGTTATCCTTGGGCCTGAACTGGAAACCTGTCCAAGGTGTCTAACCCAGGACCATGAACATGATCAGGACGAAATCCCAATAAACCAATGAGACTAGAGAATGGTTATACAAGACATTCACTGACTGAACTTGCATACAGCATTTCCAAAATGCAAAATATTTAACAATTCTTTATTTATTTATTTCTTTTAAATATCTGAGTCAGTGAATAGACATTTTAATTCATTCAAAGCAGTTATTTATTTCTGATAACGTCAGCAATGAATTCTGATATTCTTGATGAACCCAAATTTAATTGAATATGTGCAGTACTTTCACTTTTATGGAGTTTGAAATTATACAAACTTATAGTTTGTGGCATGCTCAGTGTAAACACCCCCACCCAAACATTTAATTTCAGCTACAGCTATATGTTCACACAATCAGAACTATTCAATGCATGCTGTGAAAGTCAGATGGTTCCTCTGAGAGGGACTTGGAGTTATTCTGTGCTAGAATGGTATCGTGCCCTCATCGTGCCCTTCAGTGATATGCCTCTGGCGACTTAAATTATTTGTTATATGTAAATACACACATGGGTTGGGAGATTTTTTTCAGAGAAGTGAACATACAGGTAGATATCTGGGTGTAAATTCTACATAGCTCAGCATCCAAAAGTATTTTTCCTCCTGCACAACAACACACAAATGAATCCTAATAATGTCAAAGCGCAGTAATCTCCAGTGAAAACATGCTTCATAGCCAGTCTACTAACTTGCTGTGCAGGCAGATAAGATGAAAATAAGTGCAAAGCGATATTCACACATGTGTTTCCACAGAAGAATTTATTTATCTGATGCATACTTTTCAGCTAATGTTGAAACACAGATGTTTTACGGGAACTTTTCACCACAAAATGTCAATTAAGTTCAGCAACCTAACAAACTTACCTGTCAGCTTACTGAGGAAGGACAACTTTTTTTTAAGATGATATATACAGAGCTATTCTTTGCTGACAGTCATTTGGCTTGCATAAAAAAACATTTTGCTTTTTCTTTCTGACTTTTTTGTGTTTTAGACACTTTCTGACAATCACAATATTTTTCAAAGGAAAGAAGGGAGCTGAGAATGACAAGTAGTCTTTCCCCCTCGGTAATTATTCCCTTAATTTCTGAAGCACGCCCACTGCAAGCAAAACCACAGAACAACCCCCACCACCCCCCACCTGTCACAGTCTTTGTAATAATCAATAAATTTTGGCAGTAGTACTGCATAATTTCACACTTTATTTTTTCTTGTCATAATCTTTGCTGCTTCCAACTTTTTTATATA
>JBAMHX010000005.1:21812674-21825555 GCA_037177515.1 Pseudomugil tenellus
CAGATTTGGAGCCAGACACAAGAAGGAGTCATGCATACCTGCAATAATTAAACTCCTGGCAAGTCTAGAGTTTTTGGTATCTGAGTCATTCCAGCGTACAGTAGCCAACACAGCAGCGATCTCCCAGTCACATCCTTTACATGTATTGACTGAATTCCTAAATGCAATGTTGCGCCGGATCGCGACGTTTATTAGGTTTCCAAGCTCTCGAGATTCTTTTAATGAGACAAAACAAGTTTTTTTAGGTGGCTGGATTCCCCGGTGTTATAGGAGAAATTGACTGCACTCATGTGCAGCTTGTGCCTCCCGCAAACTCTGAGCATTTATACAGAATCAGTTTTGTAAAGTTATCATCATGAAAACCATGACACACGCTAAATCCTCATTTAAATAGGCGTAAATTAATAGTAAATTTGGCCCTAAATGCTTCAGTATTTTTCACACATTTACCTACTTCTTATTTAACCCCCCCCCAAAAAAAAATAAAATAAAATAAAAATAAAGGATGTTTTGTGTAGACCATAAGGAATCGGTTAAGAAATCCAAACCACGTTAATACAGAAAACCATAATATCCCCAACACTCCACCTTCGGGGATATAATAACAGCTGATATAAATATCAGCAAAAACATCAGCAAAAACTCCCAGAAAGTCCTGTTACTCCTCATGTGTCCTTAACGGAGAATCCCTGACCATCTTGTGGGAAGACGGTTGAATGGGAAGAACCCAAACTAATGTATCCTCTACACACCTCATACAGAACATAGAAATGTTTCCTCATAGTTTAGATTAACTACTTTTTTCCTGAAATGTTTGTTTTAAACGGTTTGACCTGCAGAGACATTAGATTGTAACAACATGAAAAAGAAGCTTTTCAAATTTTTTTAATTCATCTTTTTTTTTTTTACTCCAGCCAAAATGTAGCTTTGTGTTTTTCCATGAAGTGAACAAAGAGCTTATAGTCTGCTGTTTACAGAAAACACTGCAGAATAACCTCTCTTTTTTATGGTTCACATATTGAAATAGTTGAAATAGCTTAGCTTCCGAGGTTGTTATGTCCCAATTATCAAGGCTTCCACTGGGAGACAGCTGGGAAATTTGGGTACCATTGAGCCACTAGCAGATGGTCCCAGTAGTTCTGAGCTGATCGCAACATTTGGAGTATATTTCTGTCAAAGTTTATGAAATAGTAGAAGGCAAAGAAGACAAGTGCTTTAAATGAACGCAGTGGTGTCCAGATGAGATCGTAAAATCCGTGTTTGTGAAGGAAGAGAGAGAAGATGGATATGGGGGGAGAGGGGGCGCACACATGGGAGGAAGACTCGGCCAGCACATACCATTCTCAGTGTCCCGTGGAGAGTGCCCAAACTTAGGCTCTAAATCCTCAGTCATGCTCTCTGCGCTCTTCCATAAATCAGCTTTATTTCCTGATCTCTGTACATTCTCCTTCAACCAAGTATCGCTCTCATACGTTGCTTCACTGGAAACACATAATAACCACACATTTCCCTGCCAACACACGCTCATTCACAATAGCACTCCCGTGGGAGTTCATATGAAAATCAGTGCTTCTAAATGACCAGAAGCGGATTAATTAAAAGTGTTGTGACAATTTTCAATGTGTCAGTGGGTGATACTTCTGGTTTTTTGGATTGAAGCAGGAGGTAAAATCAATACGATGCCTTTTATCAACAGATGTCATTTACACTGGTAATACTGGAGACAACACAAGCTGGGCTCCTGTTTTAAGGTACACAATGTTTTTGAAAAATGAAACCCTTTCATTGTTATATAATCAAATGTTTTTATTCTGTTTTGGATTTATTTGTGACCCTATCACGGAAAAATTTGTTTGGTTATATTTAGAGCTGGGATCTTTTAAAAGTGATTAATTAATTTGATTCTAAATCTAATTGATCTAATATTTATTCAAAAACTCTGAGAAGTGAACGGACAACACATGTACATAGACAGAAATAAATCTGATAATGGACTTGTAATGTGAAAAACAACCTTTCTGATATTGTATTCTAGAAATGCACACAGACACATCACATCAGATTATTATTAGAAAATCTGATTACTCACAGATATTTTATTCTGATGATCTTGTGAATGGGTTTAGTAATTCATAAAAATAGTTATCTGAAAGTATCTTTAATATTAAAGAAACATGCACGGGGTGTCAGAAAATCTGCAAATGAATCTATATCCAACCGAAACAAGATTAATCAAAATGTGTTAGAATCAGGAAAGTAGTTGTGATATTCCGCTCTTTTATGTTTATTGTAACTGCACCAGATACTACAGCTAAATCCTTATATGTGTGAAACACAGATACTAAGGACAGTAATTGCTCAGGTAGCAACGTCACAACCCAGTGGTCACATGACTGTGAACAGCTTACCAGTGAGAACGAACCCTGCATTATTCCAGCATCCGTGTTGACCAAGGGTGTGACACTTAAGCATACTTTAATTTTCAAAGGCAAAAGACATGAATGTGGCAATGTCCACTGATTTCCCCAGATGTTTATGCCTGCTCTGCATCTGTTAAAAAATCCTGGATCAAGGTGATCCAATACCACGTTCTCCATACCCAAACATAACTATGTAACGCCTTTAATCAAAGTGTCACAACAGATTTAGATTAGATTCATTTTTGTACCTCAGACATTTCAAAAGAACAAGTTTTAGATCTGGGATCATGCTTTTGCTTAAGGGTACTGAACTGTCCAAACAAATAATGTTCAGAGAAAGTGCAGCATCAAATAATGTGAGAAGTCTTGTTTGCATTTTGAAAAAACACACACACCAACAACAATATGCAAAAAGGTGTATTTTGTTGGACAAAATCGTACATAAAGCATCAGGTGAAGGATTCCCTGCAGGTATGTGAAAGAACAGAACATGGATGGACACAGCTACCATAACACATTCAATTAGTGCAAATAATCACATTTACTAGCTCTATAACTGCAAGCTGAGTCTTTATTGAACTTAAAAGGGCTCTAAAATCATCTTTTCTGATGATCAGCTGAAGTTTTCCTAGCTTGGTGTTTGTGTTTGTTCTGCATGATTCCTGATCTCAATGGCTTTCACCTTCATCATTGATATTCTCCCTTAGCCCTTTTATTTTCTTATAAACAGCTTTAAATTCAATCCTCATTCAACTTTGTTTAGACAGTACCACATGAAAAATAACACACATGGTAAAGTAAACACATAGCCAACGCATATACGCTTTTTGTAAAGAAATTTAAAAATAGCATGGTCAGGACTGATAACGGAAATTATTTTCCTCTTTTATCGTGTTAGAAATTGGCCAGTAAGTGCTTAATTTCCACCAAAATGCATTTTAAACAACATTTAGTGGATTTTAATTCAGAGCCCTGCTGATCGCCAGTAACATATATATAAAAAGTTTATTTCTCCATTAACATTCAAGAGGAACAGCTTTACTTTCATTATGAATAAATTAGGAATAATTACTCAACTAGTTTGCAGAAATCTTAAAGCAATCAACACCGAAGGCAGAAAACAACCAAACTAAACACTTAAATCTCTGAATCTAAGTTGTTGTTGAGGTTTTATGTAAACTTCTCTTTAAGCATCTTGTGATGATGCAACATCATACAGTTAGCAGGTGTTTACAACCTACAGAATGACCCATGAGAGAGAAATCACGACCCCTTCCTTTCACCTCCAGCTACTAGACAATGTGTCATAAAGCTAGACTGACTACTACAAAACATTGTTTGTCCCTCGCTGTATTAAAAGAACATAGCTAATAAGTCTATGCTTTTAATTACTTGCACTATTAATGATTGGAAGTAGATACATCACTGTAATGCATTATTAAGTCCCCTAGCAACAGCTGATACAAACAATCAGCAAACTGGTGTTTAAATGGACACAAGGGACACATAAAGTGTTTGTTATTCACATTGTTGCCTACAAACCCCATGACTAAGACAATAAATGTCACTAGAAAGTGTGTTAGTGTGTGTCATATCCAAACTAACCCTCCAACCTGCCTGTCTTGTACAGTATTTGTAGACGCCACATCGGCCGACACACACTGTCAATCCTGTTACAGCTCCAAATATGGGGGAGTTGCAACCTGTTGATGACACACCACGGTGAGAAGCTATGAGAAAAATACAAAATATCTTGGAAATGTGTGCAAAAATACACAAGAAGAGAATATGACATATAAAAAACAACACAAGCACGCAGCAGCTTTAGATGAAAGATTGAAGCATTGGCATCATTAACAAATATCTAAAAATATTTTAATGCAGCTGGACTGTCGCCAGAGGTGTGCATTTATTCCTGGATATTTGCACCCCTGCGTTTACTGTATTTGTGTGCAAGGAATAGATAAAGACACAGGACCACCATTAAGACTAAAATACATCAAAGCACACACAGACGATGAAGATGATGGGCAGTCACTCAACTGTTTGCTTCCTCAAGACAAAAGACAGCTTGGTGAGAAATGAATGAAACACATCCTTCCATATTGCATTTATGTACTTCTTATTCTGTGAGTGACAAGCAAATGAGTAATGCTAATTTTGGTGTTATCTGTTTTATGTGATTCTTGCTTTCTGGAAGCTTTAAGAGATTAAATTTGAAGACATGTTGAAAAAAATTGAAAGTCAAATTAATTGCAAGCTACAAAATGCAACCAGTGTTCTTTTGTCTGTTGTCTCAGAATAAACTGATAACACCGTATAAACAGCCTGAAATAGCTGATGCTTTATTAGGTTGCAATTTTGATAAAATAAAGTCATTATCTACACTGGCTGACAACCTGGATGCATCTCTCAAGCCCAGAAGCTGTTAAAAAACAAGAACAAAATAGTTTTGAAAATATAGCAGAGCTGCAATGACATCAGTGGCAAAGCAGCAGTTTATCATCCCTTTGCTTCGGTAACCACGCATGATGTTGCCAAGCAAATTTGGTTAAATACTTTAAACTCTGATAATTCTCACTCTGATCCCAAACTTAGCCTTGAATAGTCGATGTTGAAGGGTTGACGTGAGCACCTTCATCTTGTTCCCATGGCAGCAGTGAATCAGAAATTTATTTGGAACAGATTAAAACTTTCAAGGAGTGATAACAAAGCAAATCAAAATTATATGTTTAATGGAATTCATTAAAATGTTTTCTGCTCTCTGTTTTGTGAGCATTTCAAATTCTTCCATGAGACCAGGCTGTTCACAACATAAAACAAAATTTATAAAAAAATATAAATATTAAAAAAATATATATTATTTTATTTCAGAAAACACTGCAATGAAACAGTGATAATATTAGCATTTCCATAGATAACTTTCAGTAACTTTTTTTATAAAGTGTTCAGTGTTATAAAGAGTTTTATTTATGTGTTTTCTGAAAATCTTTGTTTTATTTTTGGCTATTTTTAAAATGATTTTCTAGCTTGTTAATTGTTTTTCCCCCCAAAAAATGTTATGCCTTTGTTGTTTTATTTAATTTGACTTTGTTTTGTTTTCTGGTAGGTCCTGTTTACCATATTGCTTTAATTCTGGTTTTTGGAAATTTTAGCTTTTTATGTGTGTGTGTTTGTCTGCTGTCATGTTTTGCACTTCAGCACTATTGTATTTCTATGAACCTTTGTCCACAGATGCTACATCAACATTTCCTTTTAAAAGAACAAAAGAGCGAAGACAGACATATGCCCTGTTGTGGGATTTGCTGGAGCAAGTGATGCTTTTGTACTTGGGAGCAGAGCCTGAGATTAACACAGACAATACAAATACAAGCAACACGATTTAAAGCTTATCCAATCTGGACACAGTCTTAAACTCATTCCTGCTGTGCTCCCTCTTTGCCGAACTTTAGTCATCAAGCTGACTGACAACCTTTTAGACTGATCCAAAGCTTCATCAAATCATCTTTAAATCTTTCAATCTGTGCTGGCTTATCCTGAGACAAAGGGATTGTCAGGATACTACAATATGGTCATATGCTCCCATTATATATCTGATGTGTACATACGTATAAAGTTTCCTACTTTGCCCAACAAAACTTTATTTATTTTTTTCTTTTAAAGACAATATAGTGTAAATACACATTCAAAAATCATGAATAAATGTTTATTAAAGGGAAGACGGCAACTCTTGGTTTAATCCCATTTCCTTCATGTGATTGATGAGTTCAATCTGTTTACAATTTGTAGTTTAATTTGTGATGTAATGAAGCAAACTGATCATGTCAGCTGACATTAATAAGCGCCATCATCACAGACATTTCCAAATAACCTTGCACAATCATGGTAAAGTGTTCAGATTTTAACCCTGTTAGATTCAATATGACTTATATATTTAAAAATATGCCATATGTAATACAATTTTAAGAGGTTTGATAACAGCTGTTTTCAGCGGCTCCGGGAAGACGCCCAAAATTAAAGACAAGTTTATAATTTGTAGCAGGTCTGACTCCATTCACTGAAGTTCAATTCAGTGGACGTAAGATATCGATTAAACTGCCTTTCAGTTGTAACAGAATATTTCCTGAACCTGCTGATGAACTAACTGCTTATCTAAAAGTCTGGATTTTGTCTGTAAAGAATTTGGAAAACTCACTGCAGGTTTTTATTTATTTAACAAAAATAAAGAAATAATGTAGTTCTCGTTTATTTTGAGTGAAATGGTATCGCAAGTTTCTGCAGCTAATTTGAATTTAATTAAAACCAATTAATAATTCTGCCATCTTTCTCTTATGTGCAAAATAACTGAGGACTTGTGAGCCAACAGAGCCAATTATACTGTGGAGACAGAGAAAAATCACTCCAATTGCTCTCTGTCAGATAAAATACATTTTAGATTTGGTGGCATAGCATAATTCGATAAGCTTGTTAAAGGCTAAATAAACCTCTCTTTGTTGGAGGGATAGAGACACCAAGCTTAATCTTTCAAAGCAACACAGAAAGGCACAAGAAGAGAATCTATGTGTGTGCGTATTTGTGCATCCTGGAGAGCCATGCTCATAACTCAGCTCGACTTGTTTGGTTGTATCCTTCCCCTCCTCTATGCCACATTACAGATAATTACATTTATTAAGTTGTCTTCAGAGAAGCTGGAGGGAGAAAAGGAACATGAAAAACTCAGCTTCTTTTACATTTAAGACTAATTAAATTAGGAATGAGTGCCCTTAAAAACATTTTGTGTAAAAATGACAGTGAGTGTGGTACCCAACCAGCTTCTTCATTACAATTACTTGAAAAAAGTCTTACATTTTCATTTAACCTCCATTTAATAAATGATGACAACCTTGTAAAAAAGGTTTTCACTTCACAGGCATACTTGTAAAAAGCCCATTTTGACTCATGAGGTGAAATTTATGTATTTTTCTGGCACAAGAGACTTTAGAAAAGCATTTTGCAGAGATTCACTTGAGATATATTGAATCAGCTGCCAGATATGATTATACACGCTTGTTTCTAACAGGATTTGTTGTGTGCATTCATGTGCATATTATTGTAGTAATTTTTTAGGCATATTTTAGTTGTAATAGTGTCAACATGTTACCTGAGATCTGAACTCTGACTCTGCTGAATGAAATAGTTTTCATCAGAAAGTGTTTATCACTAGCGATTCATTGGGATTTCACAGCAGGCCATGGTTGTTGTATGATGTTTAATTCACCACCACAGGATATGATGTTTGTTTAAGAAATGAGAGACTGTTAACTGCATCAGGGTTTGATAAATGTTCCCATTATCTTGGCAGTAATTATCCAATGAAAGGCTCTTACCTACAGTACCTTGCAGAGAATTCTACCCCTTTTGATCAGGATCAGAATGCTTTAGTTACAGTAGATACAGTAAGTTATATTTACAGTGCAGTAACTCTAAGCTAAACTCAATAACATTTGCTATACATGTTGTATAATCTACACAACTTTTAATATATATTTTAATTAGACATATATATCTTTCATCTAAAGAAAAAAAAGCATCTGTTTTGCACCATGAGCCACATGTAGAACCAATCCATGTAATTCTTCAGTGCATAAATGACAAAGGTAATAAGTGTCAGAAAGTGAAACAGAATTTAAATGATTTTCTAAAACTATAAAGTATATTCATGCTGTGTCTGAGTGGAAAACATGACAGCCTTAGTAACAGCAACTGATACTGGCTTATTCGAAGTCATTTAAAAGCTCTCTTTCACCATATTACTGTTTAAGAGAACATTGATTGGCACTTAAATGTCTGTGTGTGCCATATGCTTACTATACTTACTGAATCATGGCTGAACCCATCATTCCCGCATAATACCCATCCACTGCAACTTGCTGTCTGCTCTCTAAATTCCATCCCGGTTTTATGCTATCACTGGGGTTCAGCCTGCCCTGCAGAGTCTGCAGCTTTATAACAAACTAATAAACACACACAACTATTTACACTCAGATCTTTTAGGGTGAGGGTTGTACTACTGTGTGTTGTAAATCGGAGGTAAAACTGTGTGAAATTCACAGATATAAGGTCCTCTAAAAAATTGAAATGAAAGTAACAGGACTCTGGATGTTGGTGCAAAGCAAAGATAAGTGATATGTGAGGACACACTCAGTAGGAGCTTTTTTTTTATCAACAACAGCGATACAGGTGGATCAAAACTCAAACACTTGAAAGTCTACTTGTGGGAGGTTGGATGAATTTGTGTGTTTGTGTGTGTATGTGTGTGTGTATGTGTGTGACGAAAATAAAAGGTGATAGAAGAAGTGGAATGAAAGACAAGTATCATTGGTATTAAATCTTATCTGACAGGTGTGACTGCACTATTACTTGCTGTCAAAGAGTAAAATGATAATAAAAGAAAGAAATAAAACAAAAAAAAAGATTAAAAAAAAATAAGAGGACACAACCTTCCCTGGGGCAAGTGGTATGTTTGAGAAATTTAACAAATTAAATGGGATATACACCAAAATATTTATAGGTTTTTATTCAACCATTGGCCACATTTCTATTTTATATCATGAAATTCTGTAGGGTTGTTCTTACATAGTCCTGCTGACAAACATACAGAATTCCTCTACTCAACAAACAACCAATGAGATGCAAGCATAAAGAAAATAACAATGAAGCACAAAAAATCACTAAGCTAGAGATCTACTGCAGAAAGCAGCAACAGACTGTATTAGATGTCAATTATGAAGTTGCTGCATCATAATAAGTGTCAGTATCTGTAAAGATAAGCTAAAATCTGTTGCTTCATTAAAAAATTTACATGACGCCTGCCCGGTTTGTTCAACTGGCCTCCGGCTCTTTCTGTCACAAGATTAATAAGCAACTAAACATGACAGGAAGCTAAAGTGAGATAGAATGGAGAAATACTCGCACATAGAACAGACTCATGTTATTAACTAAGAACAGTCACACACAGTGAACAGTGTATGGAAAATCAGTGACCAAAGAAATTTGGACTTTCTTGTTACAGAAGGATTATACACATTTTTGGTTGATCTATTAAAACTATAAATACATTCATTTACAGTGCTGAGGTTAAAAACATACTATTGACACATATCCTGGGGATGGGTGTCCAAACATGACCAATTTTTGGCATATCATGTGTGAAGTGATATGGAAAATAGTATTAATGAATTAATCTCTCAATTACAGTGAAGTTTATAAACATCTTGTCATTCACAGCCCTTTATAAAAGTTAAAAAAGAAACACTCGCAAAAACTTTTTCAAGCACTTCTTTCTATAGAGAGAAGAAACTAACTGTTCCATGACATCTAACACATCTCAAGAATAAATCTTTCTGTATGTAGCAAGTACAACGCCATAGGTGCGAGGCCCTCCAACACCACTTGTGGCTTTAATTCTTATTGAAGCAACCCCTACAACCTTGAGCTCTGCGAGTGAATGAGATTACATAAGAAAGGTGAAAGAGTGGACTTCCTCCAAGGCAAACATATGTCTTATAAAAACATAGCCTAATTTGAATATGTGACTCTCCAGATGAATTTCCCTTCTTATGTGTTGTTTGTGAACATATACAGGCCACCTAGATGCTGTGCAGCCATTTTTCTTATAACCACTAGAATACAGGAACCAGATAATTGCATTGTGTTTATAATAACTTTGGAGTAACTTAGCATCGCTAATGGTCTGAATATTTCCAGGGTCATGGAAATCAATTGTGATTTTTTGATAAACTGAAGTTTATGGTAGAAATACCAGTAAAATTATTATAGTAGCATTTTCTTCCTCACATGTCCTTCTCATGGCCTTTAGTTGGTGAGCTTGTGGATCATTTCAGTGGTAAAATGAAAACTTATTGATGTCAATGTTCCACAAAGTGAAAATGATTACTGCGAAAGAAAGATGTCCATTGAATTACAGCACAGTGATTAAAACTGATAAACAAGATTGACAGAAAACAGAATGCAGGTGGTGGAAAATACAGTTGCACGCTCACTATGAGACCAGTAAAGAGAAACTTTATTTTCTAATCTGGTGCTGGCATCATTGCTATGAACAACAACAATGCTTGTTACTGTTGACAGACCAAGTATACCTTCTGTGTTAGGATTCCCTGAACTTCTATCAAACTGAGTCAGTAATGAGTTTGCTCCCTAAAGGTCTCCCTAAAAAGCTGCAGGTAGTCTAGAACGCTGCTACTCGAGTCCTCACTAAGACCAAGAAAGTGGATCATATAACTCCAGTCCTGAAATCTTTACACTGGTTTCCTGTCTATCAAATAGTTTACTTCAAAATCCGTTTGTTTGTTAATAAAGCACAGAGTGGTTTTATTACCAAAACAAATATAGGAGTTTGCATGTTCTCCCCACATATGTGTGGGTTCTGGCTTCCTCCCAACATCCAAAGACATGCATGTTAGGTTAATTCGTTACATTAAATTGTCTCAGTGAGTGTAAGTGAATATTTGTCTGTGTTGGCCCTGTGATGGACTGGTGACCTGTCCAGGGTGTACCTCACCTGTCCCCTAGTGATTGCTGGGATGGGCTCCAGCACCCCGGCAACCTTGTATTGGATTATGTATTATTGAAAATGAATGAATGAATACCTTTAGGATCTTATGGATGTTATGAACCTACCTCATCCTTCAGGTCATCAGGAACAAATCAACAGATAGGCAAAATTCCGTTTTTATGCTCTTTATGCTTAGATGGAAAACTTTCAGCTTTCAAAGGCTTGAAATTCAACTTTTCTATTTACCATTTTTTTTATCATAACAGCGTGTTGGTTCCTCACACTTTAACTTATATTTATTTCATTTTATCTAATTATATCCTCAAATTGTGTGTCAGGAATACTCTGGTTTTGCCAAAACTACCTGCTGTTCCCGCCGCAGATCCTTTGTGTTAAGTTAAACTTGAACAATATTTTGCATATGCAGAGATATCATAGAGATGATGAACTGATTCTATTTCGAGCCACTAGGGGCACACAAACCTGAAAACTGTTTTGGCGATATCCCTGAAACTATTTATCAGATTGACCTCATATCAGGTGCAAATGACAAGTCATGACTGGAAGATGTGTCACATTACAATGTTATACCTGAATGTTTCTATATTTGTATATGTATTTATCTTGAATATTGTGGTTCTTTAACAGCTCTAGAACATTTCATGAATCCTACGTGTCAAGGCAGAGTCAGGCTTTCTACATCATATTTTATCCAGTGTAGGATGTAGGACAGTTGACATAATTTTTCCCTCAGCCTGTATGTCTGACTGCTTTTCGAACCAAATAAGAGCAATACCAATTTTAAACATTAGTGTAAAGAATTGGGTGTTGACTGAATGATTGCAAAAAAATGGCTTCTGTACTTCCTTACTTTCAGGTGCTGGGCTCTGACGTCTCCTTTACAGCTCCACATTGGACACACGGCCCATTTAAGGCACTTAGCTGTGAACATGTAGTTTGTCATGTGCATAGACACTAAGTTGCTTCATGAATTTAGGTTAAAAATGGCCTAATCTAATCAAGTCAGAAAAAAAACACTGTCTGGCATTAGGCATAAGGGTTTTCTGAGACACAAAAGATAAAATGGTAGCTGATGAAAAACACAACACTGAGGTCATTTGATTGGGAGTGCAATGCTGCAGAAACAGGCGTGGGGGTGAGGAAAGTATGGAAATTTGTCCAGTAAACAGATAAACCTAGTAAAAAACTTTTACTGAAACAACATGTAACACGACAAATCAAACTGTTTCACTGCTGTTGAAAATAACAAAAAAAATACAAATACAAATGTTCATCTTCTCATAGCTGATATATGAATTGTGCTATTTCTCTTCTGAGTATCCTAAAACACCGCAATGTTTTTTTGAAGCAGAATCATTACCTAATCCAATTCTTCCCGACCTTCATTATCAACAACAAATTGTCCCCATTTTCCAAAAGCTGTCATCAGTTTAACTGCCTGATTAGTAAGTGACAAGATGTACTACTTTAAAATATTCTTCAGGCCTTGAACAAAGAAACTGTTCCTTTTCAAACTCCAAATAGCCATGTATGGCTGTGTTTTGTCAAATCGGTATTTTTGCAGTGGATGACTGATGATGGGTTGGGAAAAACTGACACCAAAGACAAGAGCATGCCAGTTTTTCTCATAGCTTTCTTTGCCAAGATGATGAGTTTCAAAAATTATTTTGAAGCAGGATGTTTGTTTATTCTCAGAGCTTGATAATGACCATATGGTCCCTGCTGCTTCTAGTAGCCTGTTTCTCACGAAACTGTAATCAACAGGCAATTTCTGGAGGGGGGGGGGGGGGGGGGGTTTAAAGAGGGCTCCCCCAATCCACAAAGCCAAACGCATGAAGGTTTGTTTGATCAACCATTAAGAAGGCTCTTCAACCCCACACCTG